>OZ038451.1:1649350-1664187 GCA_964036195.1 Sphaerolaimus hirsutus | reverse complement strand
GTTTCACACACTATATATTTAAACCACGCAATTATTTCTAATTCATGCATTATATTATTTATTCATGGAGAATATTTGATTAAGAAAGTGTCTTATAAGTTATTGATAGGTTTATGTGGAATATAAAATTAGGCTCATTCAACTTGCCGTAATTTTCTGATTATTATTATATACACATTCATATGGTTTACTTGCAATTTGGGAAACTCAAATCCTGTAATATTTACATTCAATGTACTTATCTAGGCCAGCGTCTGAATAGAGAAATGGTGCCCTGTGTGCGACTAGCACGTATTTACCAAGCCCTTTGTGTAGGCATATTAATTATAGCTTTGCAATGCTATATATATTTACGTTGCTTTTATATCTTATATTGAACCCTTACCCTGCTTGTATTATATCTAATACATTATATCAACCTTTCTCAATTAATATACCCATTTACCTTGAATAAGTCCCAATTTATCAACTATCAAATATACGTTTTAGAGAGTGATTATTATTATGTTGGATATACCTTGCTCTACTTACGTCATTAGGAACATTTACATTGCTATTTACAATTTCCAACTCTATCATATTAGTTTCCAAAGTGTGTCAATGTTTCTGACAAATTGAAACAGATTAGTAAATCGGCCGAGTTTGCCGACTTAGCGCCTCACAAGATTAATGGTTTTTCTATTTGCCCAATTTGTACTTGGTATTTCTTTACCATACTTATTTGAATGTACACACGTGCAGTGTAAGTCAACTGTTTCGGCTAAATGTATCTTAGTGTTGCATTTGTGTCTTTTTTGTGCATTTGTATTTAGGAAATTATTGTAGCCATGTTTTTATACACAATTTCCGTGTCTCGGCAACTTTGGAGTTTTTACTTCAGTCAAGTCTAGGATTGACCCAATGAAATAATAAGTTAGCAATAGAAACTTTGACTAGGAAGCTTGTTAACTTGCGCTTTTGTATTCCATGCCGTATCTGATTGAAATAAAGTACCTGAAACAACTTCGAAACCCCTTTCCAATACGCAACCACAAAATAAACTCAACTTGGCTGTCGACAAGTGGACGTTCGGCTACAACGGGAAATCTAACCACTCTAGAGGCCGTCACTCACTACGGTCTTGGAGTTGCCGGAATCGGTGGTAGAAGACGCTGACGTCAGTGGCTTCATCACAGATGTCCATCATTCCAGATGGAGTATTTCAAGAGGGGCTTTAAATTCATAGTGTCCATTTTGAGGGGGGTATTTCTTGCACGGTAGAGCTAGAAAATACATTATCAGTTATGTTCGTGCTATTTTACACTTTTCACGTTAACACTTTCCAAATGTACCAATACTCTAACAACTCTGGTTTTCACTTTCATTCTGATTTTCAATTGTACAACAAGGAGAAAAGATGGAGACCAGTATCAGGATAAAAATCATGGCCACTTTAGAAATCATTTGGTAGCAACTGCACATCTATATTTGATCATAGCATTACATTTAAGTTGATGAAAAACCATTCACACAGCTTAAACATTTAGGGGGAATCAACTGTATTTATCTAAAAGTATTGATATTATAAGTCTTCAATACAAGAAAATATGAATTTCTTTTGAGTATATTACCAAGCTTAGATGGTCATTCTAAGCTAAGGAATAGGCTAAAGATAATTGTAAAAAAGTGCCATGTGTTTAGTGCCTACAACAGCCAAACGTCTCATGGCACTTTCCAACTCATAAAATCAGGGTAGGGTACCAAACTATCGTATTACCTTGAATAATACACCCCCTTGAATTAACCCCCCTCTAATTACCCCCCCTCTAAATGGGCTGGGGAAATAATAAACCACCCCTCGAATTACCCCCTCGAAATACCCCCCCCCCCCCCGGAACGATGTACATCATGTATGCAATGAACATGATGTATTTATTACTGCTAATTTGCATTGCAACCAACGATGGGTAAGTTCTCCAAAAAAAAACACATTCTGTGTTTTGAGTTTTTCAAAAATGAATACCTGTGTTTTGAGTTTTTTTTCCAAAAAAAACTTGAGTAACTCTGTTTTTATTTCTGTGCTTTTTGTTAAAACTCAAGTTTCTTGAGTTTTTTTCTAAAAAATTCAAGTTTTGTCAAAAAACTTGAGTTTTTTTCCCCGAAAATTCTGATTTACAGCATTTTGATGTGGAAACAGTGGTTTTCTTATAAAATATTGGTTTTGCACATGTTTAAACCCCACATAACGTATGTGTATTACTTCAAGTGTCGAAAAAGTCCATAAAAATTTCTTCAATGAGGACATCCACCCACATCGCAACACCAGCATCAACAAAATGCTCACAAACAACAATTTACACACTACTCCAAAATTCTTCAATGGATGTGTACTGTATGGAAGACTGCTGAATTGATTTGAACTACAACTATATTTAAACATGTCCACTAGGAGATGTGCATGCCATCTTTAATTTATTTTTAGTTCCATCATAAAATATGAATACATTATGTACATATTCACATGCTATACATGCATATCTTATCTTGTTTTGTTTAACTGAATTCATGTGCATTCTGAAAATGTGTTCAACCACTTCGCTGAAAAAAACTCAAAAACTCAAAAAACTTTTCTGTGTTTCCGTGTTTCTGTGTTTCTGTGTTCTCCAAAAAAAACTCATTTGAGTTTTGAGTTTTCCAAAATTTGTGAGTTTCCGTGTTTCTGTGTAAAACAAAAACACAGAAACTCAATGAGTTTCTGTGTTTTTTCCATCGTTGATTGCAACTACTAGTTTGTGTAGCTATCTACATTTTTATTTCCAACCCCCTCGAAATACCCCCCCCCCCTTGAACGATGTACATCATGCATGCAATGAATATGATGTATTTATTACTGCTAATTTGCATTGCAACTACTAGTTTGTGTAGCTATCTACATTTTTAGGTCCAAATATATCCTATTTGGACACATTTATTACCTGTTTTGGGTACGAAAATGCCTACCATTTACTGCGATCTTTATGAAAATTTCTGACGAAATAATAAACCCCCTTCGAATACCCCCCCCCCCTCGAATTAACCCCCCGGGCCCCGTCAAATTTTGCTGGCGAAATAATAATAAATTCGAGGTAATACGGTAATTATTTTACCATAATTATAGATGATTATGTGGCAATATGATATACATGCTGAAATAGTGACTTTCATTGTCGGCACCTGGTACCATTGTTTCATCACCAGTACAGATACTTTTTCAGAGGAAACGTACATCTTAGTTCTTGAGTATACATACATATTTTTTTGAGTAAACATGAATACATTTTCACAATTATGCATGCGAGAAACAGCACAAGAATGATCAACTGGTGAGTTTGGGGGAAACAAAAAGTGAGGCAACGTAGGGACGTTTGGCTATAGCACCAGGATCTGGCATGGCTTTTGCACAACTACGTATCAAATAGAGTAGGTAGATTAATCTAGGTACATCGATTTTGTCAATTTGTAAATATTGATAGAAAAGTGTACAGTCAATCAAATCAAAGAGATAACGAGATATGGAGCCCTACCTCTTGTGAGGTTACGCTCCTCTCCCCTTTTCATACACACATACTATTGGTTGTTAAGATTTCATGCTATATAGGCATTTTCGTATCATCATATCACACTGCCTTCACACAGTCATTACTATTTACATGTCTACCTATTCATGCAATAACCGACAAGTTTGCATGTTTTTAGACTGGGGCGCATTTACTGGCTATGCATCTTTAGGTATATGTTATGTGATGAAAATAACATTTCATATTTTGACAGTTATGACATTTAACATTTGACAAATTGACATTTAGACTGGTTCACATTTTGACATATGTTTTTTACAGTTCACATTTTGACAGATAATGTTTTTTTTACAGTTCACATTTTGTCATTTCACATTTCCACATTACTTACAAGGTGTATTTTTATACTTCAAAATAACGTGGTGTACTCAATAAATTCACGGATGACACCACACATTTGTATATGAGACAAAAAAGTCAAAAACACACATGCGCAAACAATCACCGAGCCATACATCCCCAAAGACTAATCGCTTCCGAGACAAAATGATACTGCGACGCATGAGCACGCGATCTAAGTACCTGACGCGGTGTACTGGGAGCAAACCGTGTACAGATTTCTTCATGCAAATTGGGTTTGAACACTCATTGTTTTGAATATCGATAGAGTTGGCTAAAAATCGATACACTGTGACTAGCATTGAAAAAAATCATCAATTTTTGGAAAATATAATTAAATATAATCTCAGAAAATCTCTCAAAAATAAAATATAATTAAATATCTCTCAAAAAACCCTGGAAAAAATATAAATAGAAGAATCTGAGAGATTTTCTGATCTTTTTAAAAATCTTAGAAAATCTCTCAAAAAAATATAATGAAATCTCTCTGGAAAATTGTGGCAAAAATATAAATCTCAGAAAATCTTATATTTTCTGAGATTTTCTGAGATTTTTTAAATATAAATCTCGCAGAGATTTTTTCAACGCTAGCTATATAATAACGATGGCAAGCCCTCCTGGAAAAGCAGGAATTTTCTGTCTTTCCGCCTCATTTTCCCTTTTCTAGCACAACTTTTTGCACACCTCTTTGTTTCTGTTTCAATCAAACTGGCAAAACAATTATGTTTCTAGTGAAAAAAATTTCAACAATTTGTTTGCTTTTCAATGAAAATTTAATTTTTCCATTTTCCGTTTGCCGGCCTTTCATTTCCGGCCAGCCAGTGCAGAAAATTTTTCCGTTTCCATTTCAGTTTTCATGAAAAAATTTGTTGACACACTGCCACAGTGTAAAATGATTTGTATTTAGATGTTTACATAAACATGTGTTCCAGCTCCAGGTTTAGTAAAATTCTTTTGGCCAATCAAAATATGTGTGTCTTTGCTACTTTTAAATACAATCTCACATAAATTAGTGTGTCAAAGAATTGTTTTATACAAAATGAAAGAGGGAAAGGAATGGAAATAGAATATACGTGTCAAATCGCAGAATCGTGCTTGTAGCTTAGACCTATATACGTTTGAAACAATTTTTCTGTTGTCGCTGGCTGTCGGGAGACTGTCCGACAACAGCAAATTCTTTTCAAACGTTCGATAGGCCTAAGCTGCAAACACGATTCTGCAATTTGACATGTATATTCGCCTAGGTTGAATGTACAATTGACCACTTTTTATCATGAATTTGGAACTTTTTTACTCAATTTATTGAACTTTTTAGTGATGTTGAATCGTCACAAAAAATCCGTGTAAACGCGGCCTTATGGAAAATTTTTAAGATAGAAATAATGTGTACACGCAGACAACAAATAAGTCATGAGAGTTACGCAATCTGCAAAAATAATAAATCCCCGCGAAATACCCCCTCCCTCGATAAACGTTCCTCAAAAGTTACGCTCTGAAGAAATAAACCCAGTGGGTGTATTTTGAGGAAATACGGTAGGTATCTTTTGTATCCCAGCTGTTTGGAAATCGTCACACCCACACCACGCCAGCACAGACGCTGAATGCACATCAGCCGGGCCATCCAGGGGCCAGTTCCGCAAAATGAGAAGTGACAAGTGAAATGGCAAAGGCCAAGTAAAACGGCAAGTGATTTGGAAAGTGAAAAGGTGTAAGCGAAGAGAAATTACTTTTTATTTTTATGTTTTTACTTCGCTTTTGCCAATTCAACCTATGGTGCTACAAACCCTGGATGTCAACTGGTTCTGGTATCAACTTTATTTTAGTTCTATTTAAGCCACAGGACAATTTTGAAATGCATGTTTGGCAATGTCAAAAATGTTACCAATATTGCCATATGCATTTGAACATTGTGTGTAGAGCCAAAGTTGTTGACCAAAATTTGATTGCATCACTTCCAAATTTGACTTTGAGACATGAATATATTGATGTCTGCTCAGTGGTCTCTAACGGGGGAGGGGGCGGTTGGGGTTACCCTGTGCCCAAATGCTCCAGCTAGGTATCTGTCTATCCCTGATGCAATGTTTTTACTGCTATCCCCCTGAACCCTTCCCCCAAATTGCCCAGCTGTCTAACTATCAGAGCAATTTTTGCTAAATTTTGGCCACAATTTTTGCTTAAAATCTCTAATTTTTGTACCTTTTAGCCCATTTTCACCTACAAAACTGCTATTTTAGGCTATACAGTATACACGTAGCCATTTGTAAACCTATTTTCAGTGCAGTATATCTAGTATGAGTGATTTTCTCAGTGATTTTTTGGAAATTAAATAATATATATAAATATATCACTGAGATTTTGAAAAAAAATATATATATATAAATCTTATATTTATATTTATATTTATTGTGATATTCGAAAATATAAATCACGGGTGATTTTTTGAATGCTCCATCAGTCCATCAGTGTATAATCACAAATCCATCCGCAATCACAATCTCAGCTGACACCAGTCTGCATCAGCAATATTAGATAACTTGCTGTTACAGATAGAAGCTGCAAATTGGGTCAATGTTTAAAAGATTTTTTTTAAAGATGATAATGTTTATTTCCCACGAGAAAAATAATGAAATATGGCTGAGTCTGTATAATGATCTACAACAGGGGCCAGTCCCGCAAGTCCAAAGGTACTTTACTCTTGAATGTTTACTTTACTCTTGACTTTTAACTTTGCCACTTGCGGAACCAGGAGGTATTGCAGTCCCAATATGTCAATTGTGTATCCAAATCTTGTGTTTGTGTATCCAAAAAGTTTATGTTTGTGTATTGAAATCTTATGTTTGTGTATCCAAATCTTATGTTCAACACACACAATTGACACTTTGGAACTGCCCCCTGGGGCCAGATTTAATACTCCCTACAGATTTGTAGGGTAGGGCGTACGCCCGATAGATTTTTTAAAGTTCAGCCGCATCGACGGACATGCACCCAGAGCAAGGCGGTTCATAAAATACACGAAACTATCCCTTAAGGTCGCCGATATTGCAAAATGACGTATATCGCTTCGATTTTGGCTCGGAAATCACGATTTCGTCATTTCTTGGCCGTTTGCCATTTCGTTTTTTATTTTATTTTGTCGGGCAGGTTACTCGCATAAGTCGCGCTTTTGTACGCTTGTGCATGCATTTCTTTCTTGTCGCTGCCCTCATGGTTTCGGTTGCAGACAGTGAACACTAAAAAAGTGACCACCTGACTACACAAAAGCGCGACTTTGCGAGTAACCCGCCCGACAAAAAAAAATAAAAAACGAATTGACAGACGGCCAAGAAATGACGAAATAGTGATTTCCGGGCCAAAATCGAAGTGATATACGTCATATTGCATTATCGGCGACCTTAAGGGATGGTTTCGTATATTTTACGAACCGCCTTGCTTTCGGTGCATGTGCGTCGATGTGGCTAAACTTAAAAAAAATCTGTCGGGCGTACGCCCTACAGTACAAATCTGTAGGGAGTATTAAATCTGGCCCCTGGTGCTGATTCTGCAAGTGGCAAAGTTAATAGTCAAGTTTAAAGTCAAGAGCAAAATCAAGAGCAAAGTAAAGAGTAAAGTATAAAGTGCTGTCAACTTGAGGGACTGGCCTCAGAACAGTGCTTGAATTTGATGGTTAGAGTTTTGTTCCTCAGTTCTCACTCAAACAAAATTTTAAACCACTACTAAAATAGTCTAGTATCCACTCACCGTTAGAAGCAGTGACCTGTTGACAGTGAAATATCCAAAGCAATTGATTCCAAGCATTCCAGACCCCTGGGTGAAAATGATATAGTCCCTGATAAGTCTGCTGGGTTTTGCATCTGGATCAGGCGCTCCAAGTGTTTCAGTCAGAAATGGGCAGAAAGAGGTTATCTGAAAGTTTTTGGGCTACATGAATAGTACACAGAATGCATCATTCTTGAATCTTTTTACACACTGTCAAGTGTCAGATTTAGAGAAAATTCCAAATTGTATGAAACTGCATTAAGTGTAAACTTCACTTAAATATGATAACAGTTACTATTGCTACATTGCTGGCATTGGCAACTTATTTTTGATTACAAATTTATTTCTTTACTGGGACAGGGTGCAATGTGTAATTCAGAGTACATTGGTATGAGACTATAAGATATCAACATTCAGGAACAATATATAAAACTAAATATAAAAATCTTCACACCTCTTCACTCAATCCAGCAGCAAACCATACAATTGATGACGTTCTGACCAATGATTGAAAAGCAATTTGGGCAAACAGCAAAGCAGACTCCCTTCCAACAAGAGTGGATGCATAAAGTACAAATACACACAATGGTAATTCAAAGATCACAAACAGAAATATTGTAGTGGACGAGACATCATCAATAAGTTTTATCATGCCACACAGATCAATGTGATCAGTGATCATTTTTTTCACATCACACTCACACAAAATAGACTTTCTTTCAACAAAATCTTTCTTCAAGTTTTGCATGGCATGTGTAATTGATGCAATGCAACCACTAAGCAAAATTATGAATGCACTGATAAAAACTGTAGAAAAAAAGTGTGATAAAGCTGTGAGAGTGCCAACCCAACCACGTGGGCACAATATCTGATTGGTATCAGAAATTTCATTTTCAACTGAAGAATGGTTAGATGGTTTATAGCTAAACATGTCCATAAACTCGTTTAGACTTGCTCCAGTTATTGCAGGTACAATGAGAAGAAGTAACGTCGGTACCAGCATTGCAATCGTTGTTATAAGTATCAATGATGTTTTTATTAACACTGATTTAAAAAAGTGTATATGTTTTATAGTTGTAGACTTTTCAAAAAACACGCAAAGCTTTGATGATCCTAGTATT
Organism: Sphaerolaimus hirsutus; assembly: GCA_964036195.1. NCBI lineage: Eukaryota > Metazoa > Nematoda > Chromadorea > Monhysterida > Sphaerolaimidae > Sphaerolaimus > Sphaerolaimus hirsutus. Next base: position 1,655,375 of record OZ038451.1, on the reverse strand, counting down.
TTCAAACCTACAGCCCCGTAAATTATTTTTTCCAATGATTCAAGGGTAATATATATAGTGAGGAGTAGGCCAGCATTCCACTGAATTTCTTGTTCCTGAAGATGGAGTAAACACCTCACAAAGAGCCCAGCCATACCTGAAAAAGTTCCAGGGGTTGTTATGTTTCAAATAATCTGAGTGGAGGCAAAGTGGATTCTGCAAATAACGTTTCTTAAAGCTATATGCAAGCTCTTATTATGTATTTACTTGTTATTGTGGGAAATGTTGCTTTTTAATGGTATGGAAACCTTCACAATTTCCTCCCAGTGAAATAAGCTTTCATAACAAAAATTAGACATACCTAGCTCAATAATTCCAACGTATTGGCTTTACAGTACCTATTACAGTTTTAAATCAAAGATGGGTGGATGATAAAATGATAAAAAAATTCAGCAGATTTTACACACAAGTGGCTAGAAAGTGATAGCGTCAGGAAAAAGAAAAATGTTATGGGGCTGATGGTGGGTTTGAGGGCAACGACATAAGTGAAAGTCTCATGAACAAATTCCCATGGGACTTATCCCCATTGACTAATTTATTTGAGGATTAACACATTAACATAGGTATTATATAAACTCAATTATTAAAAATGCTGACTTACAGATGAAAACTGTTGTAGCAATTGAGATGAAAATGAATATTTTCAAGTAATCCAGTGCAGTTAAACCATTTCTACAGCACTTCCACCGCCCAAGTGTGTCTACTGTGAGAATCCTAAAAATCAGAAGAGGAAATGCCACTGTTCTATACAGTGCTGTGTTTTTGAATCTATTGATTGTGTTGTCATTGAATGTTGGAATGTTGTTATTGGTAGAGTCAGCCATATTTAGAAATGTTAAATATGATACACTTCAGTGTATTGAATTTTTATACTTCAGATCATCAATCATTATCATTTGCAGAATTATCATTTGCTCCACATTTTTCATTTGTGATGACTATTTAACCCATGAGTAAGATAAAGTAGGGCGATTTTCTGAGATTAAGTTACATGTAGAGCAGTGCAAATAAAATGTAGACTGCAGTATCCAATTTAACAGAGTGGCCAGCTGTGTTTTGCGTTTTTGTTACTCGGGTTACTTTATGCCAGTCAATTCTGCTGACCGTACCCATGCATGATGTCATTATGCTGGAATTCAGCCAAGAATAAAGGATGTAAAATATATTAAGCGATAAAATGCGCAATCTAAATTGCGCAATCGTCGCACGTTCTAAAGTCAGCGAACATTTCGCTATACAATTTTGTTCTGTGTAGGTACAACTGATTATGCATTGATTTCGACTTTGGACGGATATATTCCATTCAGTTATTGGTGGAATTTATTCCGTCCAACCTGTTAATGCGAGATCGGTGGATATTTTAACCTTTGGAACAGTGCCAAAAATGTGTGTGGCGTGTGTTTGTGACAGTTCCCGTATTGCGTCGGGCTGTTTCATTGCAAAAAATTGTACAGTGAAATGTAAATAGGCAGGCTTAATAATGTCTGACCGTTAAAAATACATATATCTACTAAAATAACTTATTTTGAAGGTGAAAAAGGGAAAATAATATGATTTATTTACAAAAATTGATAATTTTGGGAGAAAATTGATGCAAAATCGCAAAAAAAAATTGCTTTAGATAGATAGTTGGCCGATTTGGCCACAAATTCTGTATTTCTGTAGCTACAAAATTTGCTTTATCAATAGAAGGAGGGAGGGTGGGGGGGGGGGTTCGCTGCAGCAAAGAGTGAAACATGAAATGCAGGGAAATGGAACTCCGCGATAAAGGTCCCACACATGCTGGTTGACATCGACACCAAATGCCAACTGGTTCTGATCCAGATTCAGAGCTTGCGGAGGAGCCGACGAACGACGTTCAAACACAAGCTTTGAGTTGGGATAGGAACCAGTTGACATTTGGTGTCAATGTCAAGTAGTGTGTGTGGGGCCAAATTGGGACACATTTTCTCCTACATGGGGTATTGCGTATCAGCGGATATGTTCCTGCAGATGCACTCAATTTTTTGTGCCTGTAATAATAATGACTACCAAGGTGCAGGAAACCGGAAAGGGGTGGGGGGTTACCCCCCAAACCGCCCAGCTATCCAGGGGTCTCAAATGAGGGGGGGGGGTTGGGTGGGGGTTCCCCTCCCCCAAACCACCCAGCTGTCTATTTATCTCGGAGGCAAAATTTTGGGCTACTACTAGGGTGTCAAATTTCCGTTTTCCGTTTTCCGTTTCCGTTTTCAGCAGGCAAATTTTTTCCGTTTTCCGTTCCATTTTCCGGCTGCTGAAATTTTTTTTCCGTTTTCCGTTCCGTTTTCCGGCAACTTTTTTTTCCGTTTCCGTTTTTCCGGCTCATTTTCCGTTTTCCGGCTAAATTTTCAGTTTTTCCGTTTTCCGCCTCAATTTACCTTTTTCTGGCCAAACTTTCTGTTTTCTGATCAACCAAACTGGTAAAAATTCATGCAGATTGTCAATGACGTGAAAAATTTTCTGTTTCCAGCAAAATTACTGCAAATTTTTTCCACTTCCAGCAAAATTTCAGCAAATTTTATCCATTTTCCAGCAAAATTTCAGCAAGTTTTTCCATTTCCGTGCTAATTTGATTTTTCCGTTTCCGTTTTTCCGGCCTCTTTTTCCGTTTTCCAGCCACTGAAATTTTTTTTCCGTTACCGTTTCCGTTTTCCGCCAAGTGCAAATTTTTTTCCGTTTTCCGTTCCGTTTTCCGGCCGCTGAAAAATTTTTTCCGTTTCCGTTTTCCGTAGAAAATTTTTTTTGACACCCTAGCTACTACCCCCTAACCCCCCACCCCCCACCCAAATCGCCCAGCTATCTACCTATCTGGAGCGATTTTTAAGAAACTGTACCCCCATTTTTGCTCAAAATCGCTATTTTTCATACCTTTTTATAGATTTTCACCTCCAAAATCACTAGTCCATGTTCGTATTTGCTTATTTTCAGCCATTTTTAGTACTATATGCTCTTGTATAGCCATTTTGAGCTATTTTACACCTACTTTGAGCGATTTTTCTCCCTTTTCTTCTTTCTACACCCCAAAAAAGCCTATATATATATATATAAAGCCTTTTCCGTTTTTATTTCCACCCAGGTGGAATTCTAAGGGCGGTTCAGATGATTTTATTTTCGACAAGACTAAAAAACTACTGAAATGTGGGTCGGTTCAGACAATTTTGAATTCCACCCCTTCTTATATTTCCGCCTTTGAATTTCGCCCTTTCAAAAACCGTTTAAACGGCTTGCGGAACTGTCCAGTGTGCGGTACGCAAAATAGTACTTGAAATCAGGTGTCTCCTAGATTTTGACCACCCAGGGGGTTCGATAGATAGCTGAGCGACCATCGGGATAGATAGATAGCGTGAAAATGTTGGGGGGGGGGGTTGCGGGGTTCGATATACATCTTTTTCAGGGTGTAGAAGGAAGAAAATGGATAAAAATCGCTCAAAATACATGAAATATAGATATATACATAGCTAAAAACCTGAAAATGGAGAAAAGCACATGAACTACTGATTTTTAAACTGAAAATGGGTAAAAAGTTTGGAAAATAAGCGATTTTGCATAAATTAGAGTGTAATTCCCTCAAATCGCTCTGGATAGATTGATAACTGGCCGATTTTTTATATCTACTGGATAAATAGCTGAGCGACCCCCGGGATAGATAGCTGGTGCGTTGGGGGGGGGGCGGTCCCCAGGGGTCACAAATGGGGGGGGTTAGGGGGGGGGTACCTATCCCAGCTATCCCAAATTTTTCAGCTATCTATCCCTCCGGAGGAGCGATTTGCTATCTATCCAACCACTCGGAGGGTCGAAATTCAAGATACCCCTGGCGGTCCCTCTACTGAACCCACTCGGCTGTTCTGGCAGATTAGACATTTATTTCTGAGTACACTCGTTCAGCAGTTCATGAATTTTCATTTGTTGCAGTGTCCACACTCAAATCATGCCAGATCTGACTAGGGTTCAAACGGGACCAGTTTTTCGGACCGGGACCGGGACCGGGACCAGAAATTTTTCTTATCGGGACCGGGACCGGGACCGGGACTAGGTGGTCGGGACCGGGACCGGGACCGGGACTGGCATTTTTCAATTGTCGGGACCGGGACTGGGGCATCCGGACCGGGACCAGGATTTGCCGAACCAGGTACCAGGACCACAGCCCCCTTTTGAGCCCTATCGGAACCGATAATAATTTGAATGCATATTTTCAGAAGTTTCATATGATTTTCACACTTCATTCAATCAAAATTGTCATCAAAATTATAATAAAAGTCATAAAATTCAATTCAGTCACAAAAAAGGACATAATGCACGATAATTATGACAGTGAGTATTGATGCATAAGCTGGCGCAGTGCTTTCTGAAGGAAAATAAATTTTTCAGCCTTCAATGATGTCAAACATGAATGAGAATGTTTGGAACTCACCAAAAAAATGTGAAAAATTCGTCGACGGAATGAGAATGCGCTGACTGGCGCGAATTTTTTCGAATTTTACAAGTATTTAAAAGGTAAAATTTGGATCCAGTCCAGTCAATTTTTTTTATCGGGACCGCTGAAGAATTCCGGGACGGGGACCGGGACCGGGACTGGGTGGTCAGGACCGGGACCGGGACCGGGACTGGCTTTTTCTAATTGTCGGGACCGGGACCGGGACCGGGACTGGGGTGTCGGGACCGGGACCGGGACCGGGACCGCCCCAGTCCCGACTTTTTGCCGAACCATGTACCGGGACCGCAGTCCCGTTTGAACCCTAGATCTGACGCATATGAATTGAATTCGTACTGAATTTGTCAATGTTTCAGGATATTGGCACGATGCCAAAATATGAATGGATACGATGGTTGAGCACAGTGGGTCAGCGATTCCCGATACGCTAACAACCATGAGAACCATGCTTTTTTTGATGTAAACTCAAAAATCACTCAAAAATTCATTCTAAACATGTAAACTCAGTAAAATCAAATCATAACCCAAATTTGTACTCACCATCATTTTTGTTGTTGCATTCCGACGGAAGGTGCAAATTCGAGAGAAATTTTTTTTCGTTTTTCGCTATAATGGCTATTTTTACTCCCAAAAAAGCAAAAATGGGACAGTGAACATGCTTAGATGTTGCATTTGAGCGTTTTCAGGATTTAAAACCAATTTTAACCCAATAAAAATGAGGGTTATGATTATATGTTAGAAATTGTCAGTAAATTATTAATTTGCAATAATGTTAAGTCAATTTTATATTCTCCACTAGTTGTTGTGGCTTGCGGCAATCAGGCTGTCCGCGAAAATAGGGAAATATTTGTAACCCGTATACCACGCAGATGCTTTTTTTTGACGGGGTACAAAAAACGACTAACACCTAAGTTGCACTATGCAATGTGTTAGCAGAATTACCCCACACGATGCATTGCGTGTTAGTGTAAACATACTAACACGCAGCAAATGGTCAATTTTTGAGTGACCTCTAAATTCGGGGTACATCCCACACGCTCAAAAAACGTATCCATTTCACAGTGTGGGTCAGTAATGTAAAAAAATTTTAGATCGTTTTTTTGCATATGTGGATTCATGTGCAAAGTAAATTATTTGACCAAGATCTTTAGTGGAATTTTTGGAGGGGAATTGAGGGGGGAATTTTTTATCTTAAATATGTATCTACCATATTTCCTCGAGTTACCCCCTGGGGGTTTATTTTTTCAGAGTGAAAATTTTGAGAGAAAAACGTGAAAAATGTAACAATAACCACCATTTATAAGTTTTTACAGCCTTATATAAGGATGTAGATGGTTTAAACGATGTTCTAACGTAACACAGTAAGTGTTTTGAACGTCTGTTGTGCATTTCCCGGACCACAAATTCATAGTGCCCATTTTGAGGGGGGTATTTTGAGGGGGGTATTTCGAGGAAATACGGTACCCATATAAATTAAAATTGCAAATGTTTATTTATCATAAATTATTCTTTAATTGAGGAATTTTTACGTAAATG
>OZ038451.1:1519982-1649150 GCA_964036195.1 Sphaerolaimus hirsutus | reverse complement strand
GACAGCAAAATAATTTAGCAAATAAAGTGAAAAATAGATTGTGCATTACCAATGAAATTATTTCTCATTTGATCAGTTCACCAATAGTTTTGCTGAAATGAATTTGTGGAAAATACTGTATTTGCTTGAATAGTACCCCCCCTTGAATTATCCCTCGTGTAAGACGAGTGAGGAAATAATAATTCCCCCCCCCCCCCTTGAATAATTCCCCTCTTAGAAGATTTGATCAATTGTTTGTGCCCAATATTAGCAAAAAACGGCACGTTCTTGTGTTAATTAAGCATATTTCATTCAATGTGTTGATAGAAACATGCTTGAACGTTTTGATGATATAATAATTCCCCCCCCCTCGAATAGTTACCCTCTCAAAAATGTCTGACGAAAAGTAATCCCACAGGGGGATTATTCAAGCAAATATGGTTAAAAAATGAAGGCAACACAAGTATCAAATGGTAGGTAATACCTATGTGAATAAAACAGCGTGCTTGTATTCAAAAATTGCAAAACACTGGCTTTTGAGATTTTATTTTTTTGTAATAATCAGAGATAACTGTTTAAAAAATTCAGGGAAACTGTCACTTTACAGGGGGTTTTACAGGGTCTTGGACTGCCCCTAGGTGTCATTGCTACCTCTAGTGTTAAGTAAGAAAGCTTTTTGGCTCTCATTTTGCTATTTTTCTGTTTTTGGAGATGATAGAAGTCTAGAAAGCGATAAAAGTTTAAGGTTAACCGCGTCTGTGTCATTAACATAAATTCTTTTTGGCGCTGGCGCCATTGGCGCTTGGCGCCATAGCGCCGTGGCGCCATTAGCGCTTGGCGCTCACGTCCAGAAAAGCGCCATGGCGCTTTTGGCGCTTGGCGCCATTTTGCTGCGGCGCCACTGATCCAAAAGCGCCATGGCGCTTTAGGCGCTTGGCGCCAAAAGTCTGGCGCTTTTTACATCACTAGGGAGGGGTATAAATCGTAAATTTTGGGGATGTGTTACCAACACCACTTGGGGAGTGGTGTTTTTTAGAGAATAAGCAAATTTTTGAGAAATTTTTCACATTGATCTCACATAATTGAATAGTGTATAGTAGGGGAGTGGTGTTAGTAACACATCCCCAAAATTTTAGATTTATACCCCTCCCACAGCTCAGAAATCAGCGGGTGCCAGACCTGCTGTGGGACACCAAAAAAGCCACAAAAAATTTTGCACTTAGGGCGACCCACCCTGAGAGGGGTCGCCGAGACCCCCCAATTCATGCGAAGTAGAGGGGGGTTGCGCCAATATCTCCCCCAAGTTTCAGCCTCTGGGGCGCACTAGAACTGGGGATAGGATATAAGAAGTAACATCAAAAAATGGCTGCCGGACGTGACCGGGAAGGTGTTTATATCACCACTTCGCGCAATTTTGCAAGTTTCAGTTACTACCGCATTTGTTATCGCCACTTTCAACTCGATTCTGAATTTCAAGGCTGAAAACCGTGAACGATCCAGTAAATTTCATTATTTAGAGTTTTTGAGACTGATACAAATGCACAAGATCCATAGGGTTGGTGAAAGGTAACATTTTAGGGCGAAAAATTGTGGTTGGTTCAGGTTTCGGGGTCTTTCATCTGACCTGAACCAGCCGGGGGTGACCCGACCCCATCATCAGAGATGAAGCCACCCCCTAAAAGAAAAGAACCACCCCCCCAGGTAAATATTGATATTTGGGTGTTCGGGTAAACGCAAATACTGAGTAAAATTGTACACAACCCCGAATTCACCCTATTCTGATCGGCGGCATCCACAGTTTCTTCGGCGCTGGAATTCATTTCGATGCGTATACTCGGCGTACATGATACTCTGCCCTCGCACTGATTTATGTCTCGTGTTGGAAGCGTGCCAATGATTATCAAATCATGCGATTTCAGTAAAAAGATGAAAAAATTCATCGATGTGAATATATTAATGAATAACATTATAACAACAATCATTTTTGTCATCTTTTTATGAAACTCGCACGCGTTAACCATCATTGACGCACTTCCAGCGGGAACCACGCGTGCAAAGTGTAAAGTAACCGGAGTTTACTGTGGCAGCAAGTTGATCGCTAGGTGTCGGACGTCTGCGCGGGATTTTATAATTTCCCAATTTCGAGATCAGCGGCGTTTTATACATGCATTGCAGCGATCAAAGAATATTCCAGATTTACCTAATTACGTGATAAATGGCTGGTTTTTTTAATTGAATTTTACCGTGTATTTTTGCCTATTTATCAAGGCGATTACGTAATAATTATTTCTTGTGTATTACCGATCTATTAATTGAATATCTAATTAACGATAATTTACGCTAATTGATGAGTTTAAAGTGTAGTAACTGTGCTTACAATCTCAGAAAAAAGTTTTTTTGTCACATAGTCTACCTAATCGAAAGACTTCTATCTCATATTTACGTAAACACTTAAGCATAACTGCAATGATAGTTTTGTTATTGAAACCATTCTGCTTATGCCCTTTAATAATTGGACTTACACTTCTTATTAAATTATCCCAGCTGGAACTAATTCTAATGCATCGAAGTATATGTCCAAATAGTGAACTAATTTTAACTTGTAGATTGTGATTACTAGAAAAATGAGTCACTGTTACACATTGAAACCCGAAATCCAACCGTTTATCGAAAAGTTTTGTGTCCACAGGGTTGAGTTTAAGTGTCATGTCCAGGTAATCAGTATCCTCTTCTGACCTGTGGGTTTTGTTTAAAGGCAAGTTGGAAGGATAAATTTCATGAACTACTGTGTCAATGTCCTCTTCATGACCCATTCTATAAAAAATTGCCACATCATCAATGTAACAAAAGCTTTTGAAAAGTTTCGAAGATATATGTGGACTATTTTTTACCCACATGAATTCTCTAAACATAAGGCTAGCACATGCCAATGAAGGTGCACTGCTGCATCCCATTGGGATACCGGAAATTTGTACTAAAAGATTACCGGCAATGTTTATAAAAGAGTTTTTTAATACATTACGGGTCAAAGTCTTTACTTCTTCTATATCTAAACAGATTTTACCAGCTTTAAGATTATCAGTAAACCAGCATTTTCGAAATCCCACAGCGATGCGGCATTTTTTACTGTGTGAAAAACAGAAGTTTACAAGCCCATCTATATCCTTCAGCAGTGTGGAATGATCTAAGTTGGGGTAAAGTGTGGAAAAATCCCCTGTAAAACATTTTGCCTTGTGCTCACCTCTATGTAGATTTTGTAAGAAATCTGCCAATTCAAGTGACGAATCTAACGGCCAATACCCACTGCATGATGTGCCGCCACTTTCATAGCTTCCCACATAGTTTTTAATATGCAATTTTAGTAATCGTAAAATTTTGTGAAGTGTTAGCGCGGCTGGTTTTATTGGGGCGCGACTGCCACCACAAATAAATCTGAATTTTGGGGGATTTTTATGCATTTTTGGAATGGTGAAAAGCTGAGGTAGCTTCTGAAAACGTGAATCAATCACTAAACCCAAGTTCTCCACAATTTTATTATGCATATTAACCACGCTTTCAACTGAATTAGGATAAGGGGCATAAGTCTTATTACCTAAAATACGCAACTCATTATGTGCTATCTCTAAACCAAGTTCTTCCGCCATTTTCAAACCCATGAATTTTTTTCAGACAATAATAAAGTTACTTGTAGCTTTGTCAGCAGGTGCCAGAACAAATTTAGTGTGGATATGTCTGATTTTCGTTTTTAGGGCAACAATGTCTATATTTTTAATACCACTACCTTGAAAATTGTGTTCTAATTTTTTTGAATAATTTTCTATTAGAGAAAGAATTTTCACAGACTTATGTTCTGCGTGAAGTTTTTTCAGAAGCTCGTTACAGCTAGCCACAAGGGCAGCCACGGCTTCCGCATAATTTAATTGCTGTGGCAGTCTGAACTTAGCACCTTTGCTTAGTAAATTGCTAATAAATTCATCTTTCAAAACTGCTGTATCACCTGTAATAATGTGTTTGAGAGATGGATGCTTAAATTTTGATTTGTAACATTCACAGGGACTTAAAAGCAATTTTTTCCAGAAATTGACTTCTTTGTCACGTAAAAAAGTGTTGTGATTACAAACTAATTGGCCGAGTGATTTTTTGTATTGAAAAGTCACAACTACTTTATTTTTCTCACTCCAGCCATCACCAAATTCTTGCGTGAACCAACGCATATTAAAAAGCTTTTGTGGTTTAAGGATGTCAATTCCAGGATTTTCATATAAACACTTGACAAAAATCTTTTTACGTCCATCTTCCTTGAATGTAGGTTTACCAGTACTTTTACCAATTACAAAGGCAATTATTTGTAAAGCCACTATGTCATCTAAAGAACCAATAGAGCTGAATATTTCATCAAAACAGAGTGCTAAAGTTGAAATTTCCTTCTTGGTGCATGAATAAAGCAATTTCATAAAAGTGTTTTTATTTGAAGAGGCTGCAACAAACTCCCTCAAGAGTTCATTTTTATCTCGTTGGCTGCTTTTGCGATAATTTCTTATTCTAGTCAAATGCTGTCTTTTTACAGGTTTACAAAAATAAGGGCACTTACTCATTGTGCGTAAGCTCTCACGATTAATAATGCTATGTCCTTGAATTTTGGTATTGAACCCAAAGGGAAAGGCAGTATTTAATTGGTTTATCCATGCACTTTCTTGTTCTAACAATTCAGACGTATTATATTGACCCAAAATACAAAACTTAGGTGTATGCCCAGAACCGTAAAAATGTTTACAGAGTTCAGTGTTCAAGCTACCTTTAAAGAAACTCCTAATGTGTTCACGTATACGAGTACACAGTGGTCTACTCATTTGTCCAACATATTGTAAACTACATTCTTCACATGTAAGGAGGTATACAACATTGCGAGAACTACAATTTAAATTACTACCGGAGCCAAAATGTTTTGACTTGAAGGTGTACCCAGTGCTGTAAGCCTTAATGTTTGAGCCTATTTCCATATAAATGCAACTTTTACAACCTTTGTCACACTTTGTGGTTTCTACAAAACAGCCCTGGCCAGTGCATTTATCCACGGAAAAGTTAGCATTTGTGTTTCGGCTCACTGTGTAGGTGCGTTCAAGAAAGGGGTAAGTGGTTGAGTTATGAGAGTTGTAGTTGGTCTAGATGACCCCAGTGGGTGACCAAACCCAAAGGGCAAAAGGCAGGTGGCCGGTTCTATTGGCCTGCTAAGGCTTTAACGGCGAGCAGCCGCCCCTAAAAAGGGGTCTCACCGATATGACCCACAAGGTGGCATGCCCGACCCTCCCACCGGCCAGCGGTTGGGTCGTTAAAAGCCGTTCCACCTTGCTTTCACGGCTAAAGGTAAAAATAAAAGTTGCATTTATAAACAGCTGAGTAAGTATAAAGAGGCAAACACAAGCTGAAAAGGAATTTTTATAAAGATGCATGTAGTCATTGCTACCTCTAGTGTTAAGTAAGAAAGCTTTTTGGCTCTCATTTTGCTATTTTTCTGTTTTTGGAGATGATAGAAGTCTAGAAAGCGAAAAAAGTTTAAGGTTAACCGCGTCTGTGTCATTAACAGAAATTCTTTTTGGCGCTGGCGCCATTGGCGCTTGGCGCCATAGCGTCGTGGCGCCATTGGCGCTTGGCGCTCACGTCCAGAAAAGCGCCATGGCGCTTTTGGCGCTTGGCGCCATTTTGCTGCGGCGCCATTGGCGCTTGGCGCCACTGATCCAAAAGCGCCATGGCGCTTTAGGCGCTTTGCGCCAAAAGTCTGGCGCTTTTTACATCACTAGGGAGGGGTATAAATCGTAAATTTTGGGGATGTGTTACCAACACCACTTGGGGAGTGGTGTTTTTTAGAGAATAAGCAAATTTTTGAGAAATTTTTCACACTGATCTCACATAATTGAATAGTGTATAGTAAGGGAGTGGTGTTAGTAACACATCCCCAAAATTTTAGATTTATACCCCTCCCACAGCTCAGAAATCAGCGGGTGCCGGACCTGCTGTGGGACACCAAAAAAGCCACAAAAAATTTTGCACTTAGGGCGACTCACCCTGAGAGGGGTCGCCGAGACCCCCCAATTCATGCGAAGTAGAGGGGGGTTGCGCCAATATCTCCCCCAAGTTTCAACCTCTGGGGCACACTAGAACTGGGGATAGGATATAAGAAGTAACATCAAAAAATGGCTGCCGGACATGACCGGGAAGGTGTTTATATCACCACTTCGCGCAATTTTGCAAGTTTCAGTTACTACCGCATTTGTTATCGCCAATTTCAACTCGATTCTGAATTTCAAGGCTGAAAACCGTGAACGATCCAGTAAATTTCATTATATTGGCTCGTTGCCAATTTTAATAAAAAAGAGAAACGGCGGATCCGCGTTGAATTCAAAACGTTGAATTCGTTTCAGAAGTTGAAAAACCTGGCTGCAAAACGGAAACTATAGGCCCCGTATTTTATCCGAACGTAAGGCGCTGGAATTGTGCCGTCGCAAGTAATTCCAGGTGCGCGGTGTCATTTTTCCATACAATTTGGTGTTTCAGTTGAATTTGGGTTTGGTGAATGGGTCCGGTCCGGAGCATTTTATCATGTGTGTGTGTGTGTATTTTATCGTGTTATGGTCGATTAATCAGGTATTGTCGCCCCCTCCCTGCGTACGTCCTTGCAGCTCACCATAAAATAGAAATGTATATAAATCACTAGTCAATAGCTAGCAGTGCATTTTAAAAAAGGCAGAGGAACTAGGGTTCAAACTGGATTGACTTTTCGGGATTGGGATTGGTTTTTTGAGATTTCGGGATCGGGATCGGCCGGGATTGGGGTCACGGAATAGAGATTTTGGCCAATGTTCTGGCATCCACAGTTGTTCATAAAGGTCTCAAAACACTGTTGGATGCCAGAAAATTGGCATAAAATGGACGCTGGGGGGTTGTGTTCACATTTTTGCATGCAAAAATGTAATTTTTTCACTTTATCATTTCCACTAATTTTTTCGGGATCGGGATCGGGATTTGAAAATTTTCGGGATCGGGATTGCTAAATCCCGGAATTTCATGGGATCCGGGATCGGGATCCCGTTTGAACCCTAAAAGAAACCAATTCCGGGGTGACAACTGAGCAACAACTGACAATCCCAGCCAAAAATGGCACCCCTCATTTCACCTTTGTGCACAAATGGTTGAAGTGCAATTGAGTGCGACCGTTGTCGCAGGTTTGCCGGCTGTGCGCGTGCCGCGGTTCCGCAGTCATGGAGGGTGCGATGGAGCGCGGCGCCGACCAGAGTCCCTTGCTCCGAGTCGGTTTACCTGGGGCTCGGTCCAATTTGGCGATGGAAACAGCGCATTGACAACGTGACCATCTGTTTTAATCCTTTTTCGACACTGTTTCGTTATGTTGTTTCAATGCTGAACTATGCTGCTAGTAATGCAGCTCAGAAATGTTTATGTCATTCTTACAACTAGTTTTCTAGCGATGTTTAGAAAAAAAGCTGGATACTCATAAACCAGCCGTGAATGCTTTTTAGTTTACTAGAATGAGTCATTTTCTTATTGGCACCATTCTTTCTGAGTGGTTTTCCATCGCCATTACATTAAAGCCTGTGCCTGTCGATGTGTAAGCTCGGCCGACATGTAGCATCGGCCGACATGTAGCGTGGCCGTACATGTCCGCCGAGTAGAAATACATGTCAGCCGAGCGTACATGTGGGGTGGGGGGTACTTGTGCACATACTGGTGGGGGGTACATGCCGAAAAAATTCAATATAAAATCGAAAGTGTATAATTATACCCGTCAGGGGTATTCTAAATTTTGACCATCCAGGGGGGGGTTCGATAGATAGCTGAACGGCTCCCGGGATTGATAGATAGCTGGGTGGTTTGGGGGAGGGTTAAAAGTTGAGTTAAAATTTCTAACACATAAATCTGTTTTGAACAAATTTGAGGTTTCTGGTTGAACTTTTCAAGACTTGAATTTCTGCGTCCGTCAACTGTAGCCGACAGACTCCTCATCTCTGTAAACTGAAATATGTTCAAAACATCGTTTTCAATTTTCCATTGAATTTCGTCCGGGATGTTCCCCCCGCCCTAGCTAGACGTGTAGATACCATACCCGGCTGACATGTAGGCCCGGCGACATAAATTTCTACTCGGCAGTCAGCCGAGGCTACATGTCGGTCGAGTTTACCTGTCTAGCGAGCCTACGTCACATTAAACATATTAGTGTTAAAGATTTATAACTCTTATCACTGAGATAGAAATAATTAGGATTACGTGCTTATGGTGTGTCATATTCTAAAGTGAGCGCTGTGTCGCTGTGTGTGTCTAAAAATACAGGGTGCGGCAATTTAGACGCCCCCTCTAGATTTAGAATAGCTTGTCACTGGGTGGTTGGATTAACGTCAAATTTTAGGTCAACATTAACAACTTAATAGGAAAGGAGCCCTGAATATATGGCTGCGATAGCTTCACTCGTTCACAAATTATTCATGCAAATGCGTAATTGTCACTTTTCCACCACCTAGCTTTACAACCAATTACGCAAGCGCCCGCCGATTTCCTTGTGGGCATAGCGAATTAATGGCGAGCGTGCACGCATTTAGGCATGCCGCTGCGAAAAGAAAATCAGAAAAATAACTGAAAAAACAATCCGATCCCGGTCCCAAAAAGTCAATCCCGTTTGAACGATATCACACCATGGTGGAAAAGTGACAATTGCGCGTTTGCATCAATAACTTGTGAAGGAGTGGAGCTATCGCAGCCATATTTTTAGGGACCCAGCAGCTGTAGGCAACAAAGACCGCATGACAACTGCGCTCAGTGGACAACTGCGTGCGCTCAGTGGGCCACAATCACCAGGGGCGTCTAAATGGCAGTGCACTATTACGCACCTAAACCCATCCCGCATGTTGACCCTGAAAACAATTTATTATACCTGGCATGTTGAAAATAGGTAATAAAACACATGGCCTAGTTATTTTGAAGGTGAAAATCTATAAAAAGTAGGAAAATTAGGGAATTTTGGTGAAAATTGGGGTAAAATTGCTCAAAAGCGCTCCAGATAGCTAGATAGCTAGGCAATTTGCGGGTGTGGGGGTGTTCAAGGGAATGTAGCCATAAAAAATTGCGCGAGGGATAGATAGATAGCTTGGCGGTTTGGGGTGGTGTTACCCACCCCCTTTCTTACCCCTGCAGGCATAATGTGTCTATAATGGGTCTACATGCGGAATGGGCTTTGATGCGGAATGGGCCCTAGCCCGTCTAAATTGCCGCACCCTGTATGTGTGTGTTGCGTTTGCAGCTGGTGAACGTGCCGCACGTCCTCGGGGACATTCTGCTGTACGCCTGTCCCAGTGCCCGGTCCCTCTGCACGCAAGTGGCGCCTCTGTGCAAAAAGTTGCACACATTCGTCTACTCACACTCGAGAGTGTGGCGCGAGCTCGATGTTGATTGGTCACCCTGGAAGAAGCTCCACTGCGATGCTACGACCAGAGCCGCCTTGCACCAGTTTCTGCAACAGCCAAAGGTGTGTGCTCAATTGACAAAGGTCACATTCACCCAGGGACGTAGCCAGGTTTTTTAAGCGGGGGGTCTGCTTTTTTACGGCGGATGTCGGACAGGGGGGGGGGCTCAGCCCACCTAAAATGTTACCTAAATGGTGACGAAATGGCGCCATGGCGCTGGCGCCATGCACGTATGCCACGCCATGGCGCCATTCGCGACAACGAAAATCGCTGGTATGTATGTAAATATACATGCATTATAGAGCGACAAGCACGCCATTCGGTGCATTTTAGACATAATCGAGGGTACATGTAGCGAATTGCCGATAAGAACCCTGTAAGAAAGGATAATGCGCAAATTTAAATTACAGCTTGAAAATTGGTACCAGGTGTTGCATTTTTGCACCGTCCACCCCCCTCCCTCTGGATACGTCCTTGCATTCACCCATCTGCCTTACTTTTAATTTTTTTACTGAATAGTTGATGGAAGATGGAACGTTTGGTGCTGTGGCCAGGGTGGCCTGTGTACCAGGATTCCATTGTCCGATAATTGTGCAATATAAAAAAGCTTAAATACTTTTTGTGGCGTTTTTTTCACAAGGAAGCGATATTTACCTCTGTGAATGTGTGTTTCTTTTCAAATTGATGTAATCCGGGGATGTAGCCAGGATCATTGAGCGGGGGCAGATTGTATACGGAGGCCGGCGAACGGGCGATGCCCCCCCTCACAAAAAAAAATTTACCTCTGTGATAAAGGTATTGCGCATTTTGAGTTCTTTTTTGGTCCTAAACTATAGATAAGTCGAAAATACACTGGGGCGCCGAAATGCGCGCTAGCGCGCACAATTTTTTCGAAGTGCCAACAAAATTGCTTTATGGAAGTGTCATTTCTGGTACATTTTATTGTCTGACCCGGGAAGTGGGGAGCGCCCGACTGAGGCCTTCTGTGCATGTAAACCCGGTGTGCATGTAGACCCAAATTTTTCACTCTCAAAATTGTAATGTTCATACTTTTTTATAGATTTTCACCCATGAAATCACTAGTTCATGTCTTTTATTGTCTATTTTCAGCTATTTTTTTGTAGTATATGTGCTTATATACCCTTTTTTAGTAATTTTCCACCTACTTCAAGCGATTTATCAACCTTTTTCCACATCATGTAAAAGCCTTTATGTTGAACCCCTGGGAATCCCCAACCCCCCCCCAAAAAAAAAAGAAAAAGAAGAAAGTTTTTCAGCTATCTATCCCTCCAGAGGAGCGATTAACAATATATCGAACCCCCTGGAGAGTCAGCGGTTAAAAATGCACTGAGGCACAGGCTCGAGGGCCCCCGCCCCACCCTGGCTACATCCTTGATGCAATCATACAAGCATTCAAACGTATTGTAACCATACGGGCGCACAATTCAATAAAGGGTTTGAAGGGAACATTGTTTTTGAACTGTTTATGTATTTTGAACTCAGGTGCGTAATGGTCTAAGGAATTTAAAGCTTCAAGGGAACCGGGAAAACAGTCAAATTGTTCAATTTTTCACTGAGCCAATGCCCAACCTGACTACACTGCAACTGGATGGATGCAGAATTGGCAGCTGGCAGGTGCTGCTGTCCCTGGCTCGGGCCACTCCCAAATTGAAGAATATCAAATTAAATAGCATTGATTTTGATAGCAGTGGAAAAAGGGTGCGGCTATCAGCTGAGAATCTGTTTTGGCCAAACTTGAAGTCTGTTTTGGTGGATTCTCATGTTGATGTGGCACTGGTGCTGTTTGTACTACAGCAAAGTTGTGCACTGGAGGTGTGCCACCTGTCTTGCAGTATTGACCATACCTCCCAGTTAGCTGTTTTTCAATTGATCATGTATGAGTCAGCCCACAAGTCATTGGCCACTCTAGAAATAAAACTTGAAAAGTGTTAAAAAATGAAAATTGGGAAAATAACTCACTGAACAAGCCATAGTGGGCTGTGGATTCTGACAGAGCACAGTCTCAGCTTCACAACAATATAAAATATGGCAGATACAATTGCCTTGTTGTGGCCATCAGGGGAAATGCAAATGGCCAGAATTGGCCTGTCACCATGTTTTGTTTTCTTAGTTATAAGATATCTCCCTGAACATTACAGTTGCCTGCGTGTGGCCTCACATGGCATGCTGTCACCTTACATCTCCACCCCATGTTAAAATCATTATTCTTGATTATTCTGTGTTTAAGAGGAAACAGAAAAAATGAAATATAGTTTTTGTCAGTGCTATACAAGCAACACTTTAAGAAAACTACTTTTTTCTGTGTGTCCAACTTTTAGCGGCTGTGTGCTTCAGCACAAGTGAACTCCCAGCACAAGTAAGCTACTCCCAGTGCAAGTAAGCTCCCATCACAAGTAAACTCCCAGCTTAATTCCACTCCCTGCGCAAGTAAACTCCCAGCGTGCACCGTCAACGCTCTTGTACAGCGCGTTGCGCCTGCAACTCCCCCCACACTTTGCACCGCCTTGCTGCCAGCCGCAAAAAAACATGCGCTCCTGTGCAGCACAGCCACGGCTGCAAAAACTTGTTTGTTCCATGTACTGCGGATCTTACGGAATTTTCGATTTGCTTGTGTAAATATTTTTCAACTTATTATATTTATTTAAAAAATATTATTAAACAATTTTTAACAATTAATAAAAAGATATTTCAAAAAATACATATTTAAAAAATTAAAATATTAATAAAACAACAGCCACAAAAAAAACGTTTGAGCTATTTTATTTTTGGAAAAAAATTCAAAAAAATTCAAAATATTTGAAAGTTCCAATTTGCATGTATATACAAAAATATATACAAACACTAGTTGTAATTTATAACTAGTGTTGGAAAAATACTGTCAAATGACAATAGACAACAAAATTGCAATTTCGATTTTTGTAAATACTCCTGTACATACAAATCAGAATGGGGGGGTGGGGCGTGTGAAAGTTCTGGCCATGTGGTGCTGTACACCACCGTTGACAGCACATGCTTGCGCTGGGAGTTCACTTGCGCTGGGAGTTTACTTGTGCTGAGAGCCTACTTGCGCTCGGAGTAGTTTATTTGCGCTGGGAGCTTACTTGCGCTGGGAGTTTCCACCCCTTAAGCTACTGACTAATGGACTGACTCATACACACAATGGGCTGTCTTACCACAGTAAACTCTTTTTTTTCTTTTAGATGTTTGTCTGTGCTGGTGGAGCAGCATGCTGACACACTGCGAGAATTTGTCTCACAATGCGATATTGGTGATGGTTCTGTCAGACAGTTAGCATCATGCATGCAATTGCAGAAACTAGAGGCATGTTGTTCTTATGTGACAGGAGATGCTGTGAGCACTCTATCGGTTGGTTGCATGTTTGCAGTGTGTGAAGCATTTGCATTTGTTCACAGCAACTTGACCCATCCACAGAACCTGCACACCGCGATGCAGCACTTGCAACTTGTGGACATTTCTGCTGTTGCTTCAGAGAGATTGGTGCATGTGTTCGGTGCCACAGACTGGACACAATTAATATACCTCAAACTGAGCAGTAAAGATAAACCATTCCGAAGCAATGTGGTCAATGCAATAGTGCACAGTGCACCGCAACTGCACACACTTCATTTGAGTCACATCAACAGTCTGAGTGAGCAGCTGCTGTGCACCCTGGTGGAGGGCCTGCCAAAGCTGGTGGATTTGCATGTTGCGAGTAAAACAGCAGAGACGACCATTCAGTTCACTTCTCTGGAGTCTTGGCACTGGAAACACCTGAGGCAGTTTCCTTTGCTTATGGTAGGTAATTTTTGTGGTGTGAGTTGTAGTCAAAGATGTTTTTTTAATAAAAAACATCTTGTTTAAAACACGATGTCTGAAACATTGGCCGGAATTTTTAGTACTGAGCACTAGGTAATTTGGGAATTTTTTGCACACAAGCACAATTTCACACACAAATTGACATCGGTGGTTGTTTTCATTGGTTTTGTGGCATTTTTAGTATCAAAGCATCCATTTCTATGTGCTACTATGGGTAAATAAGCCATCATATGTTGCTGTAGTATAAAATATTCAGGTAATGTGCTTCCATGTACCTCCACGGTGTGTAACATCACTCCCAAAGTAACAAACTCCTTTTATAACCTTGTTTGATCCATGCCATCCCTGTTTGATCTATTCCATGCCAAACTTCACTTGAAGTCACGAACATTCGACTATAAGGGATATACGAACATGTCAACAAAAATGGACATTTTTGACACAAATTACCACTTGTAATGCTATCCCATGGCTCCACAGCCATTATATGGTCATATATAACATCACAGAGTATTGTAACTTGTCTGATATACCTATATATGTTGATACAAGACAATATCTGGGAGCTTTTGAAAAGAACGTTTAAAATTAAATAAAAATAAAAATAAAACATGGCGTTGAAAAAAACGGCGTTTTTTTCCAACCCTAGTAACCCCCCCCCCCGACACTACCTTATTGTATTCATAATACTACAGCATTGCAGTGTTTCATTTTGAACTCAGGTGTGCGATGGTCTGATACACTTAAAACTTCGAGCAAATTTCGAATACCGTCAAACCTGTCAATTTTTTGCCAATGCACTGCCCAACCTGAGCACACTGCAGCTGGATGGATGCAGCATTGGCAGCTGGGTGGTGCTGCTGTGTCTGGCCCGCGCGACTCCTAATTTGAAGGATATTGAATTGACTGGCATTGATTTTGATAGCAGTGGAAAAAGGGTGCTGCTATCTGCAGAGAATCTGTTTTGGCCAAACTTGAAGTCTGTGGTGGTGAAGTATCATGTTGATGTGGATCTAGTGCTGTTTGTGCTACAGCAAAGTTGTGCACTGGAGGTGTGCCACTTGCTTTGCTATATGCAAGATACTTCTAAGTCAGTTTTTGTAATTTTGCTTATATTTCAATTGATTCTGTATGAATGATGGGTCATGTGTACCATGTTATTAATAAATACTTGTTTTTCAGATGTGTGTCTGCACTAGTGGAGAAACATGCTGATACACTGTGTGAATTTGTCACTGAATTCAATATTGATGATCAATCGATCAGACAGATAGCATCATGCCAGAGATTGCAGAAACTGGAGGCATGTTGTTCTCGTGTGACAGCAGATGCTCTGAACACTCTATCAGTTGGTTGCATGTTTGCAGTGTGTGAAGCTCATTTGTCCCAGTGCAACCATAGGGGATTTTGGGGGTAGCGCTTTAATGTGTAACCTGGTAACCGCTTGGCAAAATGTTTTGAAATTTTGTTATAGTATGGTTTGAAGTCTGGGCTAACATGGAAATCGAGGACATCCTCGAAAAGTCCCCCAGTCCCAAGATAAAGAGGGTCTAT
Organism: Sphaerolaimus hirsutus; assembly: GCA_964036195.1. NCBI lineage: Eukaryota > Metazoa > Nematoda > Chromadorea > Monhysterida > Sphaerolaimidae > Sphaerolaimus > Sphaerolaimus hirsutus. Next base: position 1,634,313 of record OZ038451.1, on the reverse strand, counting down.
AAAAATGGTCATTTTACATGACCGATCTGGCATATTGAATTTAAATTTTAATAACTTGGCAATTTCTGGGCCGATTTGGATCAGTAAACACTTAAAATTATCTGGACAACCTGCAGATTCCATTTTTGTAGTCGTATTAGTTATGTCTGAATTCTGTATGCCAATTCCACACGAAACGGTTTTTCTGAACATGCTATCATATATTTTAGACAACGAGGATTCATATAAAACAGAAATGATTTCAATATCTTTTCCAATCAAAAGTTATAGCACTTCAAACATTCCCTCCCATCCTCATAAGTAACTGCATGAAGAACGATACATGCAAATTCAAAACTCCATATCTCAATCATTCCTCAGCCGATTTTCACCAATGAGCACTTATAAATCTCAGAATAGCATAGAGATATCGTTTTTACTCACAGTTTATCTGTATGCTCTTTGACTGTGATTATTTCATTCAAGAGGTTTCATTTTTTTCATGTATGGGAAATCTAATAAAATATCTGGATACTCTGGAAATACAAATGAAATATCTATGCCATTCTGATCACCAGGTCATCATTCGTGAAAATCGGCTGAGAAATAGTTGAGATATGGACTTTTGAAGTTGCATGCATCATTCTTCATGCACTTATTCATAGCAAAAAGTTTCAAGCGCCATAACTTTTGGTTGGAAAGAGATATTGAACTTATTTTTATTTTACATTAATCCTTGTTGTCTCAAGTATATGATAGCAGCAACATTTATTATTCATGTTGAAGAACTGGGTCATATCGGCATACGGACTTTAGACATCACTAATATGACAACAAAAATGAAATCTGCCAGTTATCCCGATCATTTTCAGTGTAAACCGATCCAAATTGGTTCAGAAATGGCCGTCTTATTGAGATTCAAAATCACTGCTTGCGGATGCACTCTTGCGGGCAGACCCCCCATCTCCCCTAAAATGCTACCCCACCTATTCACAGAACCTACGCGCAACAATGCAGCACTTGGATCTCAGCAAAATTTGTCCTCCGGCTTCATGCAGATTTATGCACATTCTTGGGGCAGAGCCCTGGACAGGACTTACAAATTTGAACATTAGATTGTGTTTATTTGGTTGCAAAGTGATCAATGCCATAGTGCGCAGTGCACCACAACTAGAGATACTCACCATTGACAAATTGCGCTATCTGAGTGAGCAATTGCTGTGCACCCTGGTGGCAGTCCCAAGCCCTGTGAAATGAAGTAAAGTGTCAAATGTAAAGTCAAATGCAAATTCATGTGTCAAATGTCATGCCAACTGTCAAATGTAAAGTAAAGTATCAATTGTGTATCCAAATCTTATTTTTCATATCCAAAACTTATGTTTTTGTATCCAAATCTTATGTCGCAAGATAAGATTTGGATACAAAAACATAAGATTTGGATATGAAAAATAAGATTTGAATACACAATTGACACTTTACTTTACATTTGACTTTATGTTTGACACATAACTTTACATTTGACACTTTGCATGACAATTGACATTTGAGTTTGCATTTGACTTTACATTTGACACTTTACTTTACACTTTACAGGGCTTGGGACTGCCTCCTGGTGGAGGGCTTGCCAAAACTGGTCAAGTTAGAAATCAGGAGCAAAAAAGCAGACTTAAAGATGCAGTTCACTTCTTTGGAGTCTGTGCCACTGGTGCACTGGATACAGCTAAGGCAGATCCATCTGTGTCTGGTGGGTCATTCTGGGGGCTTTTCAATTGGATGAGTTACTCTTTCATTAGAATTGTTGAAATATTTCTATGAATGCATACATGGTATGAATAATGTAGAATATAATGGATGCTCTGGCAACTGGTTACCACTGGCTAGTCAAACATCCCTGTGAGATGGCATCATAAGTGGTGATTTTTCCAAAAATATCCATTTTGTTGACTTTATTGTAGGGACGCCAGGGGTTTTTCAAAGGTAACAAAACGGGTTTTCATTGACAGTGTGTTGGTGCCCTAGTAAACCTGGTGCCCAAGTTTTAATACCCGATGCCCAAGTGCGCCTGGTGCCCAAGTAAAGTGCCCTTACTTGTGCACCAGGCAACTTTTTACATGTGGATACTTGTGCAGTACTTGGGCACCACTTGTGCATTACTTGTGCACTGTGGTGGTTGCGTACTTGGACTAATTTTTTCGGATCGTAAATACTAGCACTAGTAAACTAGTGTTTGTATTTACCACCCAAAAAAAACTATCGAGTCCAGGTAACATTCTGGGTTGTGAAGGTAATCGCTAGCGAATTAGCATTCATGTTCACAACCTGGAATGTTACCCGGACTCGATACACCCCAGTCAAAAAGAAAGTTCGCCAAGCAATTTTTCTATCATTGTTATTGCAATTCATGATAATGATGTGCTAGGGGGCTGACATGGGTATCAAAAAATACCCCATACATTTGTCTACCTTCGTGTAAAATTTCAGCCCCCTAGCTTCTCCATACCCCTGTTGCGAGTTGCCCAAACAAAAAAAACCGTGCTGTAAAGTTTGTTCCCGGGAACAAACATTTCTTCCTGGGAGCGTTTGTTGATAGTCATAGCGGTTCAGCCATTCAGATTCAGCCTTCAAGGATACAGAGTTTTTGATAGAGTATGCATAGATGAAAAAGTTGCTGTAGGGGATAAAGATCTACCCCTCTCATGTGGTGCTGTGGGTGTGCATTTGCAAAACATCTAAAATCTAGAAAAACACATACTTTTTCATAACAGTAAAACTATATGTTCCAGTCAGTTTCACACCAGTCCCTGGTGACTGTCACATGCTCCCTGAAGTGGCAAAGCTTATGAGAGGGCCTGCGGACTAGCACAGAAGCAATTTTGCCAGTTTGTACTGTGTTGAAAAACTACAATGTTTTTTCAGATTTTAAATGTTTTGCAACTGCACACCCACGGCACCACATGAGGGGGGTAGATCTTTATCCCCTACAGCAACTTCTTCATCTATGCATTCTCTATCAAAAACTCTGAATCCTTGAAGGCTGAATCTGAATGGCTGAACCGCTATGAGTATCAACAAACGCTCCCAGGAAGAAACGTTTGTTCCCGGCGATCAAACTTTACAGTGCGGTTTTTTGTTTGGGCAACTTGCAACAGGGGTCTGCTAGGGGGCTGAAATTTTACTTGCAGGTAGACAAATATATTGGGTATTTTTTTATACCCATGTCAGCCCCCTAGCACATCATGATCATGAATCGCAATAACAATGATAGAAAAATTGCTTGGGGAACTTTCTTTTTGACTGGGGTGTAGCTTTTTCAGGTCATAAATACAAGCACTAGTCTTTTGCTTGCACCCGACTGGTGCCCAACTAAACATCTGCCCGGTGCCCAAGTAAACATCCACCCAGTGCCCAAGTTCAGGCACTTTACTTGGGCACCAGGCGTACTTGGGACTGGGTATTTAAACTTGGGCACCCGGGCATACTTGGTCACAGGGTTTACTTGGGCACCAGTATTTTGCCGTTTTCATTGTCAATGTATTAGCCTCCTCTTATAACCTTATTGAAGCACTATTCTATGCCCAACATCACTTGAGTCACAAATGTTCAACAAAAGATAATATATATAGTTGACATAAAAATGGATATTTTTGGCAGAAATCACCACTTTAATGCTATCCCGTGGCTCCACAGCCATTATGTAGCTATTTATATAATATCACAAATTACTGCCACCTGTCTGATTTACCTGTATATGTTGAGTCATAACCATGTGGGAGCTTTTGAAAAAAATGTTTTAACCACTTTTGAAGAAGAAAAACGTTTAAAAAACCAGTTTATTGGAAAAAAAACTTTTTCATCCATATTTTTTTAGCATATGTGCAAAACGATTGCAAAATACCTAGTCAGTGGCAGCGGTTTAAAAAAACGGTTTTAATACTTGAATTTATGACATTTTGTTAAAAAAATGTTAAATGGCACCAGCCTAATATGGTTCTGTCATTTAAATAAGTGTCCCACACAGAATCGTGGCCGCGCTCCCCCGGCTCTATTTGGTGCTGTCAATGCACTCCGCACCAGGGCTGCTGGAAAAATTGATGTGCTTTTTAATATCATGTGATTGATGTTGATGTACTTCTTTAAATACCGCAAATCCTTGGATAAGACCCTCCCCTCAAATAACTCGCCCCCTGAATAACTCCCCCTGTTTGCGAGGTAAGGAAAAAATAACTCCCCCTCGAATAACTCCCCCCTCTTGAATAACGCCCCCTCTGGGTGAAAACGATACAACATAAAATACACAAAATTATTAGCCTAGAGCCGCGACAGCAGATACATTATGTGTATGCAGTGTATACACATCTTTTTATTGTGGTTGGACAGTTAAATACCTGAATTACATGAGTTTACAGACTGCAAGTTTTACGAGGAAAAATAACTCCCCCCTCAAATTTCGCCCCCCCCCCCTTGAATAACTCCCCCTCCAAAATGTCTGAGGAAAAAATAACTCCCCTGGGGTCTTATTCGAGGATTGAGGGTAGTTATTATTCACCACATGCGAATTATATATTGTTGTTATGTGCCTCATGTCGGAGGTTGAGTGTATACATTTTGTCATTATAACGGATATAAAGATGTCTCATTTGAGATACTAAACACCCATTTAACTCTTGATTACTATGGAAGAGCTGGCTCCGACACCAAAAGAAAAAGACGATGGCGTGGATGGATTTTTGCACTATTTTGATGTGGCTCCATTGCTGCTTGACACTGGGGTTTGTAAATACAGCGATTCATCAACGTGCTGACATGTAGAAACAAGATGGGGACAACATGTAGACAATGCCTTGTTTCAAGGTTGTTTCCAGGTGTCATCATGTTGTATCAATGCTGGGTCTGTTCGCGTCTCCATTCCAGTGTGGATTAGCATGCTGTGAGACGATAACACCAACCATCTGTCATTGCTTATTCGATACATGTAGTTTTCATTTGTTAAAATTAATTGGTGATATTTTTCGGATGGAAGAATTCCATTTAGATCAGATAGTAGCGAACTGCTACTACAGGATACTGGCAGTCTGGCTATATTCTTCATTGTCTGTGTATAGATTTGATCAATCGATTTCAAGTGTGAGCTGTCTAAGCCTGTTATTTTAACACCATACATACTCCCAGGTTCAATGTATGCTTTCCAAGTTATATAGCCCACATTTAATGGTGAGACTGTGTTACGAGGTGCATTTACAGCTGGTGAACTGAGATGTGTCATTTTTTTCACAACCCTGTTCTTATGATTCTTAAATGGGTCTAATCCATTGTTTATGAGTACACCTAGTTAGCAGATTTCACTTGTCTCTTTTATTACTTCGTGATTTGTCGAATTTTCGCCTCCAACAGATGTGTGCCATTCACGTGGTTGCACACATTGTTCTCCCCAGCATATGACCTCACTTGATGCGTTACATGCTGACACTCCATTTCCAAGCCCATTCGCTGAACACTTTCATTAGATGTTCTAATTCACTCTCTTTAGAGGCCATAAGCACTATATCATCAGCAAAGAATAGAGCTGGTATTTTGTGAAGGCCCCTGCCACATTTGGCACCCATCTCTGTTTTCAATAGTTTGTTTGCCAAGTCATGGATGTATATTGCATAAAGAGTTGGACTTAGAGCACAACCTTCAGCAACACCTAGCAGATAATTGAGTATTTCACTTTCATATCCTTCATAAGTGATAATGGGATTTTCTCTTTTTATAGATAGATGATATAGCTGATACTATTTTATCAGGTATGCCCATCATTCTCATTTTATACCATAATCTTGCTCTATCCACTCTGTCAAAGGCTGTTACTGCATCAACAAAGCATGTAACAAAATTGATTACCGTTAGCTTGTGCATAGTTGAATCAGCTTTTTAATATTTGTACATTGTCTAGTGTACGTCTCCCAGGTTGAAAACCACCACCACCATGCATTTCAGTCAGAGCATTTGTGTCCTCGTGCCAACGTATAAGTCTCTTATTGAAAATAGACATGTTCACTTTTTTAACATTGCAGGATAGGCCCAACGTCCTGAAATTTTGTAGCTTTTGATCACCTTTTTGTGTAATAGGATACGTTTGCATAATGCAGCATTGTCAGAGATATCTTCACACTGTAGCCACCCATTGAAAATCTTCAAGAGTACCACCAGATACTTTTCTTCAAACAGTTTCAGGTGTTCATGAAATACACCTGTTGTTCCACCTGATTTATTATTTTTCAGATGTGTGATTGCAATTTCCAATTCAATAGCGGTTATTGGGTTCTTAAGTTTGGCCAGCTGTTTCAAATGCACAAACCTGTTCAAAGGTTGTTCTGTTTTCATCTGACAGGTGCTCAAATTGGCACAGTGCTCTGCCACTCAGGCATTTGCGCACATGGATCACTGCAAACTCATCTGGCACTTCAGTGAGTTTGATTCGGGCCTTTAAATCACCCATCCACAATTTTAAGTTCAGTGGATCTTCACCATAAAAGGTGGAAAATTTGTCATTTAGCAGTGATGTCCACAAACACCGCTGCTCTGATGTGTACCTTACATCACTGGTCAAATCATGCACAGCACATGGTGCAGTTCCAGTGTGCTTGATGGACATTTTTTCTGTCAGCAGTGTCATCATTTTTTCCATGGCATCTGATTGCTTATCTGCCATGCACTCTTGTTGATGCATCATGCTGTCCATGGCATTTGTTTGCTTATCTGCCATGCACTCTTGCTGTTGCATCATGTTTTGCATGAACATGCACATGTGTCTGACCACATCTACCTGGTCATTGTTAGAAGTAGCACTTGCTGCTGGTGCTCTGGAATTGTGCCTTGTAGCGCTGCTTTCTGTTGCACTTAGCATTCAAAAAAATCACCAATTTTTTTGGAAAATATATATAAATATATCACTCCAAATTTAGGAAAAATATAAATATATATAAATCACTCTAGGTCTCCAGAAAATATAATTAAATTACTGAAAAAATAACTCTAAGCTTGAAAAAAATTACAAAAAATCACTTGCCCTTTATTTTGTTTTCAAGCAATATTCTGGGCTTTGTTTACCATTTGCAAGCAAAAAGTGTACTTTAATATCCCACAGTCATTTATTATCATTCCACAATATTTATACAATAAGTGAAAACATCAAGGAAATATCAGAAGAGAAAAATTCAACCTACATCCTCAATGACAACTTAAAAAAACATATTGTCCTGAAAACATTTGCACTCAACCTTAAGCACCTGGTTGTCGCAATGGACGTTTGACTGAATTTGTGCTCAACACTTGCAGCAGTGCCAGGTATGCTGAGCAAGTTTTAGTCAATGCAACTAAAATATTTCATCCAGTTCAATTTTATATGCTTTTTATTTTTTATTTTCAAACAGCAAAACTGAAACCAGGCACACTGCTTTCAGGAGTCCATACACTCCATCCACTCCAGAATTTGTTCTCTCACAGTCCAGACATCAAGTAAACTTTGTCAGCCAGCACTGATTTCAGGCTTTCAAAAATATTACAATAAAATTTACTGTTGGTCATATTCATAGCAAAAAGTGATTTCCATGCTGTCACTCAGGTTTTGTGTATCAGGTGCAACGGTTTGGGTAAAAAATTGCATGATCAATACTAAAAAATGTATTTAAAAAAATTTTCTTGCCTTTTTTGCATGCTGTATGTCCAACCTTTAAATAGAGCATAAAGTTCATAGGATGACATAAATAAAAAATTACTAAAACAGTTCACATCTTTGTCACACGCAAAATGAAAACAAAGTGATGGTAATATCACCATTTGTCATCATTTGAGTTTTCACAGCAAAAATGGATCCGTGAAGCGTGTGGAAGCAGGCTGGATATGCGTGAAGCGGGCGCTTGCACACGCTTCCACACAATTTCACCCGCTTCCACCAACATCACGAAAATCTCGGTGAAGTGTCTTCCACCAGCTTCACTTAGCTTCACCACGCGCTCCATGCGCATCCAAACATGTGGAAGACACTTCACAGCAGAGTTGTACAAATACTGGTATTTTTGGAAAACGTAAACGTAAACGTAAATACCTTTTCCAAATCTAAAGTATAAATACTAAAACGTAAGGTATTTTTAAAATACCGAGGAATACGTAAAAAAAAACGTAAACATACAAATTTTATATGTGTAGTATTTGCCATTTTGCTTTGGAAAATACCATTGTTTTCACCTTTATATGGGTCAATCACTGATTTCCATACAATATCTTTATGTTTTAGAACTACATGCTCACCATAATGAACAACATCGAGTCAGACAACTATAACAAATGATAATCTAATTTAACACAAACAACGATGATATCGACATCAAAATTGAGCAAAAATTACATATTTTTGTAATTCAGTCTGATAAATAATTTGCTCAAATGTTTCCACATCCCAAATGGATCCTTTTACCAAATTTCAAAAGCCCAGCATGGCTAAATGGACACTTTACAGCCACTGTTTCAGTGCATTGCTGCAACTTTTAAAACTGTTTTTTTTAGCCTAGCCTCTTTTGGAAAAATGTCTCATCAAATATACTGTGACATCTGCCATACCTATCTGAAGACGGAACCTAAAATTGTGTTGAATTTTTATCATGAATATTACATTTCTTTCATTATTTTGTTCATAATTTATTGTCAGTTTATGACAAAATACAGTTGCATTTTTATGTACAGCATTTACTCCGGTCAGTGGACAATAGTGGCTATGTATTGGAGTGTATTAAGTATTTGAGGTGTTGTTTGTACTCATTCTAATCGCGGGACTAAAGTGATCGCCACGCCATTCTGACCATTTCAAGTGGTCAACCATCAAAATCGGTAGAGAATTCATGGCAATATGCAGTTTCTTCTGAGGGCGCAGCCACTAAAAACACCTAAATATCAGAATTTTTACGTTTTCTGAAGTACCCGGGTATTTCGGTCAGGAAAACGTGACAAAACGTAATGGTATTTTTGGAAAACGTAAACGTAAACATAAATATAAATACCCGAATAACCGGGTATTTTGGGTAAACATAAATACGTTTTTCCAACTCTGCTTCACAGTGCTAGTGCTTTCACACGCTTCCCCTATGTATAAATACATTTGTCTGGGAGGACCATATTAAGATGCATGAAGTGTCTTCATGCAGATTTTTGTGATGTGTGTGGAAGCTCCAACATTCTCAGTGAATCGTCGGGAAGTGTTGGCATGAAGACACTTCATGACACTTCACCGCGCATTCACACAACCAGTTTTTGCTGTGTTTCACATTAGGTAAACACAAGGGCAAACTAGTGACTTGCCAACACCACCTGACAAACATTCATGCCATTTGTGAAAACTGACCATATAAACTGACCACTGACCTTTACATTCAGTAGTGGAAAACTGGATAATCTCATCATTTTTGGCCATTTCAGTTTTCAAAGAAGTCATGATGAAAGTGTAGGCACATTATTTTAACTCAAAAATGCTCTACATGGACGGAAATGTTTTCTGGAGAAAATCACTTGCAAAAATATCTTGCACAGATTACATGTTTTAGTTATAAAGTGCAATCATTGAACCACAATGTATCTAGTATGAGTGATTTTCTCAGTGGTTTTTTTAATTTAAAAAATATATATAAATATATCACTCAGAATTTGAAAAAAATATAAATATATATAAATCACAGGTTATTTATATTTATTGTGATTTTCGAAAATATAAATCACGGGTTATTTTTCAAATGCTAGTTGCACTGTTTTCAGTGGCACCATTGTTCATGGTATTTTCACTCTGTGAGCGAGTGTTATATGCAGGGGCATCATTGGCACCCTGTTCATTGGCCATCTTTATTGATGCCTGCTCATTCAGAGCTTATCAGTCAATGCTGATATTCTGCTGAAAAGCAGTCGAGCACCACTTTGTAGTGGGCAACCTTTAAGAGGTAATAGGTCCTTTTGTTCAATTTCACTGCCTGGTGGCAGGTTTGAGCGTGTGCCTTTTGCTTTGTGCACTTTGTGCATTGCTAGGGCAGACCCCAAAATAAAGTGTTGATGTGAGTCCAGACCTGGGAGTCCACCTCGCTATTGATGCTAGCTCAATGGCCTTTGACTGTGTCACTGTGTGACAAGGCAAGTATCACATGCAGTGCCCTAGAGAACTGCAATCAGACAGTCGGCCAAGGTTTGGAGGAGTCTTGCATCTAGAGTCACTCCAAGCTTTACTAGGTGCACAACTAACAGGTACACACTAATATAAACAGTCTGTTCTAACAGGCTGTCAATGCCTGCTGCATACTGGTCCAGTGGTAGAAGCCGACAGGTTTGAAAGCCTGCTGCTCACTGGCCAGGAGGGTCCACTGTTTGGCGTGGTCGCAGCACCAGTTGGTGAAGTGTGAGGATAAAAATGATGTAAAAAACGAAAATATTTCCGTGTGCAAGATACCAAAAAATTCCCGACTACTCGTAAATTAAAAAATTGTTTTTCTGAACACAGTAATTAGGTACTTTTTAAAGTAAATACATCATGTATACATGAAGTGTATACCAGTCTGATTTTATTTTAGAACCTCCAGTTCCAGTCACCCAACTATTTAGTGGAAATTCAACTGAATGTCAAAGTCATATTTCTTTGACAGAAACTCAGATTTTACATTCTGTGTAGGTGAAATAAAACCTGAACAAGCAGGTGTCGATGACAGCTGGAAAAGCTGCATAGATGGAAAATCGTTTTTGCTACTGTGTAAAGTTTAGTCAATTCCCAGTTTTCACTAGAAAAGTATAGTAAAAAGTCATTTTGTAAGCTGGAAAGAAATGCACTGTAAACTCGTGTTTCATAGTAAGTAAATCAAGTTATGTAACTAGAATGTTGTTAATAAATATGTGTAGATACCCCCACAGTCATTAGGAACCAGTGTAATTCCCCACCCAATCCCTCAGCTAGCTGGGCGAAGTGGAATGCAGACATAACTGAATGTGCCAGTGGGCAGATAGATAAGACCGGTGTAGTTTGCTACTGTAACCCCCGATTATAATCACATCCTCATTTTGTATGATTTTAGAGTGTTATGTAAATTGGATTTTTCATGTAATAAATATCTTTAGGCATTTATGGCATAGTTTTACATGCAGATACAGAGCATAGTGAGTGCAATGTGCATGCATTGCAGTCTGCAGTGTTGGGAGAGTGGTGTTGCGGTGTCAGGTGCCTGTGAGGGATTGTTGACTGTGAGTGGCTGGATGAAGACTCGCGGTGCACAGGGAAGTCACAGCAAATGCGAAGTTCGCTGTGCACTGCCACGCCGCCAACGAGGCTGCAGCCCCAGGATGGTACGCCGGAATGGAACTTCTCTGCAGTCCTGAATTATTACATGTTTCCCCGTAATTATGTCAATTTTCCATTCATTAAAATGTATATTTAGTTCATACTATATTCCTGTGTAATTTATTAGGTATTGTAGTAACTATTGTATTTTTTGAGGTGTTATTTATAAGTGTGCCATAAATTGACAGTTTTTCTCACTCTTGTGCCTGTTTTCTTGGGAGGTGGCCAGTGTGAGTGAAGGGGCTTTGCCTGGCGACAGACCTAGGTGTAGATGGAGCACACTGTGGTGACTGGGAGTTTTTTGTTGCAATCACTCAAGGAGTGTTGCATTACATCGTGGTGACAATCACTATTGTGATGGCTACTGATTTCACTCCAATGGGAGTGCCCAAGTTGTCCTGGGTGCTCTGTTTACACTGGGGTCTGTGCGGTTGGTGCAACGGTCCATTTATAAGCACCAAGTTGCAACTTTCAAGAGAACATATAGGTACCAATAGTTTCTGAGATAAACTGAAATAACTTTATATTCAATAAATTCTGTAGAAACAGTAATAGTGTATTTTACAGTGTTATTTGTTAGTTTCCATAGTAAATAGATGTGTAAATTGAGTTTATGCTTGACTCTAGTTATATGTAGTCTGTTAAATAGTTGTTGTAACTTTAAAGTGACAGTTTTATGTTATATTTCAGTGATAGAAAAAGTGATAAAATGTTAGCTGTTTCAAGTAACATTATTGTAAATATTTATTGTGTCTTTTTGTAATGTAAATTGCAGTTGTTTATAGTGTATATTTTCCCTACTTTTATATGTAAAAGTGAGCCTTTTTATTCATTTGTATTATGGTAATGTGATCTATTAGTAACCTGCTTAAAAGCCAGTTTCTAGCTAGATTCAGTAGCCAGTTGGTGCTTTTCTATATATTTATTTTCGAACTGTGAGGCCTCCAGTTATGTAATTCTACAATTATTTCTGCTAATGCTAGACCTATATTGTTTCTGATTTTGTAGTTTACTTTGCTGACGTAATGATATGAAGCTCTTCAAAATGCATTTTGGCCCAGCCCTTGAATAACTAACAGTGTGCTAAACAACTAGGCTAACACCTGTCCGTTCATTAGCTGTGCTTGCATGAGCTGTAAGCCTTGTGCCTACGGGCACTTGGCACAACAGTTCTTTGTGTTCCATACATCCCCGTACCTAAAAACAACTTTTCAACAACCTAGGAACACATCCAGTCCACGTGCAGTGAACACATGCTGGCGCAGCACTGTTTGGTGTTTTGGGAGTCAAAGGGAGTTTTATTCCCACCGTTGTTTACCTAGTTAGTAAAATATCTGACAACTGGTAGCAGCGAGTGGTTGCTCAAGTTTCATGCCGCATGCTGTGAATTTTGCGATGCGAAAAAGCAGTCAAAGATCCACCCAAAAACCGCTCCCAGGGCTGATTTGCATTTTTGAATTGGTTCATAAATGAGATTTTTTCCACTGCAAGTAAATAGTAAAGCGATTTGAGGAAACAGAAAAATGTGCTCAGTTTTTGGCATTTTTGACAAGCAATTTACGAATTTCACGTGCAAATGTAAAAGTGGTCTCAATTTCCCATTTCTGTCTGGACAAAGCCCAAAATTGGAGACCCTGTAGATAAATAGTGCAGCTACCCATCTGTCAAACGGATTGGAAAAGCGCCAAGGAGTTTATTAATTATTGGCCGACTAATTTTCTAGCAATTTCCGCAAACTGGGGTGCAAAGGCGCCCCTGACTTCAAAGTGATGGTATGTGCTCATTTTTGTGTCTTTTGAGCTGCAATTTGGACACCAGGTAGAGACAGCATCTCCCCAAAAACGAATGATTTTGTTTTTTGAAACTCCCATCAATAAATTAATTATTCACTTTCCCGTTTTTGCAAAAATTTCGGAAAATATGAGCGAAATTTACCATCTTTTTAAAGTAGCGTGGCGCACCCATTTCTGTCCCGACGACCCTGAAAATTTTACACAATGTAGTCAAGATGTTTTTCTAGAAACGTGTCAAATTGTTTGTAAATGTGACAAGCGGTTCTTGAAATATCCCCCGAAACGTGCACCCTGATTTGACCGATTTCTGCGCGCTGCTGTAGGCGCAGTTTGTGTTGAGGCGGCCGGTAATACATGTGTACATAGGCCAGCGCAGTACACAGTGCCCTCAGCGTTGAGTGATAAATATTTACGCCAGCCAGCTGCGCACGCGGCGCGGCGAGGCACTGCGCTAGCTGCATATTGCGTCCAGCCGCTGTGTAGTGTACACGCGTTGTACAGAGCGGTGTACAGAGTGCAGCCCGGTGTAAAAAAAACGCCTCCCCCCCATACACGCAGACTTCCCGCTGCAGCTGGCAGTCGGCCAGTGCAGAAGCGTCGTCGAGAGCCGCCTGGGCAGAATGATTTTTGCCGTGGCACTGCAATCACTGGATCGAATGGATCGCAGCAGTTGCAGTGGGCGGACGGCGGAAGCAGCCGGCGACTCGCTGGGACCAGTGCAGGGGATCAGAACACTGGGGAAGGATTGGCGCCAATGCCATGGATGTGTGAGTGGGCTGTGGGCTTTTTAAGGATTTGTCTCGGTGCCGGAGACTTGAACTGCCGCTATTCCGCAAGTGCACTGTTTGCTAACTCGTGTAAAAAGCTTTGGACACACTTTCAAGTAAGTGTTAGCACAAATTGACCCGCAAAAATGAACTCGCCACATCATTCTGATCATTTTGAATGCAAATACACCCAAATCGGATGAAAATTCATGGAGATAAGAAAACATTTTATTTGCTGATCAACTGTAATTTTGGGAAAATTCCGGCTTCTTAGTATTTTGGGGTAGTTTTTGAAATGTGTTTCCTTCTGGTTATTTCATGGAGTGGAGTAAAAGAATATTTGAAAGGAACTTTTCTCGGAAAATTATATTGTGTCCAAATAGTTTTCTGTACCTGTGCAATAAGTAAATTCAGGATGTTTTTGGCATTTTACATATACTTTGAAAAAGTTTGATTTGTCCTGCACTTGAAAAATCGCCTGTCTGCACATCAAAAAAGCACTGAAAAAATGGATGATTTTGAGAAAATATAATTAAATATAATCTCAGAAAGTCTCTCTGGAAATTATATATGAAAAATGAAACACTTTTCGATTTTTCCTGGAAATGTGAAAAAATAAATCTCCTGAGATTTTTTCAACGCTAGTGGCAGTGCTGTGCTGTAAAGTCTGAATGTGCAGTAATGTATTATCCCAGTTAAAAAGGCGTAAAATAAATTGTAGTAACTCTGGGTATGTAATTGTTGAAAAAAAATGGCAACAGGAACTTTGGTAGTGAATATTAATTGATGAGAATCTGTGGTCATGTAATGTTGCTGTCCAGCTGCCCCCTTCAGGCGCAGTCACCTGACATGCCGCTGCTGTTCCTGCCGGCCGAGCTGAGCGACACGCTGCAAGGCGGCGTGAAGGCTCGAAATGCAGCGCCGCACAGTCAGCAGTACGCGAGTGGGGCAGGCATGCATTTTTGCTTTCATGGGCATTGAATAAGTATTGTGGCTAGCTGAGTACAGAAAATAAGCAATTTTGCAAAACATTAAAGTACTGTTAATGATAGCAAACACTCCAAAAAAAAAAAGCGTTGAAATTTGCCAGGCCTGAAATAACTCTCTGAATCTTGCAAATGTGAAAAATCCCGCAACTGCTGTAATTTTCTGGGTAGCCGATAAAAAATATGTGATAATTTCCCGTCAACTAAACTATTTTATCAAAAAATTTTGAATGTGGGTACTTTTCGACATGGGCTTTTCAATGGTGCAACCGGTTTTTCGATAGCTCAAACCGTTCCAGCGTAATTTAGCGTTGAATTTCGGTATTTTTGGTGTGTCCAACCATATAGGAAATAGCAAATTGAGAAAATAGTAATTTACCAGTGATGTCTTTTATGCAAAAAGGTAAGAGAAAAATGTGATCCCAGAAATGCACTGAAAAAGTGTAAGAAATTGACACTTGTGTGCACCAGGTAAATAAGTAGATCGTAAATTGGCAAGTAGTGAATATTGGGCCATGTGTGGCTTCTAGTTTGTTCTAAAGACCCCCCCCCCCCCCAAGGCAGCAGCTCCAGTGTGCCAGCAGCGATGCTCAGCTGGTCCCCATGCGAGTGCTGTTTATCTGGCTGGGCAGGGACACGCAAAGCAACACAACGCGCCAGTGCATGCAAGCAGCGCCAAGTGGGAAAACGGACAGTGGTCAGTGGAAAATATTTAAATGGGTTTTGCATTTGATTTGATTGGAATGTGTGAAATATTTATGTAGGTACTCTTGTAAAGTGTCAAAAACGTGCTGCATACTTTTTGAGTAAAAGCAAATACTGCAAATGAGTGAACTGCAATTTAATGAGTGAGTGTAATGTATTATCTGCTGAAAGACATTTAATTGTGAGGACTGTAAACTATGATTTCTGGACGGTAATGTGTGCCTGCAATGGGTTGTGATCTAAGCCCCGGCGTGGTGGTGCCAAGTGTTGGTGTGTGTAAAATAGCACCATCGCGGTGTGTCTACAATGTCAGTCATGTGTAAGGTGTCAACAAAATAATTTTTTATGGAAAATGGAAAAATTGCCTTAAAAAGAATGGCCGAAAAAATAGAAATTTACAAAAATATATATAGCTTTTTGAAAAACATGTATGCATGTTTACCAGTTTTTGCTGAAACAAAAAACAGAAAGTTGATCTAGAAAATGGGAAATGAGCCGGAAAAATGGAAACAGAAATGAAAAAAAAATAATAAAATTTTGACAGTGGAAAGCAGAAGTGGAAAACATAAATTTGACACCCTAGACATGTGTAGCTATTGAAAATTGTGCTGTTAGCAGTAACTGGAAATTGTAATTGTGTGAGAAAGTTCTAGAAAGTTGTGAACTGGCATGCATTTAAAAAATTGTGAGATAAACTAACTCAAGTTATGCTGAATTGTAAATTGTGTCAGAGATGGCTCCAACTGATTGTGTGCCTGCCACATCAAAAACCCTACTCTGTGCTGACTGTAAAACCCGATTTAGAATTCCGAAAAATGAAACAAATATATGATTTTTGTGCAGAATTTTGCCTACAATTTGATTAGTCACTGTGTAAAATTGGATTTATGAAATAGTGTCCTGGTAACATAAGAGTGTTTTGACTGTGCAAGAAAATTTTGTGCTGAAAATGGTGTGAAATGTATGTGTGTGCTGAACTGCAAAAGCACATTCAAATTGACTGAAAACCCCCTGTGAAACTCAGAAAATGAAAATTGTAGAAATATAGAATTATTTCTGGGTAATTTGTAAGAAAAGTAAATGCTGCACTTAGTGAACTGCAAATGAATTCTGTGCAATGACTGAAGTGCAATGATTGACTACTGAAACATTAGGTAATTGAAGTTTGCGTCTTTTACATGGTCTGGCATGTAAATTGTGTTTACCACGCATAGGTAATCTCTAAGTCCCCTGCCTGATGGCACCAAGTGATTAGTGCCGATAAAGTAGTAAATAAGTGCCACTGCGTTTTTGTAACTATAACTGGGTACTCACTGATTAAATGTCAATCAAGCTGTAACCATTGAAAATGCAAAATGTGAAATGTAATTAAATTGTGCACTGACAAGTTTTTGTAAAAACTTGAGACATTGATTGAATTTGGCAAAGCAAAAAGTTGTGAATTGTATTGCATCTGAAATGCAGCTAGAAAGTGTGTGACTGCTGCACAACATACTGAACTGTATCCAATTGGTGCAAAATGGGTGTATTGTATTGACTGGAAATCCCATTTGTGAAGTCTGAAAATGTAAGAATAGTTTTGTGCAAAATGTCTTGGCAATAGCTTGATTTTGTCTGCGTAAAATGGAATAGTAATATTACATTAGTGAGGCAATTGTGTGTTTGTGTGTGCACCTAGTACAATCCCCACTGCAGCGAGCAAAGTGTGTTTGAAAAGTGCTGCGAGTGATAAATAGTAAATAAGTGGACAAGTGAATCAAAGTGACTGTTTGACAAAAGTGACTTAAGTTGAAAGTCCAGCACGGGATGCTGGCGCGTGTGCAAGGTAAATAGCCCAGCGGGATGCTGGTAGGTACCGGGTAGGTACAGAGTGACATGATGTTGCTGTATGCCAAGTAGGCGAAGTGCTGCTTGTGAAAAAGCCCAGCACGGGATGCTGGTAGTTGCCCTGTAAGTGCTAGATTACTGGGAGCTGAGTGGCTGAGCTTGTATTGCACAGGTCAGACCTGTGAATAAACTGGCACTAGTCCCAACGTAGGTGCAATTTCTGTTGTGGCGTGGTGTTGCTATGTTTCTGAGTGACCTGGCCAGTCCTTGGTAGCTGCAATGCTTCATCATGCTGTCCCTATCCTTACAGCTGGGGTTAGGGTGAGATTGACCCAATGTGTTATAATTTTGAGCACTGAAAAGTCCAGCCGGATGCTGGTGGGCAAAAAAGGAAAAGTCCAGTGGTAAACTGGTTGTAACCGTCATGGTGCGTATGTGTGCAGGTATAAGATGCACCAGAAGCACAGGTGATGGGATGTCATGTGCTTGTCAAAATTAGGTCACTGTTTATCGCATTGTTGATGGAATATCATGTGCCAGAGTAACTGTTGAGGTAAAAGTTCACTTGTCAGTCAAAAGAAAAGTCCAGCACAGGATGCTGGTGGTTGCCCTGTAAGTGCTAGATTCCTGGGAGCTGAGTGGCCAGGCTTGTATTGCACAGGTCAGACCTGTGAATAAGCTGGCACTAGTCCCAAAGTGGGTGCGAGATTCTGTTATTGCTAGGTGTTGCTATGTTTCTGAGTGATCTGATCAATCCTGAGTAGCTGCAATGCTTCATCTTGCTGTTCCTATCCTTGCCGCTGGGGTTAGGATGAGTGCACCACTTTATGTTAGGTTCTTGAGCACCGGAAAAGCCAGCGGGATGCTGGTGGGCAAAAGAAAAATCCAGCAGGGTGCTGGTGGTTCACGATTAGGTATATTGTGGGGTAAAGTCACTCCTGAGGCATGAGTGATGGGATATCATGTGCCTGTTTGATTTAAGTCACTGAGTGTGTGAGATGTCACTGTTTGAAAGCCCAGCAGGAAGCTGGCAGTTTGCAACCAGGTTGCTGTGGAGGTGCACAGGGTTGTGGCACTTTTTAGGCACAGGTGTCATGTGCCTGTTAAGTTTAAGTCATTGTTTGTGGGAAGGTTCACTTGGGAAAAGTGCTGGTGCATGCAATGAAAAAAAAAAAGAAGTTCAGCATGTGTGCTGATGTGTTGCAATGTGTAATTGTTTGGCCATGTGGCTTGTTTTTGCTAGGTGCCATGGGTCAGTACTGCTGCTGCAATTATTTAGTAATTAGTTGTAGGTTCATCCAATAAAGCTGGTTCAAAAAGCCTGAGGTGCATAAATTAGATTTCAGTTCTTCACTGTGTTTTTGAAAGAAAAGTTTCATTAGAAAACATTGTTTTTGTCAGCATTTTTTTAAATTAAATGGCTGGTGGCACAGCCATGTCATTAAATTGGATCAAAAAAGTCACTGCTAGTCATGTAAAATTTTGTTTAAAAAAAGGGGTTTTGATGTTTTGTGATTAAAAAAAAAATATATATATATATATATATATTTAATTATAATTTTGAGTGTGAGTGTGCATCTTGAAAAAGTGTGAAGACAGTGAAGAAAATAATTTGGTTTGATTACTGTATGACAAAAATGTGTCATTTCAGTGTGTTTTCATGTGACAAATGTGTGTCTGTATGTCTTCTCTATAGTGTGCCAAATTAGTCTGTGTTTGATGCATGAAAATGTATTGTGTCTGTATGCATGTATTGTGTCCGTGAAAATTGAGTGATGTGGATGCATGTGTTCATGTGTGTGTTTACTGTGAAACTTTGTACCTTGAAAACTGTCTTTTGTGTGAAACCATGTGTCAAATGTTGTTGTTTTTTGTGTCTGTGTTAATTAATGCCATGTGTGAAATGTTGAAGCTTCAACCACTGTGTGATGTGTGATCATATGAGTCTTTGTGTGAATGAGTTTTGTGCTCTTACTGTGTGAAATGTGAGTGTTCATTTTTTGTGTGAATTTTGTCTGAATGTGTTCTGTGTTCATTTGTGTGTGATGCGTGAATTGTGTCAGTGTGATCATGTTTGTGTTTTAATGATTGTGTTTTAGTCTGAAAGATTTGTGTGTGAATTAGTGTGAATTATTGTGTCAATGTGTGTGATGACTTGTAAAGTGTGAATCATTTTGGTGTGTGGGTGTGTCTTGTATAAATCCATGTGTGTGTTCATTTTGTAAGGAAACTTGTGCCCCATATGCCTAAGGGTATCTGGATTGCACAAGTTGTGATTTCATCATTCCCCGTCATTCAAACAAATACTTTCCTAGTCATTCACAGATGAGTGGCCAGTGCTGCAGATGGCAGCAATTGGCAGGAATGCATAACCTCAGTGGATGGATCATTCAGTGTGGACAGATGTATGCTATGGGAGCAAGTAATAGTGTGTCAAGTAGAGAGACAGGAATATTTTCTAAATTTCGGGTTTTTTAATAGTTTTTGGGCACTTCATTCCTGTATTTTAGCCAGGAGGTAAAATTTTAATGGCTGGTGGGGTTGTGAGGATAAAAATGATGTAAAAAACGAAAATATTTCCGTGTGCAAGATACCAAAAAATTCCCGACTACTCGTAAATTAAAAAATCGTTTTTCTGAACACAGTAATTAGGTACTTTTTAAAGTAAATACATCATGTATACATGAAGTGTATACCAGTCTGATTTTATTTTAGAACCTCCAGTTCCAGTCACCCAACTATTTAGTGGAAATTCAACTGAATGTCAAAGTCATATTTCTTTGACAGAAACTCAGATTTTACATTCTGTGTAGGTGAAATAAAACCTGAACAAGCAGGTGTCGATGACAGCTGGAAAAGCTGCATAGATGGAAAATCGTTTTTGCTACTGTGTAAAGTTTAGTCAATTCCCAGTTTTCACTAGAAAAGTATAGTAAAAAGTCATTTTGTAAGCTGGAAAGAAATGCACTGTAAACTCGTGTTTCATAGTAAGTAAATCAAGTTATGTAACTAGAATGTTGTTAATAAATATGTGTAGATACCCCCACAGTCATTAGGAACCAGTGTAATTCCCCACCCAATCCCTCAGCTAGCTGGGCGAAGTGGAATGCAGACATAACTGAATGTGCCAGTGGGCAGATAGATAAGACCGGTGTAGTTTGCTACTGTAACCCCCGATTATAATCACATCCTCATTTTGTATGATTTTAGAGTGTTATGTAAATTGGATTTTTCATGTAATAAATATCTTTAGGCATTTATGGCATAGTTTTACATGCAGATACAGAGCATAGTGAGTGCAATGTGCATGCATTGCAGTCTGCAGTGTTGGGAGAGTGGTGTTGCGGTGTCAGGTGCCTGTGAGGGATTGTTGACTGTGAGTGGCTGGATGAAGACTCGCGGTGCACAGGGAAGTCACAGCAAATGCGAAGTTCGCTGTGCACTGCCACGCCGCCAACGAGGCTGCAGCCCCAGGATGGTACGCCGGAATGGAACTTCTCTGCAGTCCTGAATTATTACATGTTTCCCCGTAATTATGTCAATTTTCCATTCATTAAAATGTATATTTAGTTCATACTATATTCCTGTGTAATTTATTAGGTATTGTAGTAACTATTGTATTTTTTGAGGTGTTATTTATAAGTGTGCCATAAATTGACAGTTTTTCTCACTCTTGTGCCTGTTTTCTTGGGAGGTGGCCAGTGTGAGTGAAGGGGCTTTGCCTGGCAACAGACCTAGGTGTAGATGGAGCACACTGTGGTGACTGGGAGTTTTTTGTTGCAATCACTCAAGGAGTGTTGCATTACATCGTGGTGACAATCACTATTGTGATGGCTACTGATTTCACTCCAATGGGAGTGCCCAAGTTGTCCTGGGTGCTCTGTTTACACTGGGGTCTGTGCGGTTGGTGCAACGGTCCATTTATAAGCACCAAGTTGCAACTTTCAAGAGAACATATAGGTACCAATAGTTTCTGAGATAAACTGAAATAACTTTATATTCAATAAATTCTGTAGAAACAGTAATAGTGTATTTTACAGTGTTATTTGTTAGTTTCCATAGTAAATAGATGTGTAAATTGAGTTTATGCTTGACTCTAGTTATATGTAGTCTGTTAAATAGTTGTTGTAACTTTAAAGTGACAGTTTTATGTTATATTTCAGTGATAGAAAAAGTGATAAAATGTTAGCTGTTTCAAGTAACATTATTGTAAATATTTATTGTGTCTTTTTGTAATGTAAATTGCAGTTGTTTATAGTGTATATTTTCCCTACTTTTATATGTAAAAGTGAGCCTTTTTATTCATTTGTATTATGGTAATATAATGTAAAATTGGTTAGTATGTTCATTGTCTTATGGTAATGTGATCTATTAGTAACCTGCTTAAAAGCCAGTTTCTAGCTAGATTCAGTAGCCAGTTGGTGCTTTTCTATATATTTATTTTCGAACTGTGAGGCCTCCAGTTATGTAATTCTACAATTATTTCTGCTAATGCTAGACCTATATTGTTTCTGATTTTGTAGTTTACTTTGCTGATGTAATGATATGAAGCTCTTCAAAATGCATTTTGGCCCAGCCCTTGAATAACTAACAGTGTGCTAAACAACTAGGCTAACACCTGTCCGTTCATTAGCTGTGCTTGCATGAGCTGTAAGCCTTGTGCCTACGGGCACTTGGCACAACAGTTCTTTGTGTTCCATACATCCCCGTACCTAAAAACAACTTTTCAACAACCTAGGAACACATCCAGTCCACGTGCAGTGAACACATGCTGGCACAGCACTGTTTGGTGTTTTGGGAGTCAAAGGGAGTTTTATTCCCACCGTTGTTTACCTAGTTAGTAAAATATCTGACAGAAGCTGGTTGGGTGTTGCTGGTTCATTGGCTCGGGTGCTGTCTGCTGGCCTGGTGGGGCGCAGCTTTCACATATTTAAACAACAAAAAAAGAAGGAGGATCACACACACATCACTAGATGAACTTTTTGTTAATTCAAAGCTGTATGCCTAGGATCACTTTTATCACTGGAAGTCACTGCTAACTCTACCCAGTACTGATGGAATGGCGCCATGGCACTGGCGCCATTTAAGGGTGCCAAAGGGTGCCATGCCATGGCGCCATTGGCACTCGGCACCCTTTTTCTGTGGCGCCATTGGCTCCTGGCACTATTTTTCCTGGCGCTTTTCCATCACTACCCAGTACCTGTGTAAAATTGCATAAAGCATTTGTTCTTGTATTTTTGAGTAAAGAGTATTTTTTCATTACGGGAGAATAAAATTGATGACTTCTGCTCCACCATCTTTTGCAACCCTAACCCCGTTAAATTTGATCTCAGCCTGGAAGCACTCACGTTTTTTTTTAATTTGCTAATAGCAGCACACATTTGCTGCTAGCTAGTTGAAAAACAATACCGACGCGGCACTTTTTACACCCTGGTTTCATGCATGCTTACACTCAGTGGACCTTACCTGAGTTGTTCAAATTAGTTTACTATTTTAATAGCTTATGTAAAGGCAAAATACTTTTTTACGCACCCCGAGTAAAGTGAATGTAAACTACCTTTTTACCTGTTTTTTTTTGTACATGCGAGTAAATTACTCTTTTAAGGAAAATGTATAAGCAAGTATTTTTAAGGACAATGTATTTTTACATGTAAAAGTGATTTTTAGACTGGAAACCAGAGTTGTTAAAAGTACCGAACTTTTTTCAAAGTATACGTAAACATAAAGTTTTTTTTTTACTCACCCCCTGAGTACAGAAAACGTAAAGTATTTATTTACTTTTACTCATGAGTAAACGTATTTTTCCCCTCAGAAAACGTAAAAGTAACTACTTTTGAGAAATGTTGCCTAAATTTTCGCTCAAAATCACTCATTTTCGCAACTCTTTGACTATTTTACGCAATTTTTCACTATATATTTGGTTATAAATATATGCATTTTTGACCAGTTTCCCATATTTTCTCCCTTTTTCCCTTCGATGCCTTTAAAAATATATTAAAGGCGATCAGAAATACGTTTTTTGTACTCGAGTACTTTCAAAAAGTATACGTAAAAACGAGTACCGGAACTTTTTTTTGGAGGAAACGTAAATGTATTTACTCTGTACTCGAGTATACGTATTTATACTGTAAAAGTAAATACGTTTTAACAACTATGCTGGAAACAGACACATTTTTTATTTTGTTTTTATGATATTTTTTATAGGGAAATGACACAGATTTCTTCATGGTTTCTTTATTTTAGCAAAAACATTCCAACAACAGAACAACAATGACAACACATTCATTTTTTGTGAGCCACAGTGAGGATTGACATTTCAGGATTGGGATCGGGATTGTTTTGTTTTATGTTGTTTTTTTGTTTGTTTGTGATCGGGGTCTCACTGTACTGTACAACAGAGTTGGTATTGCACCTTTTCCAAAGAATCTGTAAACATAAAGTATTTATTTTTAGTCACCCCTGAGTATGTACCGTAAATACTCTATTAGTACGACCCCCTCCAATAAAGCGACCCCTCCAATAGTGCAACCCCCTTGGGCACGTTGTGTAAGTATAATGCGACCCCCTCCAATGATGTTACCCCCAAAGAAAAAAAAACGGAGGTAAGAACATGATGTCGCAATCTTCGAGCGCCGCCAATTCGTCGAACAAGGTGACGCCCAGTTCGCTAGACCTTTACAATGCCATGCTTATAAATACTAGAATTACATAACAGTTGAGTTGTTGAGTTGTTGAAAAATACAATACGACCCTCTCCAATAAACTGACCCCTCCAATAATGGGACCCCCCAAAATGTGCTGAAAACAATAAAGCGACAGTCACCTTAATAGGATATTTACCGTATAGCGCGTGCGCGCGCTAAACTGTAAACTGTGTGCTGGTAAACTCATAAATCGGCTTTGAACGCATTTGAGTTTACTGGAATGAGTTATTCTGAATCCCCATCAACTGCAGTTGACAGACACCTCATTTTGGTAAACTCACATGCATTCAAAACTGCCATTATTAATGCAGTTTACCAGCACATGGTTTACAGTTTAGCGTGCGTGCCCCCATAGTGTACAGTATTTTTTTTACTTTTACTCATGAGTAAATGTGAGTAAAACTTTTTCCCCAGAAAAGAGTTGTTTTGAGAAATTTTGCCCTGATTTTCATTCAAAATCACTAACTTTCATATTTTTTGACCATTTTCAGCTAAAAATTACTTAGTTCATCCTCTTGTCTGCCAATTTTCAGCTATTCTTGGCTTCATGTGTGCGTATATACCAAATGTTGGCTATTTTGGCTTATTTTTTATCTTTTTCATCTTTTTTCCTTCTAGATGCTGCAAAAAGCAAATATAAAAGCCTATCCGAAATAAACAGGGTGCACGCCAGGTCCGCCACCCAAATTCTGAGTCTGTGCCGGACGTCATATCTCCAGTTGTAATGGGGGGATTTATTCGAAATTTTGAGGGCATATACTCGAAACCCACCCACTACTATATACGGGCTGGGGAAGGTCGGCGACCCACCTGAGTGGGTCGCCGTATAAATGAATAGTTTTTTTTTGAAAAAATCGCTGTCCACGCGAGGTCCGCCACCCGTTATTTTTTGATATAACGGGCTGCCAAACTAAAACTGTTGGGGGGAATTGATCGAAATTTTGAGGGGGTGTACACGACACCCCCCACTACTTTTCACGGAACGTTGACCCCCTGGCGACTCCCCTGAGAGTGGACCACTGGAAAATAAAATGATATTTTTGATAATTCGCTGTCCAGGTTTAGCACTGGACAGCAAATTCTCAAAAATATCATATTATCTTCCAGCGGTCCACTCTCAGGGGGGTCGCCAGGGGGCTCAACCTCAGTGAAAAGTAGTGGGGGGTGTTGTGTACACCCCCTCAAAATTTCGATCAATTCCCCCCAACAGTTTTAGTTTGGCAGCCCGTTTTATAAAAAAAACAACGGGTGGCGGACCTCGTGTGGACAGCGATTTTTTCAAAAAAACTATTCATTTATACGGCGACCCACACTCAGGTGGGTCGCCGACCTTCCCCAGCCCGTATATAGTAGTGGGTGGGTTTCGAGTATATGCGCTCAAAATTTCGAATAAATCCCCCCACTACAACTGGAGATATGGCATCCGGCACCGACTCAGAATTTGGGTGGCGGACCTGGCGTGCACCCTGTTTATGTTTACATTTACCATCCATATACCTAAATACTAATTCTGCCGAAATGGTAAACTGCACCCCTCTATTAACCCGCCTAATTATTTGCACTCTGAAAAAATACAGCCCGCAAGGAAATATTGCACTGTATTTCCTCGAAATACCCCGGGGGTGATTGTTTGAGAGTGAGACTTTTAGGAGGGTTAAACAAGCGGGGGGGGGGTATTTCGGGGGGGATGCTAGTTATTTCGCCAGAAATTTTTTGAACTCCCAGTACTAAAATGTTGTTTGTAATGTACGCTGACGTCAAAAAATGCAACAAAAACCACCATAAGAGTCTATAGACTTACATAAGTAAAATAGATGGTATAAAACAGGTTTTAACGTAACACTGTCACTGTTTGTAACGTCTGTTCTGCATCGTCCGGATCACAAACAGTAGATTTTACCATGTACGTTTTGTTTACAGTCAATTTGGGGGAGGGGGGTATTTCGAGGGGGCTAATAAATTCATACTGTCCATTTTGAGGGGGGGATTTCGAGACGGGTTTATTTCGATGAAAAACGGTTGTTACATTTATGTCTCATTTTTAATTCTCATAACGAGTTTCGGATGCAAAGTCACCTGCAGATAACGAGTTTCGGATGCAAAGTCACCTGCAGATAACGAGTTTCGGATGCAAATTCATAAAAACCAGTACAGATTTCCTTAACGAGTTTCGGATGCAAACTCCATTTTTGTATGGTGATTTTGACACCTCCATACTAAATCCTTAACGAGTTTCGGATGCAAACTTTTTTCTCTGCAGATAACAAGTTTCAGGTGCAAAAAATGATAGTTTTTTTTTGTAGATAACGGGTTTCGAGTGCAAACTCGCCTATTTTGGGCTGCAGATAACGGGTTTTGGATGCAAAATTGCATTTTTTTCAAAAAACGCTATCTCTGTATCTCGGGAACGGTATGAGATGTTGAGAAAATTTTTTTTCTATCACGAAGAAATATATATACGTCAGATCCGCACTTAACTCAATTTTTTTCACTTTTGCACTTAACGGGTTACGGAACCAAACTCCTCAATTAAAGCATGCGATTTTTGTAAAAATATTCAAAAATTTATTGTTGTAAATACGTTAACGAAAAATGTACAACAGAAATAAATTTTGTCAACTTTTTATGAAAATCGCATGCGTTATATACGTTTGGCACACTTCCAGCGGGAACCACGCGTACAAAGTATATAGTAGCTGGAGTATAAATGTACCGTATTTCCTTGAATTACCCCCCGGGGGTTTATTTTTTCAGAGTGAAAATTTTGAGAGAAAAACGTGAAAAATGCAACAATCACCACCATTTGTAAGTTTTTACAGCCTTAAAACAGGATGTAGATGGTATAAACGATGTTCTAACGTAACATAGTAACTGTTTTGAACGTCTGTTATGCATTTCCCGGACCACAAATTCATAGTGCCTATTTTGAGGGGGGTATTTCGAGGGGGGGGGGGATTTTCGAGGAAATACGGTAAATACATTTTGCCAACTATGCATAACCCACTCTGTGATACATGATACAATATAAATACACACAGCTGAAAATCTATCATAAAAAAGTTAGAATATGTTATCAAATGACTTCTCACATTTTATGAAAAATTAAATGGTTGCGTGCACTGAAACTTTTTATGAGGTCAGAAAACTAACTACTTTTGTTAATTTGAACCAGAGTTGTTAAAATACCGGTATTTTTGGAAAGCGTAAGCGTAAGCGTAAATATACTTTCCAAATTTTGAGTGTGGATACTAAAAGCGTAAGGTATTTTTTAAATACCTAGGAAAGCGTAAAGTAAAGCGTAAGCGTAAAATTTTGTCAGGGAGTTTTTGATCAATGAATTCGTTCAAAATCAAGCTTTTAGCAACATTTTTCAGATGTCCACTTGGTAGTCTGCCCTTAGATGTTGATGGCACTTAATCGACAGCGACAGTTTATTAATCTTCATTTCCAAACTCAGACTTTGTGCTGTCAATTTTTTCAATGTATTTATACCTAATTCTCATAAATACTTACCGCATTTCTTCTAATAGCGTGAACGTAAGATACACTTATGTCATCTTCATTTTCGAACTCTGACGTCATCCATTTTCGGCCACAAAATTTCGATTCTGAAGCCATTGCCATCTAAAGCCATCTAAATATTTTGCCCAACGACACAGTATAAAAGAGACATTCATATTGCGACACAATTTGTACATGTGTCGTTATTTCTAGTGCATTACTGCACACATGCAGTCTTTTTTGTATGCAGTTTCGTTCACTTTTTTTGTAGTTTTATACCTTTTACAAAAGCATAAAACCGGACCAAAACCATACTTTTTCCATAAAATGTGAAAAACTTTTTTACGCTTTTAGTACCCGGGTATTTCGGCCGGGAAAGCGTAATAAAGCGTACGGGTATTTTACGAAAGCGTAAGCGTAAGCGTAAGTATAAATACCCATTTACCCGGGTATTTCGGGTAAGCTTAAATACGCTTTCGCAACTCTGATTTGAACTCGATAAATTTTTCAAAAGCGAAGTTAACAATGAATGGGTCTGCGCTGGTGATGGAAAAGCGCCATGGCGCTGGCGCCTTTTTGCTGTGGCGCCATTGGCGCTCGGCGCTGGGGTTTGGGAAAGCGCCATGGCGCTTTTGGCGCTTGGCGCTATGACGCCGTGGTGCAATTGGCGCTTGGCGCTAGTGTTTTAAAAAGCGCCAAAAAAGCACCAAAAAGTACAAAAATTCATCATTATTTTATGCAGAAAAAGAAGGACCTGTTAAGTATAATTTAGATAAGTATATGAGCTACTGTCAGTGTATTCCTGGATCAACATACCCTATTCTTGATCAGTTTGTAAACGATGTCCTTGTGATTGCATGGGTACCGTATTACCTCGAAATACCCCCAGGGGGTTTATTATTTCGCCAGCAAAATTTGAGGGGGGGGGTGATTCGAGGGGGGGATGATTCGAGGGGGGTCTATTATTTCGACAGATATTTTCGGAAATTCCCCGTACTCAGACGTAGAAAAATCAAACAAATACATAGATGTAGATGTGTTTATAGGCATATATAGCTGTATATAACTGTATATATACACTTAAACCCTTCCCTAACATCACTCAATCATCATTTTTACGTGTGTTCTGACTTGTACAGATCACAAACAGCGGTATTTGTCATGTACGTTCGCTTTACAGCCGCTTTATTATTTCCTCATCCGAATTTTAGGGGGGTATTTCGAGGGGGGGGGGGGGGTTAATTCAAGGGGGGGGGGGGTTAATCCGAGGTAATACGGTATTCAACATTTGTCCCATCTAATCCGAATTATGTAAGGCTCTATGTGACTTTTCATCGGACTGGTAACACTCTTCACATAGGTTGTAGCTCAATCACTATACTGAGCTCGTTCCTTGCAGTTTTGTTTAAGCAGGTGTAAAGTGTAAAGTGTAAAGTTAAGTAAAAAACATTCCAAAATTTCATCCAGAACATCATCCATCATCATCCAAAAAATCTTAACACCTTTTACAGATGGTGCGCTATACTTAGCCAAAACACCCACAAGACAAAAAGAACAAAAGTGACTGCAAATGACTTGTATCTTGCGCCAAAAACAAATTAATAGCAGTGCATATATGAGAAGCAAAACTTTTTTGGCGCAGGCGCTATTGGCGCTTGGCGCTGGGGTTTGGAAAAGCGCCAGAAAAAAAGGCCTAGCGCCAATGGCGCCGTGATGCCATTCGAGGACAGGGCGCCAAAGAAAAATGACGCAAAGCGTCACGGGCGCCAGGCGTCAGGTGTCTAAGTATGGCGTCAGGTGTCAAATATTCCACAGTAAAAGGTGTGAAGCATAGTTGTTAAAACATATATACTTTTACTCGATAAATACGTTTACGTTTCCTCCCAAAAAAGTTTCTGTACTCGCTTTTCATATAGGTACTTTTTGAAAGTACTCGAGTACAGAAAACGTATTTCAGATAGCTATTTATATCAATGTTATAATGTCATAGAAATGTAAAAGGGAGAGAATATGCTAAAACATATATGGGAAAATGGTCCAAAATAGGTATCTAAGCACACACAGGAAAAAATTGCTTAAAATAAGCATAAAGTTATGAAAATTAGAGATTTTGAGGTGAAATTTTTCAAAAATACTTATGTTTACGTTTACCTGGGGCAAAAGTACGTTTGCTCACGTTTACTCATGAGTAAAAATATAAAAAATTACTTTGTTTTCAGTAATCAGGGGTGAGTAACAAATAAATACTTTATGTTTACATATACTTTGAAAAAAGTTCTGTACTTTTAACAACTCTGGTGTGAAGTCCTCTTATGTCCTAATGGCGCTACAATTTTTTTTTACTCATCACCAGGGTTGGTTTTAGTAAAATTCTTTTTACTAAAATTGTATTTTATTTTTATTAAAATTGTATTTTATTTTTATTTTATTCTTCAATTTTCCATTTTATTTTTAATTTATTCTTCAATTTTTCATTTTATTTTATTTTTATTTTTTATTTTAGTTCGTGACCAGGATTGATTTAAGTAAAATTCTTTTTACTAAAATTGTATTATATTTTTATCAAAATTGTATTTTATTTTTATTTTATTCTTCAATTTTACATTTTATTTTTTTTTCTTTCTTTAATTTTCTATTTTATTTTTATTTTATTTTTTTTTTCTGAGATTTTGCCAACCCTGCTCACCAGTGAGTACAGAAAACGGCAAGTAAAAACTTCTTACTTTTACACTGTCAGGGTTGGCAAAATCTCAGAAAAAAATAAAAATAAAATAAAAATAACATGGAATATTCAAGAATAAAATAAAATAAAATAAAATGGAAAATTTAAGAATAAAAATAAAAATTGTATAAAAATTCAAATTTTTGTAAAAATTTTTTGTAAAATTGTATAAAAATTTGTATTTTTGTAAAATTGTATAAAAATTCATATTTTTTGTAAAATTTTGTCTCATTGTTTGAGTCTCTACCTGTTTATTCATGGATCTGGGGGCAGTCCCAAGCATTGTAAAGTGTCAAATGTCATGTAAAATGTCATGCAAAGTGTCAATTGTCATGACAAATGTAAAGTAAAGTGTAAATTGTCATGACATGAAAATTAAAGTATCAATTGTCAAGCAAATTGTGTTCAAATCTCATGTTTTTTTTCCAAATCTTATGTTTTGTATCCAAATTATGTTTTTGTTGTCTCCAAATCTTATGTGAACATTTGGATACAAAAACACATGATTTGGATATAAAACAACTATGGATACAAAAACACAAGATTTGGATACACAATTTACACTTTGCATGACAGTTGTCATGACAATTGCCACTTTGCTTGAAATTTTACATGACACTTGACATTTTGCATGACAATTGATACTTTACTTTACATTTGTCATGACAATTGACACTTTGCAAGACATTTTACAAATGTGCCCAGCACACTCCAGTAGTCCTTCTACTGAAAATGCAAACCATTCTTATCAATAATTGTAACTTTACACTTGCAGCTAGCTAACAATACATACTGCATGCAACATTTGAAAAGTAAGGGAAAAATTTGTCACAGGTTTTTCATGTATAGGTCTAATTATAACATTTTTCTGGCCTTGCATGCATGTTTCTGATTTTTTGTAAAATTTCTGTACAATTTTTGTAAATTTTTTGTAAAATGTGTCATTTTATTTTATTAATGACTTTATGGAATAAAATAAAATAAAATAAAATGAAACACGAATAAAATTAAAATAAAATAAAATTTTTATACAATTTTTATAGAATTTTACTAAAATGAATTTTTTTTAAACCAACCCTGTACACTGTGTAAAATGTGAATAAAATACTTTTTTCTGGGCAAACATAAAACTGAATATTTTTTCTCACAGAAGGCGTAAAAATGAAATGAACCACAACTGCGGTTCCAACTAGTGATGATATGGCGCCATGGCGCTGGCGCCATTTGAGGGCGCCAAGGGGCGCCGCGCCATGGCGCCATTGGCGTTTGGCGCCCTTTTTATATGGCGCCCTGCTTTAGAAGGGCGCCAAAAAGGCGCCAGCAGGACTTTCTGAATGGCGCCATGGCGCCTTTTGCGCCTGGCGCCATTTCTTCTGGCTCTTTTCCATCACTAGTTCCAACTCAGCTCTGTGCCCTGTAAACCAAGGTGCTAATAATACTCTGACTGTCCCAGAATGGATATTATATTTGTGCACAGTTTTTAATGTTTGTAAATCCATCCAAGAAAAGCCAGTTTTGGAATCTGTCTTCACTTTGTTTCTACTGCAAAAATCTAGTGGCACAATAACAATAATTTAAAGAAAAAATTTGAACTAACTTTGTATATTTGAAACTATATTTGGAAAAAAATTAAAATTCTGAAATCTTATTTCTTTAAACGAAATTAAAAATTTAAACACTTTTTTACAGTGGTCAGCCGTCACTACCGCCAGAACGCTTTCTCGTTGGCGCCATTTGGCTGGCGCGCTATTTCCATACCGTATTTCCTCAAATTACCCCCTTGAATTACCCCCCCCTCGAAATACCCCAGGTGTTTTCGAGCTGGGGAAAACGAAACCCCCCCTCGAAATATCATGTACATCATGTATGCAATGTACATGATACGCCAATGTTTTTTTGAACGTTTTATTTTTTTTAAACAACGTTTTTTTATTTTTAAAAAAACACGGGTATATTTTTTGCTGCCAGTTTGCAACGCAGCTACACATATACACTAGTTTGTATTGCAATGTACGTTGTATGTCCAACGATGGCAAAAACACACATATTAAATACGGAAACTCATTGAAAATTTTCCGTTTTTCAAAATTGTTGAGTTTACCAAAAACTCAAGTTTTTTCAAAAAAAACACAGAAAAAACACACAGAACCTCAAGTTTTTTTCGTGAAAAAAAAATCAAAACACAGATATTTATTTTTGAAAAACTCAAAATACAGAAAGTGTTTTTATTTTGAGAACTCACCCATCGTTGTGTATGTCCCAATTTATCCTATTTGAGCACGTTTATTACCGGTTTTAGGTATGTAAAAGCGCGTTCCTTACTATGAATTCCACAAAAATTTCTAACGAAATAATAACCCCTACCCCCTGGAATAAGAACCCCCCTCGAAATACCCCCTCAAAATCTTCACTCTGAAAAAATAAACCCCCTGGGGGTATTTCGAGGAAATACGGTAAATAGTTTCCTTATCCTTGGTGCCGGGTTGAAATATCGCGGTGTTTGCTGTGTTGATACGTTCACTCGGGTACCATGGGTACAAGATGATAAATACAAGAAAATTGCCGCGCAAAGATAAACACAGAAACCGGATACCCAAATACCTGACCGTGACAATAACCGAACATGATGCGTGACACCTGGTGCCAATCCCAGACCCTGAAAAATGCTCTGTAAAATGTAAAATGTCATGCGAAGTGTCAAAAATCATTTAAAATGCCCTGCCGTTTTTTACCAATTTAAAAATTTTACTTTACGTTTTCTGTACTCAGTGGTGAGTAAAAAAACAACTTTACATTTACGTTTCTCTGAAAAACGTTCAGTACTTTTAACAATTGTGGTATACTCCAGTCACTTTACACCCTGCAGGCGTGGTTCCCGCTGGAAACGTGCCAACGATTTTTTTACACATGCTAATTTCATAAAAAGTCGAAAAAAGTCATTGCTGTTATAACGCTAACTCATTCACAACAATGATTTTTTCATTTTTATTCAAACATCGCGTGCTTTTTCATCATTGGCACTCTTCCAACGTGAGACATATGAGTGCGAGGGCAGAGTATCATGTCCGCCGAGTATACAGATGTGTTCAGTTAGATTTTGATTGTGTTACGTATGTGTGTGTGTGATTGTTGTTTTACATGATGGTTTTGTTGATGAAAAATTTAAATAATGCAAGGAATGATGATGATTTATCACAAGGTGAAAACTCAGTGTTCTCTGATGCTTAATTACAGCTGTCTCACATTCTAGAAAATTGATATGCATACACTTTCTTAGCACCTTCTTTGGTAGTTTAAAAATACCTTGCACTTGAGTATTAATACTTTAAAATTAGAAAGCATATTAACGCTTCCACTTTCAAAAGAAGCAGTATTTTAACAACTCTGCCCCTAACAACAACACGTCCACCAAAATAGCATGGGTGTTTACTACAGTGGACAGAACATTGGAAAAGTTTGTTTTGTAAGCTGAAGCGCCCCAGATTGTAACCAAGTGGCACATGAAAAACATCTAAACCAGATCAAACAAATTGTACACATTTCGAGGATATCGCTAACAATTTGCATTTGATTATCTGGCTGTTTGCCTTGGTTTTCAGCTAAAACCGGCAGCGCACATGCGGAATTAGGCAATTACCGTATTCATTCAAATAGAAGAGCGCCATTCTATATTTTCGTCAACTTTTTACCTGCCGTTCTATTGGAGGTGCCGTTCAATTGGAGGCTGCCATTCTATTTTTTCACCAACTTTTCTCACACATATTTCATTCGAACCTAAGTGTTTTTAATAATTTAGTTTGGAACATTTTAATATGAGAGCATCAATTCAAACAAAACCGAACATGAAAACAACGCTGAATCATAGTAATGAACACATCGGACGCTTTCACCACCCATTTTTCTAATATTTTTGATGTTTTGTCACTCTTCCAACGTAATGACCACCTGCCGTTTTATTAGAGGTGCCGTTCTATTGGAGGCTGGCCTTCTTTTGTTTTCGTGAGTGCAAAAAGATGCCAAAACCTGCCGTTCTGTTGGATGGAGTTGCCGTTCTATTGGAGGTATGCCGTTCTATTTGAATAAATACGGTATTGGAGTTCTGCAGCATCCACAAGAGCCCTTATAGTAAGAGCCAAAAATTGAAGAAGGCTGATAATTACATTTTCCCACTTCAATTAATTAACACTAATAATTTAACTTGTTCCATGGAAGATCAAATAATTGTATTTGCATGAATGTATTTTACTTACAGTTAAAGCAATTGGATCACATTTAAAAGTATATACTGAGTAGTTGATATGGGTGGATCTGCACCAATTGAAATCACCACACTGCATAGCAATTTTGTCAACTATTCCTATGTAATCAAAGTTGGCATTTTCCCATTAGCTGGATATGTTGAACAATGTGGAGTCAACATAACTCAGAAAGGTAAATATGATATGAAAATCAGGATGCTCAATCAATGTAGATAAATAAAGATCCAGTCAATTTAACTAATCTGGCTTTCAAACATAAACTTCAAAAAATTGTTTCTTGGCCCTTAAAACACTTTTGATTCACTTTCACTTTCTTAAAACACTTTCTTAAACACTTAAGTTCACATTTCACAACAACTTTGAGCAAAGATATTGAGGCATTGGGTAGCGCCAATATTTCTCCACATGCACCATCAGGGCTGCGGCTGCCCCTTTGATACCATTGAAGCATCCCCCAGAACAATTTTCACCTGGCCAATATAATCTGGATTTTTCTAAATATTAGGTAAATATATACTTGATTCATACGCACTTTCGATATCGTGCTTGATGTTTAAAAACTATGCTTGATAATCAAGCAGGAAGTTAGATGTACCTGCAGAAAACTAAGGAAGCCTGCACCGCAGTGTAACTGAATTTCTGTGAAAGTGTTAGACCCCGTTTACACGGATTTTTTGTGATGACTCGACAAAAATAAAACGTTCAATAAGTTGAGTAAAAATGTTCCATATTTATGAGAAAAAGTGGTCAATTATACATCTTACCTAGGTGAATATGCATGTCAAATTGCACAATCGTGCTTGTAGCTCATGAGTTAAAGGCATTTGAAAACTGCTGCAGTTGTCGGACTGTCTCCGACAGCCAGCGACAATAGCAAACTTTTTCAAACATTATAAATCTTGAGCTAAAAGCACGAGTCTGCAATTTGGCCTGCATATTCGCTTAGGTAGAAGGTATACTTGACCACTTTTTCTAATGAATATGGAACCTTTTTACTCAACTTATTGAACATTTTATTGTTGTCGAGTCGTCACAAAAAATCCGTGTAAATGGGGTCTTATAGAAACATTCTGTGCAGAGCAAGTACACCGAACCCTCGAGTGCCCATGGCCAGGCACAAACTTGGAAATTCTGCAAATTCTTGCTAATATTTTGCCATGGAAGTTTGAATTAATGATCTACCCTGAATACGTTCACAGCGGGTCAGTGACGAAGTTTTTACGGCATCACTGGTATTTTTATGTATTTTTAGAAGTGGTCATGAAATTAGAATTTAGAAAGTCGGACTTACCATTTTTCTTCTATAGAAGGGTGGGTTTCCAATAAAAATGTCAAAAACTGCTGGAATTGTGCCAAATGATGGCAGATATTTACTGAATTTGGCCCATTGACTTGGTGCTATTTGAATATGAAATGTTGTATTTACATACTACATAGGCGGCGTAAGTGCTTGTGCGCTTGTGAATGTTCAGAAAAATTTATTTTTTGTGTTAAAAAACCGGGTCAAATTGGCATACGGAATTTAGAGTTATTCACCGCAGACTTTTGAATGTTGCTGACGGCACAATCGGTGGGCGCAATGATAGCACACTGGCACTTCTGCATGCCCGCCAGGTGCCAGTCCCAGACCCCGCAAAGGCCCTGTAAAATGTGAAATGTCATGCAAAGTCTCAAAAGACATGTTAATTGCCGTTTGCCATTTTACTGGGCATTTTACATGACTTTTGACACTTTGCGTGACATTTTACATTTTTCAGGGCATTTTACAGGGTCTGGGACTGCCCCCAGTTCGACATGACAACATGGCATTTTATAAGTGCAGCGAGGAAACAGTTTTTCAAGTTCTCTAGTAGAATAGACACCAGGGACAGCTACGCCGCACTGACAACTAATTATCCTCAAATTGGCGGAGGAATAGAATACAGTAAACAAATTAGCTTTAGTGAAGTAATAGACAACTTCAAAATTGAGGACATGCAGAAAGTGATCATGTTCGATCCGGCGATTTGGATTGTACTTGGGGTGTGCAAAAAGGTGTGGGTTGGCCTGACAGGGAAATAAATCCTGAATGTTTTGAACATGATTAGGGCTCATTTTATATGCAAACACGATTGTAATTCTTTCATATTGTAGCCAAACAAGCTAGTTTTCATGGTTCCAATTTGAAAACTCGTTCAAAAACTGAATGGTGATGTGACGTGAATGCTGATTGACGCTTTCACCATCCCGTAGGTGACCACTAGACCAGAGTTGCAAAAGTGTATTTACACTTACCCGAAATACCCGGGTAAATGGGTATTTATATTTACACTTACACTTACACTTTCATAAAATACCCATACACTTTTTTACACTTTCCTGGGCAAAATACCCGGGTAGTGATGGAAAAGCGCCATGGCGCTGGCGCCTGGCGCTAGCGCCAAAGCAAAAAGCGCCATGGCGCTATTGGCGCTTGGCGCTAAAATGCTTTGGCGCCATTGGCGCTTGGCGCCGGGATCTGGGAAAGCGCCATGGTGCTTTAGGCGCTTGGCGCCATTTTCTTGTGGCGCTATTGGCGCCTGGCGCTGGCATTTTTAATGGCGTCAAAAAAGCGCCAACCATGATTATAGAAATTATTACAATACAGTGAAAATCCGCAATCCAGTTGATCAATTTTAAGAACAACTGAATAAATATTGATAAATATAGGTAAGGGTATTAGGGGACCTAAATATTTATAAAATATTTGTTAACTCCGTGATATGTGAAAACGCTTTATGAAATGACTTTCCTGTAAATGTTCTATATATTTCTGTGATACAAGTAATCAGCACGATGCTACGACCGAATAAATGCGACTAGAACAACAGCTTCACTGCGCTAACAGATGGTGGACGAGCAACACTCGCAGTTGCAGTCTTTTTTAAAAGACACGTCGTACGTCAATGGCATCTAAAAAAACTTCTGCCACTCGCAAGGGTGATGCCACTACAAACAGTGATGCCATCCATAGTGATGATGCTACCATTCATGGTAATGCCACTGGTACCAGTGATGCCACCTTTTCTGGTGATGCTACCGATAACGGTAATGCCACTAATAGTGATGCCGCAAATAAAGATAGCGATGCCACACATATGTGTGATGATTCCACTCGTGTGAGTGATGCCGCCGTGGGCGATGCCGTGCACAGGCACGATGCTACCATTCTGGGTAATGCCACCAAATTATTGGGTGATGCCTGTTCCACAGAAGATACCTCTAGGTATATGTTGAATACCACCTCTACAGGTGATGCCGCCATGACTGGCGATGAGCCAAATAATTTGTCAGCAATTGCCGCCATGGCATCTAGAATAATGTTGGGAGAAAAAAACCCATTGGTAAAACAGGGAAACCATCCCTTAATCTCAAGTGGAACCAGAAGCAAAGTACCTTCAGCTATGCCGGCCGGAGTCACAAACGCGGAATTTTGGAGTACTAAATACGCTGAGTTGGCTAGAAACTCAAAAAAATCGGAAAATCCACAGTCGAAAAACAATATCACGGACCGAAATTCCATCCCCGTGGCACAAATAACCACAAGTTTTCCATCTCCGACCACAAGTTCCATACCCATGGATCAAGTCACCAATCTAATCGAACAATTACAGCTAAACATGACACGCATGTTTTCAAAGCAAATGCATGAAATGCAAGAAATGTCCACTAAGCTGTATGAGGAACAAAAATCTACAGCTCAAGTTATGGAGCTCAGGCTCTCAGAATTAGAAAACCACATGGCGATCGTTACGGATCAAGTTTCGATGTTGTCCTCCTCAACGTTGCCAAATTATGGCGGTGAAAGAGAAAAAGTCACTAAAGCGCCGGAAACTCTTAGCTTCAAGCCATTGTCCCAACAGGAAGTAACGCCAACAACCCCAATAATTTCGAACAGTTCAGAACCATCTCTGATCATGGGAACCCCGTTACCCACTTTGTTGCACACAATTCCAGCCTTCAAAGGCGAAAATCAACACTTCAAAGATTGGAAAGAAATTGTGGAACAGCACCTATTTATGCTGCCATCAGGAAGTGTTACCCAGTTTTGGAACATAATTTTCCGGGTGAAATTAGAGGGATCTGCAAAGGAATTATTTAAATCCTTTACAAAAGAACAAAAAGCAGATTATGAATTCGTTCTGTCAGAATTGGAAACAACATACAAAACACATGGACTAAGGCTGCCAGTGGATAAATGGGAAAAGTTGGTACAATTTGATGATGAGTCATGTATCAAATTTTGCACAAGAATCATGAGCAAGGTGCCTAATGAGTACATAAAGTTGTTACCGGATGAACAAAGAAAAACCTTGATTTTGATGCGCTTGCTCAGGGGGGTACAACTGAAACGATTTGACAAAGCAGTGATTTTTGATCTCCATCTCAAAATTCAAAATGGGGAAATAACTGAACCCAGACATGCAGCACAGATGTTAGACGAGTACCTGTTCAATTTGGAGCGGCTGGGGTACAAAGCTAAGAAACAGTTTTCAGTAGAAAATAAGACATTTGCAAATTCCAAATTTGGGATGAAAAATCAAAATACCAACACTAATGAGGGCCAAATAAAATCAAAAACAAATTTTCCACGGACACAGAACAAAAACGATCGTTCTTCAAAATGCACGTTGTGCGGGAAATTTGGCCATCGGGAAAATAATTGCTGGTCAGGAAAATCCGCAAATGTAAAACCACAACCCCCCACAGCCGGTTTCATGGGAGTAAAAAGGATTGGCCCAGCAGCTACACATAATAGTCCAATGCCAAATCAGGAGAAAAAACAAATGAAAGGGCCATTAACTCATAATTTGGCTGAAAACAAAAAGTACCCGAACATGGTATACTCTTCAGAAACTCCAGACATAGCACGCGAATCTGACGAGGGTGATGCTGAAACAGGTTACTCATTATCTTACGTTGTGCAAATTGTAATACTCATGATAAAATTTCTTATTTTTGACATTATCCCCCCACAGACACATATGGCCAGGAAGAACCTGAAGAAAATGACAATGCTTCTGAAGAAGACATCGATGTGGATCAAAATGACACTGAAGAAAATTTTGGCCTGCACGTACAAACTATCCCAGGGTTTGAGCAGGAAACGGATGATTCTGAATGATTTCTTGCGAAACTTTCTCTCTAAAAC
This sequence comes from Sphaerolaimus hirsutus, assembly GCA_964036195.1. Taxonomy (NCBI): domain Eukaryota; kingdom Metazoa; phylum Nematoda; class Chromadorea; order Monhysterida; family Sphaerolaimidae; genus Sphaerolaimus; species Sphaerolaimus hirsutus. Next base: position 1,594,556 of record OZ038451.1, on the reverse strand, counting down.
AACTAATTACATCAATGCATCCACTGATAATAGAAAGAAAAATAAAGTAATTAAACAAAGTGGGAAGAAAAAAGGTAACACTAGAAATAAAACACCTGTCAAACAAGGAACAGTTTGTCGTCTCGCGTAATTGACATTCAAATTTAAATTGAATCGATTTTTTGAGAAATTAAAATAGATTGAAATTAAATTTAAATCTATTTGAATTGAATCGATTTTTTGAGAAATTAAAATAGATTGAAATTAAATTTAGATCTGAAATAATTGAAATGATTTTGTTCGATAAACTCACAAAATCCTGAAATCAGAAAACGGAAACGGAAAAAACGGATCCGATACGGAAAAACAAAAACAGCCCAAAAATCGACCCAAAATTTCAACACCACCAACAGCGACGGGCGTATCTTCATGTCCGCCCGGGACATTCCGGCCATTCTGGCGCAATAGGTGGGCAAATCGACCCACAGGCTCCCGCTGAATGTCCTCATAATCCACACAAAGTTTGGATTGGCCATCAGCATTTCGATCCAAACTGAGCATTTCCAAAGCGGAATAGGCACTTTGGCTCAGAGGGGGACGGGTGCGTCCGCGATTAAACAGCGCGCGCGAACTGTAAAAGTCGTCAAAAGTTCGTTGAGTTGGATAAAATACCATGGACACAAGAAATATCAAAGTCCTAAGAACAATAGATCTAAATAAATATGAAAGTCCACGAATATTAAAGTCCAAATATTAAGATTTCCAAGCATGCGGTCTATGTCCATAAAATAATCACATGGACATATAGAATGCCAAAGTCCGGAGAATCTCAAATTCTCTGGAAAGTCCAAACCCAAAACGGAAAGTTCAAACCCAAAACTCACAGATCGCCAAAGATTTTTACGCCATTCAATTTCACCATGTCAATCTCGGTATGCAAGCCACTTTCGCGGCGAGCATTGAAACCTTCCAAGATGGCGCTAATCGTATTAGGCGAGCCGCCCAACTCGCCGGGCAAGGAATCCCTGACGATCGAAAACTGTAAATTCGAAATTTGATATCATAAGCAGAAAAACAGCGATCTAAAATTATTAATTCGCAATTTTACAACACAAGCAGAAAAACAGTGATTTTTGGCCACAATCCAGAATTTCCAACAAACTGTGTCAAAAGATAATAACTTAAATAAAGTGAATAATACTTACCAAAGCACCCTCTTTTTCAAATCCGGTGGCCACAACTTGAAGTCCCACAGTGCCCAATCGAACATTCTTGACAAAATCGTATACTTTCCTAGCATTGGACAAGTCGCACCCTTCACACTCACAGATGGAAAATTTCAACTGTCCGGGTAAAAAATAGGGAAAATCATTTTCCGCCCGAAAATTCATCATCTGCTGGTCGTCACTCTCATAATATGCCTGTAAAAGCATTTGAAATTATGGCAAGGAAAGGGAAAAGATAAAAAATTGAAAATAGAAGATCACGCATTTACCAAAATCTGGTGGCTATCCGGCCGTTCGACGCGCCCATCGGCATGTAAAATGACTTCAGGGGGGCACGAGCGATGGCGAAACGAAAAAACAACCACATTGATGTGTCCATAAAGTTTTTCCTCAACTTGGTACCAGTTGTGTCCCTCCATCATGCCCGTAAAATCATACGTCTGATGGAATTGCGTCTGAAAGACAGCAACAGAACGTATTCGAAGAAAATAGGAACTTGGAACCGTGCCAATATAATAAAAAACTCACTACATTCAAATCGGGCATCTCAAACGGGCGCAGAACAGAAGCTCGATGATCGAAACGCGAGCGATAAGCCTCCGGGCGGTCGGCAATCGGAGCAGACATTCTAAAAAAATAGAAAAAATAGCTTTGTTCTTTGCTAACAAAACAGTTTACGCGTGTAAATTGTCCAACACATAATATCACCACAATTCCCCAAAAGGTTATCACCTCAATGTATTCCAACTAACTTTGGCGGAAAAATGACCGTGATGAATTCCAAAATTATGACCAACCAGGACACCACGACAGATTTTCGATTTTTAAAATTTAATTTTTTCGAAAAAGAAAAAATTAGTTTTGGATACTTCCCGTAAAACTGATTGCTAAATACTTTCCCAATTAGACACATTTAAACGAATCTTCACGTCACAAAAACACATTCCATCAACGACGAAAAATCCTGAAACAACATACAAAATGTTCGCCGCCTGCCGAGCTGCCGGCGACCTGGTGAAAAAATTGTTTCAAGGGTTTTGCGGTTACCATGCGAACTTTCTGCACCGATGCACAGTCTGTACCGCACACTTAGAAGGGCTCGCGAATGCAGTGACAAAGACTGAACAAGACTACCGCGAATTGACTCAAAAGTACACCGAACTGCAGGTAAAAAGTAAAAGTAACAAAGAAAAACTACTCAAAGTCAAAATTCACTTGAATTCGATTTTCACAAAACATATACCCATAGGTTCTGCACTGCAAGGCTTTGCAGCAATTACGGGATTTCGGCTACACAGAGCCACTTCCAGTATCTCAGGTAGAATTACGAAATAACATGGTTTGCAACAACTACTAATTGGAAAAGTAAAAAAAATTTTTTGTTATCTTAGGTGGGCGTGGTGGACTACCTGACACGAACCGATCAATTGAAAAATTCTCCCAATTCCGGCGATTTGGTCGCTAGAAATGATCATCACCATTTCAAACAGCCCCGCGGTAGGCACTTTGATCACCGCCCAAGACCGTATAACAGAGGTAATCGGGGCGGCGGACGTTCCGGATATCCTAGAGGAAAATTTTGGGCCGAAAATGTAACGAATGTTAGATTTTCGATTTTTAGTAACAATTATAACTAAGGTTAAATTATAATAGCCTATTGGCCAACTAACAAAATAACAAAAGTAATGAAAGTAATTAAATTAATAAATTTTGAATTTTAACAAAAATAAAATAAATTGAATGGAAACTTCAACAAAAAATAACAAAAATAACAAAAATTGGATTTTAATAACCAGTGGGCCATCTAAATAAATATGATAAAATTTTCATATCAGATGAGTAACCTATAGCCAAACTTTCATGTCAGGTGAACAGTAAACCCCTGGCAACATCTACCCCGTCGCCTTCGAATACAACCCACGATGGAAATGGGTCCAGGAACCCAGACGCATTTGAAGCAGCGGTGGCTGAGGCGACGAGGCGCATTGAGGAAAAAATGCAGACCTCTATGGCAAATACAACGGGAGCATCAGTGGTCAACAAACTGACCAAAATGGATTTGAAACAGGGAATTCAGGAAAACGATAAGTCAGGAAAAAGTACCCCAGGTCTCTTTACCTTACCCAACGCGGGTGACGAGACAAACAAAAACATTGAGGCGTTTTTGGTGCCAGAAATAGAAAATGCGGGAGACAAAACAATGACGAACGTGTCAAATTTCCTGGGTATCCTACCAGCAGAGCTGTTGTCTCCATTAAGGAGTTAGATTATTTGACCTTACTAGTTGAACCATCATATTAAAATACTATGCTTCTCATCTCAGGGTTCGATAAAATTAAATTTTTCATATATATATAAATTAAATTTTGAACTCGAAAATAAAATAAAACAAAAATTTAAGAGACAATACAGTATAAAAATCACTGAAATGGCTTATAAGCCTCTTCCTAAATGTCTCAGTAGGTCTACAAGTCATATAAGGTTTCTACGTCACCATACTTCATGTTTTCCATTGTTTAATTTGAAACTACGCAGACTCCAAGGACCAGGGCACCAGCGAAGGAAATCAGGACGTCAAAGAACATGCCGATCGCACCTGTGCCACTGGAATCGGGATGACTTCGGGCGAGCACAAGGATTCCGATTAAAAGTTTAGGAAAAGAAAGAAGTTAAAAGGTGGAATGTGTTAACTCCGTGATATGTGAAAACGCTTTATGAAATGACTTTCCTGTAAATGTTCTATATATTTCTGTGATACGAGTAATCAGCACGATGCTACGACCGAATAAATGCGACTAGAACAACAGCTTCACTGCGCTAACAATATTGATAAGGTAAAATTAGGTGACAAATGTATATGGGTATTTCCTCGAATTATCCCTCCCTTGAATTAACCCCCCTTTGAATTAACCCCCCTTTGAAATACCTCCCATCTTTAATAACGTCCATCATGTATGCAATGTACATGATGTATTATTTGCTGCCAATTTCCATATAAAATACATATAAAGTAGTTTGCATATGTATATATGCATATACCATATTTCCTCAAAATATCCCCCTTGAATTAATTTATAATAAACCCACATGGGGGTAATTCGAGGTAATATGGTAAATACATTTTAACAATAAATTTCTCTGTATAGCAACGTAAAAATATTTACCATAAAATATCTAAATAAGTCCTCTCCCTAGAATAACTCCAACTGTTAGCCAAATGAGAATAAAATAAACATCCCTTAAATAACTGCGCTTTTTAGCTGTGTGGGGAACAAAGAAGTCCCCATTGAAAGCCCACCAGTCACAATGTTTGTCTGAAAAATATATCCCTGGGCATTTTAATAATGTACTGTATTACCTCGAAATACCCCCAGGGGGTTTATTATTTCGCCAGCAAAATTTGAGGGGGGGGATAATTCGAGGGGGGGGTTATTCGAGGGGGGGGGTCTATTATTTCGCCAGAAATTTTCAGAAATTCCGCATACTCAGACGTAGAAAAATCAAGCGTTTACATAGACGTATATGTGTTTTTCGGCATACATAACTGTATATACACATAAACCTTTCCCTAACATCACTCAATCATCAGTCATAACTAACGATGGCAAACAGTCGAAAAAAAAGTATTTAAATTTTTAAGTGTTTTTTCTGAAATGAATTTTCGAATTTTCGAATTTTTCTTCAAAATAATTTTCGAATTTCGAATTTAATTTTCGAATTTCGAATTTTCGAATCTTTTTTGGCAATTTTCGAATTTTTTTGGCTAGTTTTCGAATTTTTTCAAATAATTTTCGAATCTTTTTGGCAAAATATTTAATCTTAAGCTTAAAACACAGAATTTGGACTGTCTTCATGTTCTGCTCAGTTTTTATAACCATATTTTTACCATAATTTAGCGTTAAAAATGGTGGAAGGAGTTATGCACACCAGTGTGCTTCTTCTTCATTTAATTCACACATTGGCACAGTTTATTCACCAACACAGCGAAAGCAATAAAAAGAACAATTGAGAAATTGGCATCAAATAAAATATCGGCATAAAAAAAATTGGTATCAAATACCGTAATTCCTTGAATTAACCCCCCTGCTGGCTGCCCCCCCCCGGGTTTATTTTTTCAGAGTGGTAACTTGGGGGGGGGGTTAAACGAGGGTGGGTATTTCGAGGGGGGTTATTATTTTGCCAGAAATTTTTCAAAATCCCAGTACTAAATTGTTGTTTGTAAGTAACACAGATGTCAACAAAAACTGTCATGTATAGGACTCTATAGACTAACACACACACACCTTATGTAACGCAGTCAGTGTTTTTGGCATGTGTCCTGTGTTTCCAAGATCACAAACCACATTCCGTTCTCTATACACCAAATTGGGGAGGGGGTGGGGTATTTCGAGGGGGGTTTATAAATTCATAGTGTAAATTTTGAGGGGGGTATTTCGAGGGTGGATATTTCGAGGAAATACGGTATAAAAAACGGATGTGTCAATGTCCGCCTCTTCCACCGCAGATGACATTTCAACGTTTTTTTTGTTACGTTTCGCTTTTTCATACGCGCCGTGTATCAATTGTCGATTTATATAGCACGTTGAACTTAAGAGTGTGTTTTGTTGCCTTGAATTGACTGAAAAATTCGAAAACTATTTTCGAATTTTTGAATTTTCGAATTTTTGAATTTTTTGAAAAATAAATCGATTTTTAAGTGTTTTTTCTAGGGGCGGAATAAAAATTCGAAAATTCCGAAAAAATTCGAAAATTCGAAAATGTTTTTGAATTTTCGAATCTTTTTTTGCCATCGTTAGTCATAACGTGTGTTCTGACTTGTACAGATCACAAACTGCGGTATTTGTCATGTACGTTCTCTTTACACTCAATTTTAGGGGGGGTATTTCGAGGGGGGGGGGGGGTTATTATTTCCTCAGCCGAAATTTAGGGGGGGTATTTCGAGGGGGGGGGGGGTAATTCAAGGGGGGGATAATTCGAGGTAATACGGTAAACATAGTAGTGTTTGATTGAACTTCAATGGCAGAAGTTTAATCGACCACTACCTAAAACATCAGCGGTGCGTCACAGTTATGAATTCATTATTCTACAAACGTATTGCAGGAAAAAAATTTGGCGCTGGCGCTATTGGCGCTTGGCGCCATTACCCCCTGGCGCCATTGGCGCTTGGCGCTGAGGTTCAGAAAAGCGCCATGGCGCTTTTGGCGCCTGGCGCTACTCAGCTCTGGCGCCATTGGCGCTTGGCGCTGGGGGTTAGAAAAGCGCCATGGCGCTTTTGGCGCTTGGCGCCAAAATTCTGGCGCTTTTTCCATCACTATACCCGGGTACAGAAAGTGTATTTTTTCTTTCAGATGGCCCTGTTTTATGCTATTGAGAAAGCATAAAATAGGGTCATGTACAAAAATGCATTGAATGTAGAAAATATGGCAACTGTACAAACTAGCCTTTGATCTACAACCATTGATCAGTACTCATGGTATTCTACAGTTTCATCATACTTTTGTAAAAAGGACAAGATCAATGGAAGTTCACCAACTGGACACAAAGTCAACTTTTGCATTGACATTTGCTGCATGTCCATTCTTGCATTTAAACAGTGTGTATCGCATTGCTTAATCAGTAAAATATCAACACTGAAAAACTGCCATTATTAGGGAACTTCATACCACTACAGTATGTGTTACAGTCTGAAATGTTTCATAAAATGCTGTAAAATGTGAAATAATGCATGAAAATGAGAAATAAATTGATCTAATGGTGAGAACAGCAGTGTTTTCTAATGCTCAACAGTGAGAGCTCTTTCTATAAAAAATTTTTACACTTACACTTTTTTTTACACTTTCCTAGGTATTTTTAAAATACCTTACACTTTTGGTATCCATACTCAAAATTTGGAAAGTGTATTTACACTTACACTTACACTTTCCAAAAATACCGGTATTTTAACAACTATGCACTAGACTCAGCGCACTATAGGGTGTCAAAAATTTTTTTTTACAAAAACGGTAAAATTTTGCACTTGTTGGGGAACGGAAATGGCAACAGAAATTCTTTGCACACGGCAGAAAACGGAAACGGAAACGAAAAAAAGTTAAAATGTATAGGAAGTCATTTATGCCCATTAAGCCGGAATTACAGCTCAGTGGCGTTTGACATGAAATGATGATGTCGTAAAATTGATTACATCAAAATAGACAAAGGTACTGCATTGAAATTTCAGAATTAGATAGTTCTAGTAATTGTGTGTAATGTACCAAAAACAATTTTATCAAATAATCATTATTTAAGTAGTTATCAATTTAACATCAAAATTTTTTGTTGACATAAAATGTTTGACGTAGAATGTGTAAATTTTGACATAAAATAAATAACTTATTAAATAATAATTATTTTCTTAATTTTTTTAGGACATTACACACAATTACTAGAACTATCAAATTCTGACATTTCAACGCTGTACCTATGACTATTTTGATGTAATCAATTTTACAACATCATCATTTAACATCAAACGCCACTGAGCTGTAATTACGGCTTCACAGAATAGTTTATATTTATATGCACTGTTCAGAATTCCAGTGATCCCATAGGTTTTTGCACACCCCTCATGCATTAGTTGGCATTGTGATAATAACCAACATCGGAACAAGATTGATATGTGGTCGGTGGGTGGGGTATTGCTACAAAATTTGACATTTTTATTAGATCGAAGACGTAATGTCAAGGGATGGTCGGGGTTTTTTTCAAAGGTATATTTTTAATAAATGTTTTAAAAAAACGACCATCGAAACCGTTTTAAAAAACCCTTGGCTAAAAGTATTAGTACTAAGCACTAGGTATTTAGCAATTTTGTGCACGCAAGTGCGCAATTTCACCTGCACTGTACTATTTGTGGTGGTTTTCTTTTGGTTTTGAGGCATTTTTAGTGTAGAAGCTTCGATTTGTTTGTGCTATTGTGTCATAATAAGCCATGATATGCTAGTGTGGTATATAATATACAGCCAATGTGCCCCCACATACTTGTACAGTGTGAAACACCACTGCCAATGTGTTAGCCTGCTCTTAAAAGTTATTACCTTATTTTAGCACTTTTCCATGCCCAACTTCACTTGAAATCATGAATGTTTGACAAAAGGTGATATTACATAATCAGTCAACATAAAATGGATATTCTTGACAGAAATCACCACTTATAATGCTATCTGACTCCACAGCCATTCTATGGCTATATATAACATCACAAAGTACGGTCACCTGTATGATTTACCTGTACATATATGTTGACTCATGACCATATCTGCGAGCTTTTGAAGAAAAAAACGGTTTTATTTTTTACCCATGTTTTTGAAAAAAAGCTTTAAAAAAACCTTTTTCGGCCATCACTACTAATGTCATTAACAGAGAGAGACTTGGACGATCCGGAAAAAAGAAAGCTGGAAAAATTACAGTTTTTAAATTGTTTTTAACAGGTGTCCCCATCGAAATACCCCAAATATTATTTCCCCAGCTCACTCAGACGTGGTAATAGGTATTTAGAGGAGGGGTGAATTCAAGGATTATTTTAAGGAAATATTGCATAATATGCGAAAAAAATATTATGCCAATGAATTTCCAACGATTCATTTGATTGATTGAACACTTGGGAACTTAATCACACAATGCAGGGACGAACATATGGAACCTAATTCAGTTTGTGATGCCGGGACAAGCACAAGCAGTGGACAATCGCCTGCGCCGCGTGCTCACCCCCCTGGGACTGCTGTGCGTGCTGCTCTTCGCCATCTACACCAACATGCTGCTCATGAATCTCATTGAACCTGTGAGTGAACACAGGAACCCTACAGGGGGAACTGACAGAAAACCCAACAATCAAATGCATATCAAAATCACAACAAACAACACCAAATATAAAAACAACAACAACTTTTCACCCATTTGCAAAAAATGTCAGAATTGTGCATGATCACTTAGTCTTTTAAGTGTTTCTTGCTTTTCCTGTGGTTCATGTGACTGCTGGTTACTCGTTGGCTGGAATGTTGAATGGGTGATATGGCTGATCTGGATTATGTGGTACTTGGTGATTTGATAAACTGGTTGGGGATGTCAGCATAGATGTTGGGAGGATTTTACTTGAGTAGTGGGAGCTGGATTGTTTTTCTGGCTTTTTTAGTGAATCTTCCACAGTATTATGAATCTCTGACACATGTGCATTTCCACAATAATTTTGTGCATTTGTGCATTTTGTGCATTTGTGATTGCAGTGCAGGAGGATGCGGTATTTCCTCCTGCACTGCAATCACAAATGCACAAAATGCACAAATGCACAAAATTATTGTGGAAATGCACATGCGTCAGAGATTCATAATACTGTGGAAGATCCACTAAAAAAAGCCAGAAAAACAATCCAGCTCCCACTACTACTTGGTGGTAGGGGTTCTCTGTTTGATGGTTGGGTCTGGGTTCTGCTGCTGTTGCTGATTGATGGCCAGAGTGGTCTTTTTATTTTTACAAGTGTCACTGATTGACAGCTGGCATGCTGGTTTGGTTCCAGTTTGGGTGTTGCTGCTTGATGGCTGACCTGTTTGCCTCAGTTCCTGGTGTCATTGCTTGATGGCCATGGTTTTTAGGCTGTCAGTGTCTCTGTCCGATGACTGACCTGTTTGCCTTTGTACCTGTGATGAAGCCACCAAAGTCAGTGTCTTCTACCACCGATTCTGGCAACTCCAAGGCCGTAGTGAGAGACAGCCTTTAGACTGGTTTGATTTCCCATTGTAGCCGAACGTCCACTTGTCGACAGCCAAGTTGAGTTTATTTCGTGGTTGCGTGTTGAAAAGGGGTTTCGAGATTGTTTCAGGTACTTTATTTCGATCAGATACAGCTTGATTACAAAAGCGCAAAGTTAGCGAGCTTCCTAGTCGAAGTTTCTATCGCTAGCTTATTTTCTGGGTTGGGACTTGGGTCATAAGACTGAAGTAAAAACTTCCAAAGTAGCCAAGACACGGAAATTGTATATAAAAACATGGCCACAATAATTCCCTAAATACAAATGTGCAAATAAGACACAAATGCAATAATAAGATACATTTAGCCGAAACAGTTGTCTTATACTGCGCGTGCATACATTCAAACAATTATGGTAAAGAAATACCAGGTACAAATTGGGCTAATAGAAAACTATTAATCTTGTGAGGCGCGAAGTCGGCAAACTTGGCCGATTTACTAATCTGTTTCAATTTGTCAGAAAACATTGACGCACTTTGGAAACTAATATAATAGAGTTTGGAAGTTGTAAGTAGCAATGTAAATGTTCCTAATGACGTAAGTAGAGCTGGGTACATTTAACATAATAACAATCACTTCCTAAAAACGTATATTTAATAATTGATAAGTTGGGACTTATTCGAGGTAAATGGGTATATTAATTGAGCAGGGTTAATATCATAATTTGAGCAGGGTATTTATCATAAATGTCAAAGTAATATAGATAGAAAAGCATTGCGAAGCTATAATAATTATGCCAACGCGAAGGGCTTGGTAAATACGTACTGTAAATGCTAGTTACATACGGGGCACTATTTCTCTATTAGGACGCTGGCCTAAGTAAATACGTAGAACATAAATAATTACAAGATTTGAATTTCCCAAACTGCAAGTAAATCATGTAAATGTATATATAAAAGTAATCAGAAAATTATGGCGAATTGAATGAGCCTAATTTCATGTTCATAAACCTAATAATAACTTATTTGTCCTTTTAACTTAAATATTCCACATAAACATATCAACAACTTATAAAACACTTTCTTAATCAAATATTCTCCATGGATAAATAATATAGTGCAGGAAATACAGTTTGCGTGGTAAATTAATATAGTGCATGAATTAGAAATAATTGTGTGGTTGAAATATATAGTGCGCGAAACATATAATTGTGCAAATAGACAAATGGGTAAAATAAATCTAATTATCAAATCTCTGTATTTCTTTATCCATCCATCCTGCCACAGTCAACACAGTACCCGGTGTCGCTGCTTGATGGCCAGGGTTTTTGGGCTTTCAGTGTTGTTGCATGACGACCAACCTGCACGACAACCGACCTGTTGAACTACACCTTCCAGTAAAAATGTAAAACCTAATTTTAATTGTGAATAAAAGTAAAAAATTCACTTTATTCTTAAGTACAAACAAATTACTCAAGGCATCTTTTGAAAAAGTTTGGTACATTTACTTTACTTTAGTTTGGTACTTTTACTTCACTTTAGTTTGGTACTTTTACTTTACTTTAGTTTGGTACTTGACACAGGGATGTAAATAGCTAGGATTTTTTAGTGTGGGTGGATTGTATACCCCGACCCCTAAATTTCTGCCAGAATGGAGTTATGGCGCTTGTGCCATGGCAGTATTAGCATTGGCACTGGGACAATGGGGGCATTGGCATTTGCACCGTGCATGCCGGCGTAGGTGCAAAACAGGGACACGGCCAGAATTTTTGACTGGGGTATTTCGATAGTTATCGGACAGGTTCTTTTGCGGATTGGGCCCCCACACACTAGTTGACATCGACACAAAATGTCAACTGGTGCCGATCCCAATTCAAAGCTTGCCGACGAGCCGACGATCGACATTCAAACGCATGCTTTGAATTGAGAACGGAACCAGCTGACATTTGGTGTCGATGTCAACTAGCGTGTGTGGGGCCATTGGATTGGGGCCATGGCGTACTTCCATAGTGTCTGTGCAATTTGTAGGTGCAGCACCATAGCACCATTGGCGTTGGTATTGACCATAGTTGTTAAAACATATTTACTTTTACTTGATAAATATGTATTCTTGAGTACAGAGTAAACATGTTTACGTTTCCTCTGCAAAAAGTTCCTGTACACACTTTTACGTATACTTCTTGAAAGTACTCGAGTACAGAAAACATATTTCTGAAAGGTGTTTATATAGGTACTTTCAAGGCATCCCAGGAAAAAGGGTAGAAAAGGGCTGAGTATAGATGAAAATAGCAAAAAAATTGGGTATATAGAATCATCTACAGCCAAAAAGCTTAAAATAAATATTTACGTGAATTTGGAGGTGAGCACCAGCAGAAAATATGAAAATGGTTGATTTTGAGTGAAAATTGAATCAAAATTTCTCAAAAATACTCACTTTTACGCTTTCCTGTGATGAACAGATTTTATTTACATTTACCCATTAATATTATTTCAGGTTCAGAAGCCATTATTCAATAATTTTGATAAAATTCTGGAGATGATAAGAATGAGAAAGCTCAAAGTGATACCACCATATATAGACGACAACCTAGTGCAGCAATTCGAAGAAAAATTTCCAACTTTGAAGGAAGTTTTTACTGGAAGGGGTCTTCTCGAGCTGACCCTGGAAAATCGTGCAACACATTGGAAGAAAATTACAGAGGGGAAGACAGTTTTCATTGGGTTAGTTAGAACAAAAATTTTGTATGTTATGACTAGTGATGGAAAAGCGCCATGGCGCTGGCGCCTGGCGCTAGCGCCAAAGCAAAAAGCGCCATGGCGCTTTTGGCGCTTGGCGCCCTTTTGCTGTGGCGCCATTGGCGCTTGGCGCTGGGGTTTGGAAAAGCGCCGTGGCGCTTTTGGCGCTTGGCGCTATGACGCCGTGGCGCCATTGGCGCTTGGCGCTAGTGTTTTAAAAAGCGCCAAAAAAGCGCCAAGAAGTTTACTCAAAATTCATCATTATTTTATGCAGAAAGACCTGTTAAGTATTATTTACATAAGTATATGTGCTACTGTCAGTGTATTCCCGGATCAATATACCCTATTCTTGATTACTTTATTAACAATGTCCCTGTGATTGCATGGGTATTCAACATTTGTCCCATCAAATCAGAATTATGTAAGACTTTATGTGATTATTCATCGGATTCGTAACACTCTTCACATAGGTTTTAGCTCAATCGCTATACTGAGCTCGTTCCTTGCAGTTTTGTTTGAACAGGGTCAAAGGACCCTGAAAAGTGTGAAGTTGACTAATAAACATCATCCAATATTTCATAAATACAACTTTGTTAAGTGTTATGCGAAATGTCAAAAGTTCAATCAAAATTTTTTCTTTTTTTTTTGATTGTCATTTTACATCACATTTACTTCTTGACATTTGACACTTGATTTTACAGGGTGTGGTATCTCTTTCTGAAGCCATTCCAACAATAGCAATCCAAAATTTGAAACCTCAAAATCCTATGTTCAAAAGTGACTAGCAAAACTCGAAACTGCAATATTCTTGTAGAAAAATCGAAAGTATTCCAAAAAAAAAATTGAAAACTTCATTTGAAAATTATTTTTGGGGAAAAACAACTAAATTCCAAAAGTAATTTTAAAAAACACCTAACATTTTTACAGATGGTGTGCTATACTTAAGCCCAAACACCCAGCTGCAAAATATCAAGACAAAAAGAAGAAACGTGACTGCGGTTGACTTGTATCTTGCGCCAAAAACAAATTAATAGCACTGCAGCAGCATGGCTGCATATATGAGAAGCAAAATTTTTTTGGCGCTGGCGCTATTGGCGCTTGGCGCCAATATCCTCTGGCGCCATTGGCGCTTGGCGCCGTGGTCTAGAAAAGTGCCATGGCGCTTTTGGCGCTTGGCGCCATTTTGCTCTGGCGCCATTGGCGCTTGGCGCTGGGGTTCGGAAAAGCGCCATGGCGCTTTTGGCGCTTGGCGCCAAAGTCCTGGCGCTTTTTCCATCACTAGTTATGACACTCCATCTCCAGGCATTGAATTCAAGAAGTTGATAGGTTCAACAAAAAAATTCCGAGTGATCTTGTTTTAAGAGTCAAGATAGCATTCTGTGCAAGTGACGCGAGCACCAGGGGAGCAGGGGAGTGGGTTAACCCCCTCAAATACCCAGCTAGGTATCTATCCTGGAGACTGCTCAGCTATCTATCCATCCTGAAGGAATTTTTTTGGGTTTTATACGCTGGAACACCCCCCCCCCTCCATCTGGAGCTTTTTTGAGAAATTTTGCACCTTTGAAATCACTACATAGTTCATGTGTCTTTTTGCCTGTTTTGGCTATTTCTGGCTACATATGTGCTTGTAAACCACACTTCACTGCATTTCACTTGTTTTTAAAAACAATTTTCAACTTTTCAGCCTTGAACCTTGAAAAAGTCCCTATCTATTGAATCCCTGTGAACACTGCCAATAAAATTTTCAGATTCCAGAAATGCCTATATCCCCAGTAGTGATTGTTAAATTTGATCCAAAATTTTGGGGGGATCAGCTCAACAACCCATTCTACTATACACAAGAGGGTAGGGCCAGTGACATGGATCTTGAGCAATCTTTGCAAGAATTTATCATTAATGGTAGTAACTTGTAGATAGGATCATAAAACTCCAGAAAATATCATGGCAGAAGTGAAAAGTAACCACAGTACAATAGCCATCCAAAAAACTTACAGGGATTATGGGATGGTAGAGCAGGCAAAATACTGTGTGTGCAACCCACTTGTCATCCCAGTGCCGCAGATCTCAGGTTTTTTAAGCTTTGAATTTGCTCTGAAGGTTTGTATTGGCTACTGACAGCATACCACTGGTGAGACAGTTCCTGCCATAATTTGTTGTTATTTTTGAAAAACATTAAAAATATGTTTCAGTGCTTTTTCCCTTTGTTTTACAACAAAAAGAGCACCAACAAAAAGCTTTTCCATCATACAAAACGTAGTAGCAGATAGGGTTGGAAAACATCGATTTTTTTCACATGCCCTGATTTTTTTTAAATAAAAATCGATTTTTTTCACATGCCCTGATTTTTTAAAAATAAAAATCGATTTTTTCTAAATAGTTCAATATGCGGGTAAAGCAGCTGTTGTATTTATTTCACAAAATTTTACTGTTCGAGTTTTGAGTTAGGGGCAAAAGTTAGTTAGTTTTTACAAAATTTGAGTTTAGGGATGTAGTGCTGACGCTGGATCCTTTAAAATGCGATGAAAAATGTGTTGTAAAATTTGGTAATTTATAAAAAAATGCTATTTACAGTGAATAGGGTTCAAACCGGATCCCTATCCCGGTTCCCATCCCTATCCCAAAACGCTAATCCCGATCCCGAAATCTTAAAAAAATGAATCCTGATCGCGATCCCGGTCCCGAAAATTTTCAAATCCCAATCCCGATCCCGAAAAAAAATTACAATACCGATCCCGGAAAAAATGTCCAACTTTATTACATGCCATTTTTGCAGTAATAAATGTGAATGAAAACCTACAATGTCCACTTTATGCCACATTTCTGGCATCCAGATGTGTTTTAAGCCTGTTTTGTCAAAAAAAATCAGGAAAAACGTGATTATTAGAACCTTTTGAAAATGCTAATATCGACGCAGAAAAAAATACCAATCCCGGTCGCGATCCCGACCCCCAAACCCGATCTCGAAATCACAAAACAATGAATCCCGATCCCGAGACCTCAATCCCGATACCGAAAAGTCAATCCCGTTTGAACCCAAATAGTGAACATTAAATTGATGGACCCGCATTAAATTTGTGTACATAGGTATAATAAATAGCTTTGATAGTTGACATTTTCTAACACAGACAAATTGCTGCTGGAGATTGGCTTTCCATTCAACAATCAGTTTGATGAAACCAGGTTGTCGGAATTCAATCATGCAGTCAAACAAGTCGAACACTTTACAGCTGCTATTTTTAAGAAATATCAACGGGAAAGACACACTCATTACTGCAAACTCGTGGTGAGAAAACTAATTCAGCATCTAGATAAATATATTGCCACAAATAATACCTACCGTATTACCTCGAAATACCCCCAGGGGGTTTATTATTTCGCCAGCAAAATTTGAGGGGGGGGGGATAATTCGAGGGGGGGTTTATTCGAGGGGGGGGGTCTATTATTTCGCCAGAAATTTTCGGAAATTCCCCATACGCAGACGTAGTACATAGATGTACATGTGTTTATAGGAATATATAACTGTATATACACAACAACCCTTCCCTAACGTCACTTAATCATCAGATTTAACGTGTGTTCTGCATTGTATTAGGTTGTCAACTAAGTAACCTTAATTTTTTGCGTATGTGTGATCGCAAAAAATTAATGTTACTTAGTTGACAACCTAATACAGATCACAAACTGGGGTATTTGTCATGTACGTTCACGTTTCACTCAATTTTAGGGGGGGTACTTCGAGGGGGGGGGGGTTAATTCAAGGGGGGGGGGGTTAATTCGAGGTAATACGGTACACACATTTGAAATTTGCATATTTTGTTGTGGCAATATTTAGCCATATGATGTTCTCGATCTATAAAATACAGTGTTTCCAACTAAATAAAAATATTCAAAATCGGAATAAAAGTAGGTAATTTTGTGGTGAAATTAGAAAATATAGGTATGGATTATCAGATGTTGTTCAAAAACAAAACAAAACAGGACCACTTCATCGCCCACAGAATTTTTTATCATTTTGGGCTGGACACCACAGTTGGCACATCGGTATTTATTTACCGCTTATTCTGGCCATTCAGCTGAAAAGCCATAAGCATTTAGAATTGGCTCCTAGCCAGCTTTCAGTGCCATGACGTTATTCAAAGTCGCTTTTGAGTGCCCTATTTGTTAAATTTTCTTTACTTTGGCAGGCTATGGCTGAATGGTAGTTTTTAACTTTGTAAACAATTTCCAACAATTCCAACCAGCTTAAAGTCAATCATTCTTGACAATGCAAGATAAAATAAATCAAAAGCGAATTTTCAAATAAACTCTCTCAAAATAAAGAAAATTGAAAGCAAAAATCGTCCGATTTAAAAAAGTCAAATTTAGTAGTAAGAATGTAAGTTAGATGCCAAAAAATTTGCCGTCACTATTCTCTATTTTGAGGGGATTTGTTTGATCAGGGGTGTGCTCAAAAGATTTGCTATGGTTTCTTTTATCTGCCCTTATCAAGAATGGTGGTCTTCAAGCTGTTGGAAGCTGAAAATTTTATGCAAAAGTTAAAAATACCATTCAGCCATAACCTGCCATAGTCAACGATGGAAAGAACACAGAAATTGAACACAGAAACTCATTGAGTTTCTGTGTTTTTGTTTTACACAGAAACACGGAAACTCACAAATTTTGAAAAACTCAAAACTCAAATGAGTTTTTTTTTTGGAGAACACAGAAACACAGAAACACTGAAACACAGAAAAGTTTTTTGAGTTTTTTGTGTTTTTTCAGCGAAGTGGTTGAATTCACATGAATTCAGCTAAACTAATTCAACAATATAAGATATGCATGTATAGTATATGTAAACAATATGTACATAAATGTATTCATATTTTATTATGGAACAAAGAAGAAATTAAAGATGGCATGCACAATTGCACATATCCTGGTGGAATTGACAATTTAAGTTTCAACATGTTTCAGTATACCATATTACCTCGAATTAACCCCCCTCTAAATGGAATGGCAAAATAATAAGCCCCCTCCAAATACCCCCCTCTGGGATAATGTACATGTATTATGCAATGTATATGGTGTATTTATTACTGCTAATTTGCATCTCAGCTACACATAGACTGTACTAGATTGTGCAGCTGTCTACACATTTATTTCAAATATATCCTGTTTGTACATTGATAACCTGTTTTGGGTATGTAAATGCCTACAATTTACCATGATTCTTATGAAATTTTCTGACAAAATAATAACCCCCCCCCTCAAATAAGCCCCCTGTCAAAATTTGCTGGTGAAATAATAAACCCCCATTTCAAGGTAATACAGTAGTTGTAGTTAAAATCAATTCTGTAGCCTTCCATACAGTGCACATCCATTGAAGTATTTTGGAGTACGGTGTAAATTGTCATTTCTGGGCATTTTGTTGATGCTGGTGTTGTGATGTGGATGTCCTCATTATGGACATTTTTATGGACTTTTTCGACACTTGAATGAATACACAGATGTTATGTGGTGCTAAAACATGTGCAAAGCCAATATTTTATAAGAAAACCACTGTTTCAACATCGAAATGCCGTAAATCATAATTTTTTTGAAAAACTAGATTTTTTTGGGGAAAAACTCAAGTGTTTTAGTAAAAAAACTCAAAAAACTCAAGTTTTTACAAAAAACACAGAAATAAAAACAGAGTTACTCAAGTTTTTTCCGAGAAAAAAACTCAAAACACAGGTATTCATTTTTGAAAAACTTAAAACACAGAAAGTGTTTTTTTTTGGAGAACTTACCCATCGTTGGCCATAGTAAAGAAATGCAAACAAATACTGCACTCAAAAGCCATTTTGAATGACGTCATGTCACTGAAAGCTGGCTAAGAACCACTTCTTAATATTTAATTATGGCCTTTTCAGCCATGATGGCCAGAATAAGCAGTAAATACTGAAGTGTCAACTGTGGTGACCAGCCCAAAATAAATTTAAAATTCTCTAGGCCTAGACATAGCCCAGAGAAGAGATACCCCATAGTCACCTAAATCAACTTGTAAATAGGGCTAGAATAGCCCTACAGTTGATGCAATGTTTGGCTTTCTATGGCGATGTTTACAGAAGTTGTTGATTTTTCCTAAATATAATAATCTTTGCCAACTATGCTGATCAGGGGTATATCTATCTTTTTTTGCATTTCCAAACAACAGTAGTGATTCCACTCAGGTTTAGATACTGAATGTATTTTTTTATGTGATTTTTCCCTTCATTAATACTTTTTTGTGCTTAATGTCAACTCAATAAAAAACGAAATTTGCAGCCTCAGTGCAAAAGTGAGCAGCAGCGGCTGGAAATGGAAGTGAAGGACGTGCTGCCGATTTTCGCACTGCTCACATTTGGCTGTGCAGCAGCTCTGCTCCTCTGCGCTTGTGAATACCTCTGTGATTGGATACAACGTCATTGGTTCTTTTTTTACACCAAATTTGTGGATTATTTGATTATGGGAGTGGAGAATATGGGTAAAACTCAATAAATTTCAGTGAGGTATCAATACTTGGGTTATAAAATTTGAATTAAGCTAGTCAGATCCCATTCATTTTTATGGATGGAAAAAATACGTATTTTTGTGACACACTCTTTTTAAGAATACAACATTTGAAGAAGAGCACTATAAGTGATGATTTCTGCCCAAAAGAGGATTTTTTTGTTGACTTGTCGTGTAAATCATCATATCCAACTTTTCTCTGTATGATATCATTACTTGTTAATATGTATACCTATGTTATGTCAAAGGTCAAAGGATCATGACTCATGATAGGAATTTGTGCGTCCACTGTAGATGCAAATACAGGAGATACTCATTATGGTTTTTTAAACATGGTAGCTAGTAGCCTAAAATTTCAAAACCGCTATAGATATAAAAAAACAGGCTAAAAATTACTGAATATTACCAACCGTACATAGATCAACCTATTTTGAGAAAAAATGGTGGAAAATCACTCAAAGTACAATACGCAAAAATAACTTGGTCTTAAGTAGGGTGTCAAATTTCCGTTTTCCGTTTTCCGTTTCCGTTTTTTGCAGGCAAATTTTTTTCCATTTTCCGTTTTCGTTTTCCGGCTGCTGAAATTTTTTTTCCGTTTTCCAGCAACTTTTTTTTCCGTTTCCGTTTTTCCGGCTCATTTTCCGTTTTCCGGCTAAATTTTCAGTTTTTCCGCCTTTTTTCCGTTTTCCGCTTCAATTTCCAGTTTTTCTGCCTTTTTTCCATTTTCCGCCTCAATTTTCCATTTTTTCCGCCTCATTTTACCTTTTTCTCGCTCAAATTTCTGTTTTCTGATCAGCCAAACTGTTAAAAATTCATGCAGATTGTCAATGATGTAATAAAATTTCTGTTTCCAGCAAAATTACTGCAAATTTTTTCCACTTCCAGCAAAACTTCAGCACATTTTATCCGTTATCCGGCAAAATTTCAGCGATTTTTTGTATTTCCGTGCAAATTTGATTTTTCCGTTTCCGTTTTTCCAGCCTCTTTTTGTGTTTTCCGGCCGCTGAAATTTTTTTCTGTTTCTGTTTCCATTTTCCGCCAGTGTAAATTTTTTTCCGTTTACCGTTCCGTTTTCCAGCCGCTGAAAATTTTTTTCTGTTTCCGTTTTCCATAAAAAATTTTTGACACCCTAGTCTTAAGCCAACTTTATGTAAGTGATCCATATTGTAAAATACCTTCCCTTGGAATGAAGAAAACTTCGCAGAAACAGAAAAAAAATAAAACTGACAGTTGTTCTGCAGTACACTCATACCGCAGGAAATTGTAACACGGATAGTCGTTGAATGTCAAATTTTCAGGTAAACCTGTAATCCCTGCCAGCTTAAAGGTCTCACAAAAATTTAAGGCATTTGACAGAGAGAAACTGTGGCTGAAGATGCAGCTTATGGGGGTGCCTAACAATCTTGTTACAGCAATTTGTAATGTGTATGAAAAAACAACTGCGACAATGACATAAGCGGGTTATGAAAGTGACAAGCTACAATATCATACAGGGGTTGCACAAGGCTGCGCACTGAGCCCAACATTGTTTCCATATATATATATATATATATATATATATATATATATATATATATACACATGATCTAGCCCATGCATAGTTAGACACCAACTGTGGGGCAAAATGTGGATGGAATCAAAAAAAAATTCCTGCATTTTTTTTTGCTGATGACATTGTACTCATGGCAGGATTGGATGGTGAGCTTGAACAGCTGATGTCAACATTCAGTGCATGGGCTTGGAGATGGAGTGTTGCAATTAATCCATCAAAAAGTGAGGTAATGTGATGGGGTACTAGCGTTAGACCCATGCGAAAATAGCCTCTAGAGATAGGAAACCCCACTGCTGAAAAGACATATCTGACAGAGACTGAAAGTATTTGATATCTTGGAGTTCAACTGTGCCGTGGAGCAGACCCCTTTGCTGAACACAAAGCAAGTAGAGTTACAAAAATGAGACAATTAAGCTCATTAGCATTGGGTGCGTCGAAAGACTCCTCAAAACCAATTTATAATGCTAAAATAACCTGGAAACGCTATATAGAACCATGCAGTATGTATGGTGTAGAATTAACTGGGTTATCTAACAAGTACTTGTTAGAAATGGATAAAATATGTCTACAAACAATGAAGAAGGTAGCGCAATTGCCGGTATGTGCAAGCAATGCAAGTCTACTCAATGATCTCGATGGAATAAAACCATCACAAAAATATACTCAACTTCTCCTGTCATATGACGGTTACATGTCCAGGGTGAACAAGAATACCGTATTTACTCGAATAATTCCCCCACCTGAATAATTCCCCCACTCGAATAATTCCCCCCTGTTAGGCAAGTGAGGAAAATATAATTCCCCCACTTGAATAACCCCCCCCCAATGATGGAAGGTAGTTAATGCACATTTATTAAAAAACAATCGATGAAGACAACCCAAGCAAAAGAGCTGTGGGTGGTTTGATTCACAGAATGCAAATGCAGTACATCCGGTGTTCAAAGATGCAATGTAATGTGCACTACCAATGGAAACAGGATGTGTATTTGAAGGGTGTGCTTCTAAAAGTACCGATCTACAAAAAATCGATTTTGAGATAATCGCAATTGAAAGTTTGGAGTATGCAATACCCATACATGGGTATTGGGTATGGGTATTTCGGCCATATTGTTGGGTATCCACATGCATGCATGCATCCACATGCATAATCATTCATTATACACATAACACTAGCTATATAAAATTTTGTGAATTGTATTTTTGTAGTACAGTACATCTTGAAGGAACAAATTGGTAATATCATGTAGATCAGTATTTTTTAAAGCACAAAATCAGAAAGCTGTACATCGGTACTTTTACCCATAATAAAAAAGCACACACTGAGTTATTGCGCAACCTGACACCGATCTGACATCGGTACTTTTTAGCAGAAAAAAAAAGCAGAAAAAAAATGTGCAGATCCGTAACATTTAAAAGAACAATTTTGAAAAAAGTGTGTAGATCGGTACTTTTGAAGACACAAAAGCTGAAAAAGCTTGTAGATCGGTACTTTTAAAATTTCAAAAACTGTATTTTGCGATTTTTTTTGCTTTTTTCAACCCCCCATATCTCAAAATTGAATTTCGCACCCCCCACATATTATATATATTTTTGAAGCGCATTTTTATGGGGACCCCAAAAATGGTCCTAACTCGGATTTGAAAAATTTGTAGATCGGTACTTTTAGAAGCACACCCTTCATTTAGTGTGATAGAAACATGGTTAAAAATTTTGACAAAATAATAATCCCCCCACTTGAACAATCCCCCCACTTGAATACTTCCCCCCTTAAACATGTATGACGAAAAAATAATTCCCCGGGGGAATTATTCGAGTAAATACGATAGATGGTTATATAGGGCTTGGATAGAAGACATTAATATATCTAACAAGCAGAACCTGAAGGTTGATAATACCAACTGCACACTAGTGAAACAATCAAAAGAAAAGACAGACATGCATGTAGATACTAGATGTCTACGCAAAGAAGATATAAAGCAATGGGTGTATCGACATAGTCGAGTTGCAGTTGCGGAAAAAATGTCAATGGTGACAGTCATAAAATACAGAAACAATGATAATGAAAAACTGAATATACAGGGGGTATACTATAACGAATTACCATGGTTTGCAGCAATGCACAATGCTCTGCGGACCAGAGGGAAATATGGACACAAAATTTGTAGCGCTTCTTCAACAACATAGGTATGTAAAGGTGTTGTCAAACCTATTTCACGTTCTGTACGTTTGCCCAGCATCCGATTCTCAGCGTTCAATTATAAAAAGTACTCGATGTTCGTTGCCATGTAATTGGGATGCCAATCCACTGGGGAGCCACGTTTGTCATTCACATCGCCGAGCTATAAGCAAACTACTAGTATACGGCACGAGTCATCTACATGAAGATGAAACAGAAACAGAAACAAAAACAGAATGAATGAATGAATGAGACTCGTTTACTAATAAACATCGTGATAATTGGTTGAAGTTGGATAGGGAAGGGCGTAACCACTAGTGATGTAAAGGCACGGGGGCACCGGTGCCCCGGTGCTGGGCACCGAAGGGCACCAGCACCGGTGCTGGTGCGGTGCCATTGCAATCTTCAGGGGTGCCATGCCGGTGCCGGTGCCATTTTTTTCAGAATAGCACCGGTGCCGGTGCGGGGCGGTGCCATTTTTTTGTCGGTGCCAAAGGTGCTAGCACCAGCGCCAAAGTAAAAGGCACCGGGAAAGGCACCGCCCAAGGCTTCATGTGCTGTGCAATTTTGTCCATAGTATGTGCTTTTTCATATTTCAAAAAACAGCGATATATTTACCCAACCATTTTTTTGCCTTTTTTTGTAAATATCCCATCAAATAAATATAAATACCTACTGTGAAATCCATTTTACCCGATATGTGATCTGATGAGCGAATCAGAGTTGTACAAATACTGGTATTTTCGGAAAACGTAAACGTAAACGTAAATACCTTTTCTAAATTGGGAGTATTAATACTGAAAACATAAAATACTTTTAAAATACACGGGTAAACGTAAAAAAAACGTAAACGTAAAAATTTCTTTGAAGTGCACAACCCGTGATCAGATGCATTGAAAAACACCCTTGTTTTTCCTATTGCAAGCATTTCTCTGCTAATACGATCACATTTTTGCTTACCTATGTTATTTATCAAACAATTTAGCAGCTAACTGGCCAAAAATATAAATTGTACTTATTGTATCAGAAATCAGTTCAAAAATGCACTGTTTTGTGCATTTTCCATACGATTTTTACGTTTTCTCTAGTACCCGGGTAATTGTGCCAGGAAAACGTAACAAAACGTAATGGTATTTTTTGAAAACGTAAACGTAAATATAAATAACCAAATAACCGGGTATTTCGGGTAAACGTAAATACGTTTTTCCAACTCTGGAGCGAATCTACAGTTTTGTTGAATTTTGAATCATTTTTAGATTTTATATTTCTCTTACAATTTGCTCAAAAATTGTTGTCAGTTTATGACAGAGATAGTCCCATTCTCTGTACAGCAACGACTCCTGATCACTAGACAATAGTGGCTATGGGCTTTCTAGTGAATTACCTAAATATTTTATCTTTCATTTGTCACCATTTTACTTGCTTCATAAAAGTGATCGCCACATCATTCTGATCATTTTAAGTGCTCAACCATCAAAATCGGTTGAAAATTCATGGAAATATGCACTTCCGAAGGTGTGGCCACTGAGTAACTGCCCGATATTTACTTCGGAATTCCACTGAGTAACTGCCCGAATTCCAGCCCGGTGCAGTGCCTTTCGGTGCTAGCACCGGCAACCCGCCGGTGCCCTTCGGTGCCAGTGCCATTTTTTTCCGAATGGCACCGGTGCCGGTTCCGTGCGGTGCCATTTTCTGGCCGGTGCCCCAGGGTGCCAGGTGCCCTTTCCATGCGTTGGCAAAGGTGCCGGTGCGGTGCGGTGCCATTTTTCCCGGTGCCTTTAACATCACTAGTAACCACTAGTTCCTCAGAAATGGCACCTGGCACCATGGGCACCGGCAAAAAAATGGCACCGCACCGCACCGGCACCAGTGCCATTCTGAAAAAATGGCACCAGCACCCTGGGGCACCGGCCGGCGGCCGGTGCTAGCACCGAAAGCCACCACACCGGGCTAGAGTATTTAGCAGAGTTGGAAAAACGTATTTACGTTTACCCGAAATACCCAGTTATTTGGTTATTTATATTTACGTTTACGTTTACGTTTTCAAAAAATACCATTACGTTTTGTTACGTTTTCCTGGCACAACTACCCGGGTACTAGAGAAAACGTAAAAATTGTATGGAAAATGCACAAAAACAGTGCATTTTTGAACTTTTTTCTGATACAATAAGTACAATTTATATTTTTGAACAATTAGCCGCTAAATTGTTTGATAAATAACATAGGTAAGCAAAAATGTGATCGTATTAGCAGAGAAATGCTTGAAATAGGAAAAACAAAGGTGTTTTTCAATGCATCTGATCATGGGTTGTGCACTTCAAATAAATTTTTACGTTTACGTTTTTTTACGTTTACCCGTGTATTTTAAAAGTATTTTACATTTTCAGTATTAATACTCACAATTTAGAAAAGGTATTTACGTTTATGTTTACGTTTTCCGAAAATACCAGTACCGTATTTCTTCGATCTTATTGACGTATTCATTCACATTGGCTTGCTCGATTACTTTGGCGGGTCTATCGAGCATCTGAAAAATACATCGCCGTGCTCGAATACATTGCCGTATGAAAAAAATTGATGTTGCATGATCCGATTTATGTTTTGATGTTCGTCGCCATACATATGCACACCGTCTGTTCTGCCTATGTTTTGCTTTCGCTATCTACTCATATGGTATTGATCAGCGTTATGTCACACTAGCAGGATTCTCTCCGACCTTCGGTCGGGTTTTGTGGTTCTCTACAATTAATACCACAAGGATTTACAAACACAAAAAGAACAGCAAAACATGAACATAACCAATTAAGATTACAACAAAGTTTGACACCTTGCATAAACCACACTATCATATCACAAAACCTATACCACACAGAATGCACACTGCACACCATCATACCAAATTGCAAACTGTCCACATTTTACCATTGAGTTTCATGCCCAACCATTTTAAGGAACTAATCAAAAATCGATTCCAAAAGATTGCATCTTTGGTATTGGTCTTGTTATTGTTGGTACATTACATCAAAATACATGGCTAGCATGTGGGCAACCTTAATTAGAGTGGTGTATTTCCTATAATATGGCTTAAAGTCTAGACTGGTGTCTTCAATGGAAAGGTGGGTAAAGAGGTGGTGAAAAAATATATGGGTCCTATGTCATTGGAGGAAATATGATACTTTAGTTAAGTTTGCCCACATGCTAGGCATGTGTTTTGAAATGCAGTATGTAATGTACCAACAATAACAAGACCAATACCAAAGATGCAATGTTTTGGAATGGATTTTTGTAAACTTCCGTAAAATGGTTGGGCATGAAACTCAGTAGCAAAATGTGGACAGTTGGTGATTTGGTATGATGGTGTGCAGTGTGCATTCTGTGTGGTATAGGTTTTGTGATATGATAGTGTGGTTTATGCAAGGTGTCAAACTTTGTTGTAATCTTAAAGTGGTTACATTTGTGCTTTGCTGTTCTTTTTGTGTTTGTAAATCCTTGTGGTATTAATTGTAGAGAACCACAAAACCCACTACTCAGAGGCTTGCAAAAACTGACACCCCAGTGGGTACCCCCTTCCAAATGGCATCCCCCGGAGAACCCCCCAAAAATGGCACCCCCCTGAGGACCACCAAAAAATGGCACTCCCTAGGGACCCCCCAATAATGGCACCCCCTAGGGACCCCCCCAAAAAAAAAATGGCACCCCCCTGGGGACCCCCCCAAATGGCACCCCCTATGGACCCCCCCCCCAAAAAATAGCACCCCCCTGAGGACCAGCAAAAAATGGCCCCCATGGGGACCACCCAAAAAATGGCATCCCATGGGGACCCCCTTGAAATGGCACCCCCATATGTACCTCCAAAAAATGGCACCCCCTGGAGACCCCCCAAAATGGCACCCCATGGGGGACCCCCTCTAAATCCTGTAAATGCAGCCCCTGGTTTGGAAACTCCTGTAAACTCAGCCCCTAATTTGGAAACTCCCATAAACTCAGCCCCTAATTTGGAAACTTCTGTAAACTCAGCCCCTAATTTGGAAACCCCTCTAAACTCAGCCCCTAACTTGTAAACTCCTGTAAACTCAGCCCCTAACTTGCAAACTCCCGTAAACTCAGCCCCTAATTTGTAAGCTCCCATAAACTCAGCCTCCAATTTGAAAACTCCCGTAAACTTAGCCCCTAATTTGGAAACTCCCGTAAACTCAGCCCCTAATTTGGAAAATCCCATAAACTCAACCCATAATTTGGAAACTGCTGTAAACTCATCCCCTAATTTGTAAACTCCCATAAACTCAGCCCATAATTTGGAAAACCCTGTAAACTCAGCCCCTTACTTGCAAACTCCTGTAAACTCAACCCCTAACTTGCAAACTCCTGTAAACTCAGCCCCTAATTTGTAAGCTCCCATAAACTCAGCCTCTTATTTGAAAACTCCCATAAACTCAGCCCCTTATTTGGAAACTCCCGTAAACTCAGCCCCTAATTTAGAAACTCCCATAAACTCAGCCCCTAATTTGGAAACTCCCATAAACTCAGCCCCTAATTTAGAAACTCCCATAAACTCAGCCCCTAATTTGGAAACTCCCTTAAACTCAGCCCCTAATTTGGAAACTCCCATAAACTCAATCCCTAATTTGGAAACCCCTGTAAACTCATTTTCAGGTTTATGGTAATGTAGTGTCAAAATGGAATGAATATTTCAAATCATTGCTATCATCAATCAACAAATGGATCAATTAACAATTTTAAATTTTTTAGCCCCGGGGGTTAGACTTAAAGGTTAGGGTAATGTAGAGTAAAAATGGAGTGCACATCTCAAATCACTGCAATAAAAACCCCCACAAATGCATCATTTCACAAATTGAAAGTTTTTGGGCCCAGGGGTTCATTATCAGGGTTTTAGTAATGTGGTGTCAAAATGGAGTGCATATTTGAAATGGCTACAATCAGAAACCCACAAATGCATCATTTTATGATTTGAAAAGTTCTGGCCCTGGAGGTTCATTTTCAGGGTTATGGTAATGTAGTGTCAAAATCAAGTGCATATTTCAAATGAAGGCAATCAAAAAGCCACAAATGCATCATTTCACAATTTCTAATTTATTAGCCCCAGGGGTTCAATTTAAGGCTTACAGTAATGTAGAGTTGAAATTGAGTTATTTCAAATCAGTGCTATTAGAATCCCGCAAAATGCATCATTTCACAATTTGAAATTTTTGGGTCTAGGGGTTCAATTTCAGGGTTTTAGTAATGGAGTGCATATTTGAAATCGCTACAATCAGAAACCCACAAATGCATCATTTTATGATTTGAAAGTTTTTGGCCCAGGGGGTTCATTTTTAGGGTTATGGTAATGTAGTGTCAAAATGAAGTGCATATTTCAGATGAGTGCAATCAGAAACCCTAAAATGCATCATTTCTCAAATTGAATGTATTTGGCCCCATGGGTTCATTTTTAGGGTTATGGTAATGTAGTGTCAAAATGGAGTGCATATCTCAAATCAGTGCAATCAGAAACCCAAATTTGAAATCAGTGCAATCAGAAACCCAAAAATAAATGATTTCACAAATCGAAAGATTTTGGCTCCAGGGGTTCATTTTCAGGGTTATGGTTATGTAGTTTTCAGGGTTATGTAGTGTCAAAATGGAGTGCATATTTCAAATCAGTGCAATTAGAAACCCACATTGCATCATTTCACAATTTCTAATTTTTTAAGCCCTGGGCATATTTGAAATCGCCACAATCAGAAACCCACAAATGCATCAAACTATGATTTGAAAGTTTTTGGCCCAGTGGGTTCATTTTTAGGGTTATGGTAATTTCAAAATGACGTGCATATTTCAAATGAGTGCAATCAGAAACCTGAAAATGCATCATTTCTCAAATTGAAAGTATTTGGCCCCATGGGTTCATTTTTAGGGTTATGGTAATGTAGTGTCAGAATGGAGTGCATATATCAAGTGTCAGAATGGAGTGCATATATCAAGTGTCAGAATGGAGTGCATATTTGAAATCGCTACAATCAGAAACCCACAAATGCATCAAATTATGATTTGAAAGTTTTTGGCCCAAGGGGTTCATTTTTAGGGTTATGGTAATTTCAAAATGAAGTGCATATTTCAAATGAGTGCAATCAGAAACCTGAAAATGCATCATTTCTCAAATTGAAAGTATTTGGCCCCATGGGTTCATTTTTAGGGTTATGGTAATGTAGTGTCAGAATGGAGTGCATCTATCAAATCAGTGCAATCAGAAACCCAAATTTGAAATCAGTGCAATCAGAAACCCAAAAATGCATCATTTCACAAATTGAAAGTTTTTGGCCCCAGTGGTTCATTTTCAGGGTTATGGTAATGTAGTGTCAAAATGGAGTGCATTATATATCAAATCAGTGCAATTAGAAACCCGCAATGCATCATTTCACCATTTGAAAGTTTTGGCCCCAGGGGTTCAATTTCGGGGGTGATGGTAATGTACTGTCAGAATGGAGTGCATATTTCAAATCATTGTAATCAGAAACCCACAAATGCATCATTTCACAATTTATATTTTTTAGCCCCGGGGGCCTCACTTAAGGGTTATGGTAATGTTATTGTCAACTCCCATAAACTCAGCCCCTAATTTGGTAAACTCACATCAACTCAACTCCCATAAACTCAGCCTCTAATTTGTAAACTTTTGTCAACACAGCTCCTTATTTTTAAACTTCAGTCAACTCAACCTGTGATGAAGCCACCGAAGTCAGCGTCTTCTACCACCGAATCCGGCTGCTTCAAGACCGTAGTGAGAAACGGCCTTTAGAGTGGTTGATTTCCCGTTGTAGCCGAACGTCCACTTGTCGACAGCCAAGTTGAGTTTATTTCGTAGTTGTGTGTTGAAAGGGGGGTTCGAATTGTTTCAGGTACTTTATTTCGATCAGATACAGCGTGTTACAAAAGCGCAAAGCCTAGCGAGCTTCCTAGTCGAAGTTTCTATCGCTAGCTTATTTTGTTCACTTGGGGTGGGTCCGCAGACTGAAATAAAAACTCTCAAAGTAGCTAAGACACGGAAATCACGTATAGAAAAACAGCTACAGTAATTTCCTAATACAAATGCACAAATAAGACATAAATGCAACAAATAAACACATCTAGCCGAAACAGTTGCCTTATACTGCGCGTGCATACATTCAAATAATTATGGTAAAGAAATACCAGGTACAAATTGGGCTAATGGAAAAACTATTAATCTTGAGAGGCGCGAAGTCGGCAAACTCGGCCGATTTACCAATTTGCTTCAATTTGTCAGAAAACATTGACGCACATTGGAACTAATAAAATAGGGTTTGAAAACTGTAAATAGTAGTGTAAATGTTCCTAATGACGTAAATAGAATAAGGTATATTCAACATGATAATAATAATCACCTCCTGGAAACGTATGTTGAATAATCTAGCAAATTGGGACTTATTTGAGGTAAATGGGTATTGTAATTGAGCAGAGTTTATAATATATTCGATTGAGTAAGGTATTATAATTATTAAGTAAATATAATAGTTGTGAACAGGGTTATGACAATTATACCTATGCGAAGGGCTTTGTAAAGTAAATGCTAGTTGCACGCAGGGCACCATTTCTCTATTAGGACGCTGGCCTAGATAATTACGCAGCACGTAAATATTTACAAGATTTGACTTTTGTAAACTGCAAGTAAACTATGCAAATGTATGTATAATCATGATCAGAAAATTACGGCGAGTTGAATGAGCCTATTTTTATATTAATACACCTAATAATAACATATTTGACCTTCTAACCTAAACATTCCACATAAACCTATCAATAACTTATAGAACACTTTCCTAATCGAATATTCTCCATGGGTAAATAATATAGTGCAGGAAATACAATTTGCGTGGTAAATTAATATAATGTATAAATTGTAAATTAGTGCAAATAAGTAAATGTGCAAATATGTGCCTAATTATCAATTCTCTGTATTTCTTTATCCATCCATTTTGCCACGGTCAGCACACAACCCTAATTTATAAACACCTGTCAACTCAACCCTGAATTGTAAACTCAACCCTTAAAAACTCAAGCCAACCCCCTATACATGTGCAATTGCATTCTTGGAAAGCTACTCTGCCATATGTGAACCCTGTTTGTCAAGATTGTAAAGGGATCGTGTTTGTAAAGGGCATTTTGTGCTGATAAAAAATGTCCACTTTGTGTGTAAAAACACACACGAATCGGGCAGAAGCAGAAACGTCCTATCTTTTACGTTGGAGCATACTTTCCACACGAATAAATAGTGGCTTTATAATATGGTATTGAAAATGACAATGACTTGCACTTACCGTATTTCCTTGAAATACCCCCCCCCCTCGAAATACCCCCCCCCCCTCGAAATACCCCCCCTCAAAATGGACACTATGAACTTATAAACCCCCCCTCGAAATACCCCCCCCCCAAATTTAGTGTATAGAGAACGTAAATGACAAAGGCTGCGGTTTGTCATCCGGGCAATGCAGAACACACGTTAAAAACGATGACTCTGTTATGTGAGAACAGTGTTTGTACGTCTACACACTTATAAATGTCTTTGTGATGAAGCCACCGAAGTCAGCGTCTTCTACCACCGAATCCGGCAACTCCGAGACCGTAGTGAGAAACGGCCTTTAGAGTGGTTGATTTCCCGTTGTAGCCGAACGTCCACTTGTCGACAGCCAAGTTGAGTTTATTTCGTAGTTGTGTGTTGAAAAAGGGGGTTCGAATTGTTTCAGGTACTTTATTTCGATCAGATACAGCGTGTTACAAAAGCGCAAAGCCTAGCGAGCTTCCTATTCGAAGTTTCTATCGCTAGCTTATTTTCGTTCAGTAGCTTGGGGTCCGCAGACTGAAGTAAAAACTTCCAAAGTAACTAAGACACGGAAATCATGTATAGAAAAACAGCTACAGTAATTTCCTAATACAAATACACAAATAAGTCATAAATGCAACAAATAAATACATCTAGCCGAAACAGTTGCCTCATACTGCGCGGGTATACATTCAAATACTTATGGTAAAGAAATACCAGGTACAAATTGGGTTAATAGAAAAACTATTAATCTTACGAGGCGCGAAGTCGGCAAACTCGGCCGATTTACTAATTTGGTTCAATTTGTCAGAAAACATTGACGCACATTGGAACTAATATAATAGAGTTTGGAAATTGTAAATAGTGGTGAAAATGTTCCTAATGACGTAAATAGAGCAGGGTATACTCGATATAATAATAATCATTTCCTCGAAACGTATAATTCATAATTGGGACTTATTCGAGGTAAATAAGTATTGTAATTGAGTAGGGTCTATAATACATTTGGCTTGAACAGGGTATTATAATTATGTCTACGCGAAGGGCTTCGTAAATTCATACAGAAAATGCTAGTTACACACAGGGCACTATTTCTCTATTAGGACGCTGGCCTAAATAAATACGTGGCACATAAATATTTACAACTTTTGACTTTCCCAAATTGCAAGTAAACCATGTAAATGTATATATAATAATGATCAGAAAATTACGGTGAGTTGAATGAGCCTAATTTCATATTAATACACCTAATAATAACTTATTTGACCTTTTAACCTAAACATTCCACATAAACCTATCAATATCTTATAGAATACTTTTCTAATCGAATATTCTCCATGGGTAAATAATATAGTGCAGGAAATATGATTTGCGTGGTAAATTAATATAGTGCATAAAATGTAAAATAGTGCAAATAAGTAAATGTGTAAATATGAGCCTAATTATCAATTCTCTGTATTTCTTTATCCATCCATTTTGCCACGGTCAGCACACTCCGGGCGGAAGAGTTGCTGCACCCCGTTGTTGCAGCAACGTCACATGCTGGTGGTGGTGGGTGCCAACGTGATGAGTGGCGTTTCCACAGTCGCCTCGGTGGTGAACGTGGTCGTGCGCGAAGTCGTGGGCGTGCGTGAAGTCACAGGTCCGGTTGCTGGTGATGCCAACGCCGACCTAGCCTGATGATGAAGCAGGTAGTTGCCCGTATCGCTTCCTGCGCGTTCGCGTGCGGTGAATTTGCGGATATCAGGCATGTGAACACTGTCTCTGTTCCTGGCTCTGACTTGTCCTTCATCAGCTGAACTTTCATCTGGTTGAACGTATGCTGATAGTGACTTTGCCATTCTATCCTCGGTTTCTGCTCTCCTGGCAAATCTGACGGACTGTGTTGAGTTGGATCTGGCTCTCTTCTTGATTGCTGGTCTCAACTCTGTTTTGCGTACTTTTCTTTGTGGATAATTGGTCTCTTTCTGAGTTGATTTCTTGATAGTATATCTGATGGCTCTGAAGCATAACCATATGCATTTGAACGGACACACTATGCATTTCCATATGCATGTGTATACGCATGGTGGAATTACTGGCTTTCCTGTGGCAATTCTCCAATTGTACCACAGGTATCCTGCAGCTACGATTCCAGCTATCAGGATTGTGATTCCCAGCAGCATTGCGATTGTGTTGATGATCACTTGAAAGGGTCCTTTCAACATTCCTCCCATAAAGTTAGTGTACCCTTTTGATATTCCAGATATATAGTGACCATATGCCTTGCCGATTCCTGCTGCTGTCTGTCCAATTCCAGCTCCAATGCCTTCTATTGAATTTCTGATCACTCTGGGATCCAATGACATATCTGCTGTGTAATCGATCAACTGGTTCTGCACATGCTCCAAATTCTGTAGTCTCTGAATCTGGCCTCTGACATCCATGAAATTGGTCGCTCTGTTGACAATATTGGTGAACAGTTGAGGCGCATCAAACGTGAAGGCCTGCCATTGTCCTTTCCATGTCATTTCGATTGGTGTCTCTGTGACGTGCACCATTCCATGTGCGGACTTCCATTGTCCATGTTCATTTCTGTACAGGTGCGGTGTGGTGTGGCTGCAGTCCTCTTCTGGTGATTTCTCCACCAAGTCTCTGCTGCCTGGGCTCTTGAACCACAAGGGCCCGTCTTTGTCCAATCTCATTGGTGTGTACTTGTAACATGTCTCTCCCACTTTTCCTGTCTGATAAACTATGTATGGCTGCACTTCCTTGCATTCCCAAAACATAATTGCCTCTCCAGCCCATTCTGCATGAACATCCTGTCTTCCCAGCATGGCTCGAATCCCCAGTGTTGGATCGATGCGGAAAAGCTGAGTCAACATGTCCAGCTGGTTCTTGCGAAGTTGACATAATTGATGCCATACAATCGCAAATTGTGCCTGAGTCATCTCTCTGACCACATGTTGCAGGAACTGAAACTTGGAGTTTCTGTCGTCCAATCTGGCATACAATGTTCCACTGATTGTCGACTCTCTTGCCTCCACTATCTTTCCTGGCATTGCCCATTCCACAGGCACATCTTCTCTTCTGTCAAACTGGATGAATACACCTCCTTGATCGGTGTAGTATGTGTCTCTCGGAACACATTCTGAACCAATTGGTCTCTTTGTCTTGTTGCTGTGGGAGTATACTGCTTGCAACTTTGACACAATAATTGTCTGGCCAGATATCTCTGACTTGAATCTGCCAATTCTCTCATATGCACATTGATGCTTGAAGTTCTCTGTGTCCCACACTGTGATTCCATAGTTGTGGTCCCTGCAATGTCCCATCATGGCTCTGCACTGGCTGAAATCTTGCAAGTCGCTGATTACAGTCTTTCCATCGAGTGAAGCCACGGTTCCTTCTTCCATGTAGAAGTTACTGACGACATTTTCTTTGTCATGACAACACCATGAATATTCCACATTCAAGGTTTGATTGGTTGTCCACACTCTGGGCTCCATTTCCACCAAAGGTGTTCCTCTGAACATCTTGTGAATTCTTGCATAGTTACAAGCTACCACGCCAACTTGCTGGTATTTCTCAAAATTGCCTGTAATGCCTTTCGCTCCCCAGAAACTGGTGTGTGTGATGATTTCTTTGATTCTGATGTAGCATCTGTATGCCTTCTCTTTCTGTGGAATCTGTCTCTGTGCGTAAAGTGTAACTTTCATTGCTTTGACAAAATTCCTTGGTGGGATATGGCACTGCACTTCTTCAGGAACTGTA
The DNA here is from genome assembly GCA_964036195.1 of Sphaerolaimus hirsutus. Classification (NCBI taxonomy): domain Eukaryota; kingdom Metazoa; phylum Nematoda; class Chromadorea; order Monhysterida; family Sphaerolaimidae; genus Sphaerolaimus; species Sphaerolaimus hirsutus. The sequence goes on along the minus strand of OZ038451.1, from coordinate 1,559,575 downwards.
AGCGCATGTCCATGTCTTCCGCTGGTGCAAATCTGATACTTCTGGCTTTGTGAACTGATCACCTGTTCCACAGGATGATCCTTGATTGCATCTTTGAATCTCTCATAAGTCTGCATTTCTCTGACAGATTTTGGTGGCCATTCTGAAGGCAAAGGCGGCAATCCATGATGCGCTGCCAATGATGGTGGTCTTACTGTCGAGGTTTCTAGAACGTATGTTCTGGAAAATACTTCACTGTAAGCCTTGCCGGCTTCTCTCAGCGTTGCTGACTCTGACACGCCTGTCAGCATCAACACCATGCACAACATTCCCATCACCAGACTGCTGGTGGTTGCCGTGGTTTTCCCTGTCGCACTCCTTAGGACTCTATCTGATGCTGAGTTCCTCTGAGCAGGGTTTGGTACAGAGTCTCTGTTTGAGCTCTGATTTCTGACATGTTTCTGGACAATTGCTGGGTCCAGTAAATCCACTTTGACTGTCACTGCTGTCTCCGGGATATCCATTGTCTTTGAATTGATTTCCAGCGGATACAATTGATTGAGTGGTCTGCTGACCACATTTCTGTTGGCAGTTCTGACTTTTGCTGAGCGAATCTGTCCATCTTTGCTGGGCTCTAACTGCTCGATGCGACCCATCCTCCATGCACCTCTGGGCATGTTTTCTTCATAAATCAGCACAACTTCATTCACTTTGGGTTCTTGAGTCGCTGTCAATCTGCCATGTTTGTGTGTCACCTGAGTCCTTTCCCTCAAGCTCGGGATATACTCTTGATGCCACAAGTCCCAGAACTTATCCAAAGTTTGCTGGGTTGTCTCCCAATATTTCTGCAGTTTCGCTGCGTTATCCATTCTGGGCACGAATTCTCCATCTTTGTCTGCATCAAACTGTGGTGCTCCAATCTGACCTTCCCCTGTCAGGAAGTCTTTCGGTGTCAGCACTCTGAGGCTCTTCACATCACCATAGATGTAAGAGATTGGCCTGCTGTTGATCACTGCCTCAACTTCTGGCAGAAGTGTCAACAATTCTTGCAGGGTTAACATTCTGTGCCCCACAGCTGCCTTGAAATGTTTCTTGGTGATACCCACCATTCTCTCATAGACTCCTCCCTGCCATGGTGCCATAGGAGTAGTCATGTTCCACTGGATTTGTTGCTGTGAGCAGTATGTCTGTACTGCTCCACTTTTGACCATCTCTGACCATTCTTTCCCAGTATTAATGGCCTTGTCAGTGCTTGAGCTGAGCACTTTCTCTGTTAATTTGAATTGCATTGCATTGTCTGAAATCACTGCCTCAGGCTTTCCACGCCTGGCGATGAATCTCCTGACTGCGTTCAGGAATTCTTGTGGTGTCATGTCCAGCACACTTTCCAGATGAACTGCACGTGTCACCATACATGTGAACAAACAGATCCACATTTTCCTGTGATCTTTGTCCACTTTGTACCAAACTGGTCCCAAATAATCCAAGCCCGTGTACTGGAACGGTCTGGCTCTCTGAACTCTGGTTTCTGGTAAATCTGGCATTGGTGGAAGCTGGTACGGCTTCGCTCCCAATTTCTTACAGGTTGGGCAGGTTCTGGTCACATTGTAGATCACCCGTCTGCCCTGTGTAATCCAGTACTTTTGTCTGATTGCTGCCAATGTGTGTTGCACTCCTGCGTGCATCAACTTCTCATGCTGGTCTCTGACGATCAGCTGAGTCACTGTAGCCGTTGCTGGCAACAGTATGAGTGGCACTGTGACCTCCTGTGGGTCTGTATGCTCCATTCTGCCGTGGCACTTCAAGATTCCATCCTGATGCATTTGCACATTGAGCCATTTGATCAACTGCTGGTCTGCAGCTGCTTTCTTGCCATCTTGGCTGCCTTTGCTGTGGCCTGTTGCCAGAATCTCTGCCACTCCTTTGTAATGATTCTGTTGCGTCACTTTGATCCAATATCTCAACGCAATCTCTCTCTCTTCAATACTGATAATTCCCTGTGGTTTTTTTGTACCACAAATACTTTCCATGATTTCTGACAATCCATTCTGACTGTCATTTCTGCTGCGCTTTTTGTGCATCTGTCGCACAAATCTCATCACGTATACTGTTGAATCCAGTAACTTTGTCAGTGACGAGAATCTCTGAATCTCAATTCCCAATGGGTTGCTTTGCTTGCTTTCATCAGCTTGCACATTGCTGGCATCTGGGTCACTAACCACTTGCTGTGTGGCGCCCAGGTAAATTGGACTGGCTTTTGGGAACTTGAGCTCTTCTTTCTTGATTTCTGCCATTACTTCTGGCGTAACTGGCTCCACTTTTGGCTCTGGCCACTCTCCAGTCATTAGCCATTCTGGCCCTTTCCACCACAGGTTACTGCCTTCCAACTCTGACATATTCATGCCTCTTGTGGCCATGTCAGCTGGGTTCTCCAGTCCTGCGATGTGTCTGATGTGCATGTTCTCTGTCTCACTCTGAATTTTCTTGATTTCATCCAATCTGTTCTTGACAAAACATGCTAGTGGCTTCGCTGTTGTTAGCCACTTCAGACAACAGGTTGAATCTGACCATACAACTGTCTGACTGAATTTGACGTCCTTGAGCTCCTTGTGAATAAACTTTGACATTCTGCTGCCGATCAACATTGCTAACAATTCCAGCCGTGGAATTGTCACTTCTGGTTTCTTTGGAGCTAGTCTCAATCTGGAGTACAGCAGGCTTGATGTGCCGCTGTCATTTTCTGTTTTCTGGCATATGTATGCCGCTGCGCTGTATGCCATTGCTGAGGCATCAACGAAAATGTGCAGTTGTGCATCTGCACCACTCTGATAATTCAGATTTCTGTTGAACTTGATCTGTCCAACTTTGAGCAACTCTGTCTCCAATTGCTGCCAAATTGCTGTCTGTTCCTCAGACAGGGGGGTATCCCACTCTTTGGCACTTGGTCCTGAATGCCATAACGTCTGCAAAAATCTCTTTGCTGGCAGTAGGACAGGACTGACGAGTCCCATTGGATCAAAACATCCCGCAGTCACCTTCGCAACTGTCCTTTTCGTGGGAAGTTTGATTTTCTGGTCAGTTTCTGATAATTGTGATTGCTGATCTGTCTTTGGCGTTTTCAGCCACATCTGGTCGCTTTCTGTGTCCCATTTCATTCCTAGGACTGTTGTGACAATTTCCTTGGCCACATCTGACTCTGCCAATTGCCAAGTAAAGCTCTTATTGTTGCTGTTCCATTCTCTCAGATTCATCTGTGCCTCTGTGAACAGCACTTTGGATTCCTGGTACAATTCGATTGCTTTCTGCTCTGTTTCCACACTGAGGATCAAATTATCCACATACAGATTTTCATCGATCAATTTTGCATTTTCTGTGCCAGCTTGATTCAGGTGGTATCTGACTGTCAGCGCCAGCAGCGCTGGGCTGCAGATTATACCAAATGGTACTCTGGCAAATCTGTAAATCTGAATGTTGTCCTCCATGGATGGTTTCGTGGGATCCTTGTACCACAGAAATCTTGTCACATCTCTGTCACTATCCTGCAGACTAATCTGCAGAAACGCTTTCTCTATGTCTGCAACCAGGGCGATTCCATGCAACCAGAATCGCATCAGCATCCCTACCAGCTGTGGTAGTATCACTGGACCGTGGTACATGCACTCATTCAAGCTTGGCATGCCTGGCGGTTTCGCTGAGGCATCATATACCTCTCTAACCTTTGTGGTAGTTTTCTCTGGCGTTATCACTGGTTGATGAGGCAAAATATGGAATTTTCTGCCATCCATAATATCCTCTTGGACCTTCTCAATCACTCCTTGCTCCTCCTGTGCTTTCATGATTGCCTGAATTTTCTCCAGTAATTCTGGGTCTCTCTTGAGCCTGTTGGTGAGGTACCTGAACCTCTTGAACGCCATTGCTTTGTTATCTGGGAGTTCATGCAAATTCGGTTTGTACATGAACTTTACAGAGTACCGTCCATCTGGGTTTCTCTGTACACTCTCATTGAATTGCTTGATGGCCTCATCGTCCTCGACGAGGTCTGGCTGGTCCATTATGCCAATGGTATCCAGTCTGTCCATGTCTTTGACATTTGGTACAGGAGCAATTGACAACGGTGCTTCCTCGTACCACTTTTCTTGCTGAATTTGATGCACAATTGTGTTGACCACCACCGGATATGCGCCATCCGTGGTCCATTGATTTCTGTTGCTCGTCAGCTGCCCACCTCCCATCAGCAATCCCAATTCTGATGGAATCACATACAATCCTGACGGAAGTCTGGTGGTGCTGGTGTTTCTGGACATCAAGTCCCAGAAATAATTCAAGCCCACTATAATGTCTGGCTTGAACTTGCACTCTGTCCCTTTTCCTTTGGGAATTCTGTCTGCAAAATAACTCTCATCCGGGAAGTACTTCTGCAGGTACTTTTCGTCCTGTTCTGACACAGGCACTTTGACTTGTTCTGTGGTCAACGTCGGGACCACATCAGCCACCATATCAACTTTCTGGCCATTTCTGAGCCGCATTCTGAATTCCACTTGCTGTACTACTTTATAGTGCGGCTTTTCATTTCCAAATGTGTACACCTGGATGTGGTGTTCACCTGTACTCTTCAAATTGAGTTTCTTGGCCACTTTCTCTGACATGTACGTTCCCTGGGATCCTGTGTCCAGGAACGCTTGAATCTGTAGTGGTGGCTGTTCAGGCTCCATCTCTGTATCCATTTCTGAGGCCTCAATCACGGTTCTGGCTGTCATCAACATTGACATATTCCTGTTTACTGACAGGTTCACTGACGTATTTTGTTGCTTTGTATTTGGTTCTGTAACCACTGTGCTGGATATGGTTTCTGTCTCTACCATTTCTGGTCCAGCTTCTTCCACAGTGACACAATTCACTGTGGCCTTTCTCTGTTGGCTCTGTGCTGGTCGACCTGCCATCGGCACAGACTTTCTGCCATTGTTTGCTGATTGCTGGCCACTCTGTTGACCATTTGCTTTGAATGCTGGAATTTGCCGTCCAGCGTTTCCATTGCTATTGTCACCAAATTTCTCTGGGCACACCGCAGTGTGGTGCCTATTGGACTTGCAATAGAAGCAACTTCTCGTAAATTGACATTGATTCATGTAATGCCCTTTCTGCAGGCATCTCAGGCATCGCTCTGCCTTTGACAAAATCACTCTCCTTTCTCTGGCAGTTTTGAACTTTGGACACTTATCATTAAAGTGTAATTGCTGTGTGTCATTGCAGAACACACACGGCCTCCCAGGATTCATGAATCCAGCCTGTGGTGCACTCTGACCATTCTGGATCACAGACATGCTCCCTGTGCTGGTCCTAGGATTCTCTGGCCCTCTGAATCGATTCCCATTGCCTTGGAATCGATTATTGAATTGCTGTGCGCGTGGATTATTCCCGAACCCCTGGCGCGATTGCTGCACTGGAGCCTCAGTTTGCTGTGCGTGCTGTACAGCCTCACTGAGCGCTAGCTGCTGGCCAAACAGCTTTCTGAACTTTTCCACCGTCAAGGCTTCCTCTGTTCCCTGTTCCTTCTGGATTTCTCTGAGAACCTCGGGTGGCACTTTCTGTTGTAGCTGGCTCAACAGCATTGGATGTTCCACTGATTCACCCAGTGACTCCAACTGCTGGAGCAGCCTTTCAATTGCATCGAACAAAATTCTCATATCCTGACAGGTATTTCTGGCCTGTCGCAGCTTCATGATATTACTCATCAGCGTGTTTCTGACCACAACTGGCTGGTCATATCTCTTTTTGAGCATTGCAATTGCGGGTGCATAATTTTCTGCGGTCACACTCAATCCACTGATCATGCCAAATGCTGAACCTTTCAGCAAGCTCCTCAAGTATGAGAACTTGGAAATGTCCTCCAAATCTGTCCGATTGTGGATGTGGGATTCGAACATTTGCCACCATGATCGAAATTTGACAATTTCCCCAGTAAACTGTTCCACTTCCAGTTTCTGTAATTTGACGCTCTTTGCTGTGGTTGCATTGGTTGAACTGGCCCCCGGAGCAGCTCCCTGAGCTGTCAGAGCCATCTGGGCAGCTATCTGCTGTATGAATGCTGTATTGACTTCATACATGGTATTTCCGCTCTGTTGCTGGATCATGTCTTGCAACTCTTCGATGTATACATTCATGGCTGCAATTTTCTGTGTCACCAAGTCTGACATGTTTGCATATTCCTCATACGAGTCTTGGTATATCTTCTGTTCTTGTTCCATCTGGTCGGGTTCGTCAATGTCCTTGACGACATCCCTCCATGCGTCAAATTGAGTTCTCACTGCAGTCATTGCACTTTCCAATTTTGCACCCTCCTGTTTGACAGATGCAATCACTCTTCTCATTTCTGTTCTCTTCTCTTCCTTCGTTGCTCCCGCAAATAGTTCTGGGTCGTATTTGGCATATTCTCTTGCCAATCTGTTGTCCACCCTGTGCTTTGCCGGCCCCAGGGTCTTTCTGATGTGACCCATTGGTGAAACCATTCTTGCTGATAAATTTTCCTTCACTGTTTCTCTTTATAGTGCGTCTCCTGTGACGCTTGTGACGCTTCTCTGCGTCTTTCTGTGTAGCGCTCTGTGCACCACGGATTTGTTGTGTTACGCACAATACCAATGCAGTCCTACAGGCCCCTGACGTGTTCTCACGCGTTGACCTTTACTGCACTGGCACCAGGTGTGTTCCTAAAGCCCCTGACGTGATTGTTTACACGCTTTGACTTCAACACACCGGTCAAATCCACCTGGACAATAAACAATTTATTTGCCCAACAGTGTGCGCCCAAAGAGGGTCCGTACACACTTTTCCTGAGCGCTCTGGCGCTCTTTCTGGCACGCCTGTGTGCCCCGTGACCACGCCGGCCACTTGCTTTCCTGAGCTGCTCCTGTGCCGCTGTGCGCAGTGCTGCGCTTGTCGTGTCACCTGTGACACGTTTCTGTGCACTCTGGTGCACTTTCTGATTCTGGGCAGTGTTTCTGTATACTGCTCTGCAATTGCGCCTGTGCAATGCAGTATTCTGGCACTTTTGTGCTGTCTGATCTGATGGTACCGAGCAGGCACAGCGTGTATATTTGATGGGAGCTCCGCAAAGCCCCTACACGCTACCAAGTATCCTAATACTTGGTTTTCAAATCCACTCTCTGTCAGCTACAGCCCTCTGTCAGCTACAGCCCTTTGTACACTGATACCCCTACTTTTGCACTTCCGAGGTATGAGTCCACTCTTACCCAGTGGAGCGAGGGACCTCCGCGAATGCCCAAAAACAGCCCTTTGACTAGCGTGGCTCTGTGGCGATCCTGTCTCCGTCAGGTCACCCTCCCTTGGCATAGGAAGGACGTGCGAGCGGTCACTGGCGTCCGGATGTCCAGGAGCGTCCAGCGAAAGTTTGACCACCGTCCGACAATGACTCCTTGTCAAATGCCGGTGCCGCCCAGTGCCTAGCACCTTGCCAGAACACTGGTGAAAGCTGCCTGAAATCCTGACAGGTCTGTCAGAACTCCAGTGTCCTCCGCGCGTGAGCGTAGAACCGCTCCCAGGATGTAGACAGGAGTGCCGTGACTTTGGCACAATGCTGTCTGCAAATCAACAGCCAACGCTCAGCCAAGGCCAAATTGATGTTCAGCAGGACTTTTGAAGTTCTGCCAACTGCCGCACAATGTCCGTTCCGGCTTGGTGATAGCACAATGTCATGCAATCACCCTGCTCGCTGCGCCATGTGATGAAGCCACCGAAGTCAGCGTCTTCTACCACCGAATCCGGCAACTCCGAGACCGTAGTGAGAAACGGCCTTTAGAGTGGTTGATTTCCCGTTGTAGCCGAACGTCCACTTGTCGACAGCCAAGTTGAGTTTATTTCGTAGTTGTGTGTTGAAAAAGGGGGTTCGAATTGTTTCAGGTACTTTATTTCGATCAGATACAGCGTGTTACAAAAGCGCAAAGCCTAGCGAGCTTCCTATTCGAAGTTTCTATCGCTAGCTTATTTTCGTTCAGTAGCTTGGGGTCCGCAGACTGAAGTAAAAACTTCCAAAGTAACTAAGACACGGAAATCATGTATAGAAAAACAGCTACAGTAATTTCCTAATACAAATACACAAATAAGTCATAAATGCAACAAATAAATACATCTAGCCGAAACAGTTGCCTCATACTGCACGGGTATACATTCAAATACTTATGGTAAAGAAATACCAGGTACAAATTGGGTTAATAGAAAAACTATTAATCTTACGAGGCGCGAAGTCGGCAAACTCGGCCGATTTACTAATTTGGTTCAATTTGTCAGAAAACATTGACGCACATTGGAACTAATATAATAGAGTTTGGAAATTGTAAATAGTGGTGAAAATGTTCCTAATGACGTAAATAGAGCAGGGTATACTCGATATAATAATAATCATTTCCTGGAAACGTATAATTCATAATTGGGACTTATTCGAGGTAAATAAGTATTGTAATTGAGTAGGGTCTATAATACATTTGGCTTGAACAGGGTATTATAATTATGTCTACGCGAAGGGCTTCGTAAATTCATACAGAAAATGCTAGTTACACACAGGGCACTATTTCTCTATTAGGACGCTGGCCTAAATAAATACGTGGCACATAAATATTTACAACTTTTGACTTTCCCAAATTGCAAGTAAACCATGTAAATGTATATATAATAATGATCAGAAAATTACGGCGAGTTGAATGAGCCTAATTTCATATTAATACACCTAATAATAACTTATTTGACCTTTTAACCTAAACATTCCACATAAACCTATCAATATCTTATAGAATACTTTTCTAATCGAATATTCTCCATGGGTAAATAATATAGTGCAGGAAATATGATTTGCGTGGTAAATTAATATAGTGCATAAAATGTAAAATAGTGCAAATAAGTAAATGTGTAAATATGAGCCTAATTATCAATTCTCTGTATTTCTTTATCCATCCATTTTGCCACGGTCAGCACAGTCTTTAGAGTCTTATAAAAGGCGATTTTTGTTGCATTTTTCGACGTCTGCGTACGTTTCAGACGACATTTGAGTACTGGGATTTCAAAAAATTTCTGGCGAAATAATAACCCCCCCCCTCGAAATACCCCCCCCCCCTCGTTTAACCCCCCTCAAAATTCTCACTCTGAAAAAATAAACCCCCCGGGGGTATTTCGAGGAAATACGGTATGTCACTAATTGCACTTAAATCATGAATACGATCTGAAAAATATATTGCCGTGCTCGTTTACATTGCCATGCTCGATTACATTGACCCCCCAAAACCGCTTATGAAACAATACATTGGCGGTCAATATAATCGAAGAAGTACGGTATTTGTACAACTCTGGTATTTAGCGTGTATTTTCTTGTAGGCCGCACCTTCGGAAGCGCATATTTCACTTAGGTAATTCTTTTTATTTTGATGGTTGAGCATTTATGATCAGAATGATGTGGCAATTTCTTTACAAGCAATTATTTAGAATGATTATGAATGATAGCTCTAATATTTTATACACTCCAATACACATAGGTAGTCATTATTCTTACTGACAGGGATCGATATTTACAAAGAATGTAAGATAACTATTTTTTTGTCATAAAGTGACAACAATTATGAGCAAACAGGTAAAAGAAAATTAATATTTATGATTAAAAAACATCTCAATTTTTTTGTTCGCTCCTTGGAAGGGTATGACAGCTTCCAAAGTATATTTGATGGGATGTTTTTCCAAATTAGACCAAAAACAGTTGGGTACATCGTTTTTGTTGTTTAAAATATGAATACGCACATGTTGTAGTCAAAATTTTACACCCCTTGAACACTTGGCCAATGCCTTTCACAGTGCCTTTTACTTTACTTTTACACAGCTTTTTCCCGCTATTCCAAAAAAATGGCACCGGCACCGCCAGGGCACCCTCGAAAAATGGCACCGCACCGCACCAGCACCGGTGCTGGTGCCCTTCAGTGCCCAGCACCGGGGCACCGGTGCCCCGGTGCCTTTCCATCACTAGTAAACACCTCAGTGGTAGGGTCCTGTATCCCATACTGTTAAATAAAATCAAATATAAATGAATAACAATTTTTTATTATCATGGTTGGCGCTTTTTTGGCGCCATTTAAAATGTCGGCGCCAGGCGCCAACAGCGCCACCAGAAAATGGCGCCAAGCGCCAAAAGCGCCTTGGCACTTTTCGCTTTGGCACTAGCGCCAGGCGCCAGCGCCATGGCGCTTTTCCATCACTAGTGGTGAGTAAAAATAAAATACTTTACATTTACGTTACTCTGAAAAACGTTCAGTATTTTTAACAACTCTGGTACAGATGTGTTCACTGAGATTAGGATTGTGTTACGTGTGTGTGTGTTATTGTTGTTTTACATGATGGTTTTGTTGATGAAAAATTGAAATAATGCAAGGAATGATGGTGATTTATCACAAGGTGAAAACTCTGTGTTCTCTGATGCCTTATTACAGAGAGCAGATTAATGCTGGAGCACATTCTAGGAAATTTTGTATGCATACACTTTCTTAGCACCTTCTTTGGTAGTTTAAAAATACCTTGCACTTGAGTATAAATACTTAAAAATTAGAAAGCATATTAACGCTTCCACTTTCAAAAGAAGCAGTATTTTAACAACTCTGCCCCGGCACGTCCACCAAAATAGCATGGGTGTCTACTACAGTTGAGGGAACATTGGAAAAGTTTATATTGTAAGCTGAAGAGCCCCAGATTTTAACGAAGTGGCACATGAAAAACATCTAAACCAGATCAAACGGGCCAGGCTCATTACGCACATAAACCCGTTACGCACATGCGCCCATTACGCACAGGATCAAAACCCGCCATGCACAGACGCCCGTTACGCACACAACTGAGGCTGTGTGCGTAACGGGCCCTGTGCGTGGCGGGTTCTGTGCGTATCAGGCGTATGGCACACCAGGCAGGGATTAGTGAGTGTGACGGGGGTGCACACAAGTGATGGAAAAGCGCCAGGAAAAATGGCGCCACGGCGCCATTCAAAATAATGGCGCCAGCGCCATTAGGGTGCCAGAGAAAATGGCGCCACAGCGCCATCTGAAAAATTGCGCCGGGTGCCAAAGAGTGCCAGAAACAATGGCGCAGGGCGCCTAAATGGTGCCAACAATAGAAGTCTCTATTTTAGCATGTATATCATCCCTAACTTCACTTGAACTCATGACTAGTGATGGAAAAAGCGCCAGGACTTTGGCGCCAAGCGCCAAAAGCGCCATGGCGCTTTTCCGAACCCCAGCGCCGAGCGCCAATGGCGCCACAGCAAAATGGCGCCAAGCGCCAAAAGCGCCATGGCGCTTTTCTAGACCACGGCGCCAAGCGCCAATGGCGCCAGAGGATATTGGCGCCAAGCGCCAATAGCGCCAGCGCCAAAAAATGTTTGCTTCTCATATATGCAGCCATGCTGATGCACTGCTATTAACTTGGTTTTGGCGCATAATACAAGTCAACTGCAGTCACTTTCGTTCTTTTTGTCTTGATATTTTGCAGCTAGGTGTTTGGGCTTAAGTATAGCACACCATCTGTAAAAAGTGCTAAGATTTTTTAGGTGTTTTTAAAAATTACTTTTGGAATTTAGTTGTTATTCCCAAAAAATAATTTTCAAATGAAGTTTTCAATTTTTTTTGGAATACATTCGATTTTTCTACTAGAATATTGTAGTTTCGAGTTTTGCTAGTCACTTTTGAAGATAGGATTTTGAGGTTTCAAATTTTGGATTGCCATTGTTGGAATGGCTTCAGAAAGTGATTCCACACCCTGTAAAATCAAGTGTCAGATGTCAAGAAGTAAATGTGATGTAAAATGTCAATCAAAATAGAAAAGAAAAAATTTTGACTGAACTTTTGACATTTCGCATGACACTTAACAAAGTTGTACCGTATTACCTCGAAATACCCCCATGGGGGTTTATTATTTCGCCAGCAAAATTTGAGGGGGGGGTTAATTCGAGGGGGGGGGTTATTCGAGGGGGGGTTTATTATTTCGCCAGAAATTTTCGTGAAATTCATACTAAAGAATATCCCTTTTCTTACACAAAAACGGTAATAAATGTGAGAAAATAGGTCATATTGGGGCTTTAGATGTACATCTGTACACAAATGAGCATATAAGTGTAGCTGCGATGAAAATAAGTAGTAATAAATACATCATGTACATTGCATACATGATGTACATCATTCCGGAGGGGGGTATTTCGAGGGGGGGGGGTTTATTATTTCCCCAGCCCATTTTGAGGGGGGGTTTATTCGAGGGGGGGTCAATTCAAGGGGGGGGATAATTCGAGGTAATACGGTATTTATGAAATATTGGATGATGTTTATTACTCAACTTTACACTTTACAGGGTCCTTTGAACCTGCTCAAACAAAACTGCAAGGAACGAGCTCAGTATAGCGATTGAGCTAAAACCTATGTGAAGAGTGTTACGAGTCCGATGAATAGTCACATAAAGTCTTACATAATTCTGATTAGATGGGACAAATGTTGAATACCCATGCAATCACAAGGAAATTATGTATAAAGTAATCAAGAATAGGATATATTGATCCGGAAATACACTGACAGTAGCACATATACTTATGTAAATTATACTTAACAGGTCTTTCTGCATAAAATAGAATTTTGAGTAAACTTTTTGGCGCTTTTTTGGCGCTTTTTAAAACACTAGCGCCAAGCGCCAATGGCGCCACGGCGTCATAGCGCCAAGCGCCAAAAGCGCCATGGCGCTTTTCCAAACCCCAGCGCCAAGCGCCAATGGCGCCACAGCAAAAAGGCGCCAAGCGCCAATAGCGCCATGGCGCTTTTTGCTTTGGCGCTAGCGCCAGGCGCCAGCGCCATGGGGCTTTTCCATCACTACTCATGACCATTTGACAAATAGTAATTTACATAACGAGTCAACATAAAAAGTGGATTTTTTGGCAGCAAAACCCCACCTATAATGCTATCCCATGGCTCCACAGCCATTCTATGGCTATATATCATCACATGTACTGCCACTTGTAAGATACACCAGTATATATTGACTTAGAATCATATTTGGGAGCTTTCTAGGAAATGTCTTGACATTTTTTGAAAAAAAGCGGAAATAAGTGCATTTGTAAAAAAAGCGCTGTTAAAAAAAGTGGGGCTGTTAAAAAAAGCGCTTTTTATCCATCCCTAGCCCTTTGGGTTTTTAGCCGCCAATACCATTATTGATATCTTACCTCTTACAATAATACTTTAATTGCTGTAGTTTGCCAACTGCAAACTGCTGGCTATTTTATCTCATAATTGGCCAGGTGCCAGTTCTGCAAATTGAGAAGTAAAATGGCAAAAGCCAAGTGAAATGGCAAAAGCGAAGTTAATTGAGGAGTAAAATGGCAAAGTGAAGAGAAATAAATTTTTGTTTTTTATTTTTTTTACTCCACTTTTGCCAATTTACTTGCCATTGCACTTTGCTTTTGCCAATTTACTTTGCCTTTGCCATTTCACTCCTCACTTCTCAATTTGCGGAACTGGCCCCTGGCCAATTATGAGATTAAAATGCTGTTAGTTCGCGGCTGGCAATCTACGCACAGAAACTCGGTACGCACATGTCATCAACTACGTGCGGGCCGAGTTTCTGTGCGTACCGAGTTCACTGCGTACTGTGTGTAACGGGCCTATGTGCGTGCCGAGTTTCTGTGCGTACAGCTACAGCATAGGCGGCGTAAGTGCTTGTACGCTTGTGAATGTCACAAGTGGAATTTTTGGTGTCACAAGCGGAAATTTCAGTGTCACATTGTGACATTCACGAGCGTGTATTGTACAAACAAGAGTTAAATCACAAAATTAGCACAAAATCGCTCAGATTTGCTCCATTTTGCCAATTTTCACCTATATAATCACTAGTTTCATCTATTGACATGGTTATATACCTATTTGTAGGCCATTTTAACTATATTTTAAGCGATTTCGAAATTTTTGGCTGGCTGCCAACTTCACATAATGGCTCTGATAAAAAGGTGTCACAAGGTGAAAGTTTGGCTAATGTGAATGTCACAAGCGCAAATTGGGACCTTGCGCCGCCTATGAGCTACAGGCTCGATCAAACAACTTGTGCACATTTCGAGGATATCGCTAACAATTTGCATTTGATTATCTGGCTGTTTGCTTTGGTTTTTTGCTAAAACCGGCAGCGCACATGCGGAATTGGGCAATTGCCGTATTTATCAAATAGAAAAGCGCCATTCTATTTTTTTCGTTAACTTTTTACCTGCCGTTCTATTTGAGGTGCCATTCTATTGGAGGTGCCGTTCAATTGGAGGCTACCATTCTATTTTTTCACCAACTTTTCTCACACATGTTTCATTCGAACCTAAGTGTTTTTAATAAAACGACGTTTTGTCACTCTTCCAACGTAATGACCACCTGCCGTTCTATTAGAGGTGCCGTTCTATTGGAGGCTGCCCTGCTTTTGTTTTCGTGAGTGCAAAAAGATGCCAAAACCTGCTGTTCTGTTGGAGTTGCCGTTCTATTGGAGGTATGCCGTTATATTTGAATAAATACGGTATTGGAGTTCTGCGGCATCCACAACAGCCCATATAGTCAGAGCCAAAAATTGAAGAAAGCTGATAATTACATTTTCCCAGTTCAATTAATTAACACTAATAATTTTACTTGTTCCATGGAAGATCAAATAATTGTATTTGCATGAATGTATTTTACGTACAGTTAAAGCAATTGGATCACATTTAAAAGTATATACTGAGTGGTTGATATGGGTGGATCTGCACCAATTGAAATCATCACACTGCAAAGCAATTTTGTCAACTATTCCTATGTAATCAAAGTTGGCATTTTCCCATTAGCTGTACATGTTGAACATTGGTTGAACTGGCCCCCGGAGCAGCTCCCTGAGCTGTCAGAGCCATCTGGGCAGCTATCTGCTGTATGAATGCTGTATTGACTTCATACATGGTATTTCCGCTCTGTTGCTGGATCATGTCTTGCAACTCTTCGATGTATACATTCATGGCTGCAATTTTCTGTGTCACCAAGTCTGACATGTTTGCATATTCCTCATACGAGTCTTGGTATATCTTCTGTTCTTGTTCCATCTGGTCGGGTTCGTCAATGTCCTTGACGACATCCCTCCATGCGTCAAATTGAGTTCTCACTGCAGTCATTGCACTTTCCAATTTTGCACCCTCCTGTTTGACAGATGCAATCACTCTTCTCATTTCTGTTCTCTTCTCTTCCTTCGTTGCTCCCGCAAATAGTTCTGGGTCGTATTTGGCATATTCTCTTGCCAATCTGTTGTCCACCCTGTGCTTTGCCGGCCCCAGGGTCTTTCTGATGTGACCCATTGGTGAAACCATTCTTGCTGATAAATTTTCCTTCACTGTTTCTCTTTATAGTGCGTCTCCTGTGACGCTTGTGACGCTTCTCTGCGTCTTTCTGTGTAGCGCTCTGTGCACCACGGATTTGTTGTGTTACGCACAATACCAATGCAGTCCTACAGGCCCCTGACGTGTTCTCACGCGTTGACCTTTACTGCACTGGCACCAGGTGTGTTCCTAAAGCCCCTGACGTGATTGTTTACACGCTTTGACTTCAACACACCGGTCAAATCCACCTGGACAATAAACAATTTATTTGCCCAACAGTGTGCGCCCAAAGAGGGTCCGTACACACTTTTCCTGAGCGCTCTGGCGCTCTTTCTGGCACGCCTGTGTGCCCCGTGACCACGCCGGCCACTTGCTTTCCTGAGCTGCTCCTGTGCCGCTGTGCGCAGTGCTGCGCTTGTCGTGTCACCTGTGACACGTTTCTGTGCACTCTGGTGCACTTTCTGATTCTGGGCAGTGTTTCTGTATACTGCTCTGCAATTGCGCCTGTGCAATGCAGTATTCTGGCACTTTTGTGCTGTCTGATCTGATGGTACCGAGCAGGCACAGCGTGTATATTTGATGGGAGCTCCGCAAAGCCCCTACACGCTACCAAGTATCCTAATACTTGGTTTTCAAATCCACTCTCTGTCAGCTACAGCCCTCTGTCAGCTACAGCCCTTTGTACACTGATACCCCTACTTTTGCACTTCCGAGGTATGAGTCCACTCTTACCCAGTGGAGCGAGGGACCTCCGCGAATGCCCAAAAACAGCCCTTTGACTAGCGTGGCTCTGTGGCGATCCTGTCTCCGTCAGGTCACCCTCCCTTGGCATAGGAAGGACGTGCGAGCGGTCACTGGCGTCCGGATGTCCAGGAGCGTCCAGCGAAAGTTTGACCACCGTCCGACAATGACTCCTTGTCAAATGCCGGTGCCGCCCAGTGTCTAGCACCTTGCCAGAACACTGGTGAAAGCTGCCTGAAATCCTGACAGGTCTGTCAGAACTCCAGTGTCCTCCGCGCGTGAGCGTAGAACCGCTCCCAGGATGTAGACAGGAGTGCCGTGACTTTGGCACAATGCTGTCTGCAAATCAACAGCCAACGCTCAGCCAAGGCCAAATTGATGTTCAGCAGGACTTTTGAAGTTCTGCCAACTGCCGCACAATGTCCGTTCCGGCTTGGTGATAGCACAATGTCATGCAATCACCCTGCTCGCTGCGCCATGTGATGAAGCCACCGAAGTCAGCGTCTTCTACCACCGAATCCGGCAACTCCGAGACCGTAGTGAGAAACGGCCTTTAGAGTGGTTGATTTCCCGTTGTAGCCGAACGTCCACTTGTCGACAGCCAAGTTGAGTTTATTTCGTAGTTGTGTGTTGAAAAAGGGGGTTCGAATTGTTTCAGGTACTTTATTTCGATCAGATACAGCGTGTTACAAAAGCGCAAAGCCTAGCGAGCTTCCTATTCGAAGTTTCTATCGCTAGCTTATTTTCGTTCAGTAGCTTGGGGTCCGCAGACTGAAGTAAAAACTTCCAAAGTAACTAAGACACGGAAATCATGTATAGAAAAACAGCTACAGTAATTTCCTAATACAAATACACAAATAAGTCATAAATGCAACAAATAAATACATCTAGCCGAAACAGTTGCCTCATACTGCACGGGTATACATTCAAATACTTATGGTAAAGAAATACCAGGTACAAATTGGGTTAATAGAAAAACTATTAATCTTACGAGGCGCGAAGTCGGCAAACTCGGCCGATTTACTAATTTGGTTCAATTTGTCAGAAAACATTGACGCACATTGGAACTAATATAATAGAGTTTGGAAATTGTAAATAGTGGTGAAAATGTTCCTAATGACGTAAATAGAGCAGGGTATACTCGATATAATAATAATCATTTCCTGGAAACGTATAATTCATAATTGGGACTTATTCGAGGTAAATAAGTATTGTAATTGAGTAGGGTCTATAATACATTTGGCTTGAACAGGGTATTATAATTATGTCTACGCGAAGGGCTTCGTAAATTCATACAGAAAATGCTAGTTACACACAGGGCACTATTTCTCTATTAGGACGCTGGCCTAAATAAATACGTGGCACATAAATATTTACAACTTTTGACTTTCCCAAATTGCAAGTAAACCATGTAAATGTATATATAATAATGATCAGAAAATTACGGCGAGTTGAATGAGCCTAATTTCATATTAATACACCTAATAATAACTTATTTGACCTTTTAACCTAAACATTCCACATAAACCTATCAATATCTTATAGAATACTTTTCTAATCGAATATTCTCCATGGGTAAATAATATAGTGCAGGAAATATGATTTGCGTGGTAAATTAATATAGTGCATAAAATGTAAAATAGTGCAAATAAGTAAATGTGTAAATATGAGCCTAATTATCAATTCTCTGTATTTCTTTATCCATCCATTTTGCCACGGTCAGCACAGTCTTTAGAGTCTTATAAAAGGCGATTTTTGTTGCATTTTTCGACGTCTGCGTACGTTTCAGACGACATTTGAGTACTGGGATTTCAAAAAATTTCTGGCGAAATAATAACCCCCCCCCTCGAAATACCCCCCCCCCCTCGTTTAACCCCCCTCAAAATTCTCACTCTGAAAAAATAAACCCCCCGGGGGTATTTCGAGGAAATACGGTATGTCACTAATTGCACTTAAATCATGAATACGATCTGAAAAATATATTGCCGTGCTCGTTTACATTGCCATGCTCGATTACATTGACCCCCCAAAACCGCTTATGAAACAATACATTGGCGGTCAATATAATCGAAGAAGTACGGTATTTGTACAACTCTGGTATTTAGCGTGTATTTTCTTGTAGGCCGCACCTTCGGAAGCGCATATTTCACTTAGGTAATTCTTTTTATTTTGATGGTTGAGCATTTATGATCAGAATGATGTGGCAATTTCTTTACAAGCAATTATTTAGAATGATTATGAATGATAGCTCTAATATTTTATACACTCCAATACACATAGGTAGTCATTATTCTTACTGACAGGGATCGATATTTACAAAGAATGTAAGATAACTATTTTTTTGTCATAAAGTGACAACAATTATGAGCAAACAGGTAAAAGAAAATTAATATTTATGATTAAAAAACATCTCAATTTTTTTGTTCGCTCCTTGGAAGGGTATGACAGCTTCCAAAGTATATTTGATGGGATGTTTTTCCAAATTAGACCAAAAACAGTTGGGTACATCGTTTTTGTTGTTTAAAATATGAATACGCACATGTTGTAGTCAAAATTTTACACCCCTTGAACACTTGGCCAATGCCTTTCACAGTGCCTTTTACTTTACTTTTACACAGCTTTTTCCCGCTATTCCAAAAAAATGGCACCGGCACCGCCAGGGCACCCTCGAAAAATGGCACCGCACCGCACCAGCACCGGTGCTGGTGCCCTTCAGTGCCCAGCACCGGGGCACCGGTGCCCCGGTGCCTTTCCATCACTAGTAAACACCTCAGTGGTAGGGTCCTGTATCCCATACTGTTAAATAAAATCAAATATAAATGAATAACAATTTTTTATTATCATGGTTGGCGCTTT
The DNA here is from genome assembly GCA_964036195.1 of Sphaerolaimus hirsutus. Classification (NCBI taxonomy): domain Eukaryota; kingdom Metazoa; phylum Nematoda; class Chromadorea; order Monhysterida; family Sphaerolaimidae; genus Sphaerolaimus; species Sphaerolaimus hirsutus. The sequence continues at coordinate 1,540,617 of OZ038451.1, read as the reverse complement.
TTTGGCGCCATTTAAAATGTCGGCGCCAGGCGCCAACAGCGCCACCAGAAAATGGCGCCAAGCGCCAAAAGCGCCTTGGCACTTTTCGCTTTGGCACTAGCGCCAGGCGCCAGCGCCATGGCGCTTTTCCATCACTAGTGGTGAGTAAAAATAAAATACTTTACATTTACGTTACTCTGAAAAACGTTCAGTATTTTTAACAACTCTGGTACAGATGTGTTCACTGAGATTAGGATTGTGTTACGTGTGTGTGTGTTATTGTTGTTTTACATGATGGTTTTGTTGATGAAAAATTGAAATAATGCAAGGAATGATGGTGATTTATCACAAGGTGAAAACTCTGTGTTCTCTGATGCCTTATTACAGAGAGCAGATTAATGCTGGAGCACATTCTAGGAAATTTTGTATGCATACACTTTCTTAGCACCTTCTTTGGTAGTTTAAAAATACCTTGCACTTGAGTATAAATACTTAAAAATTAGAAAGCATATTAACGCTTCCACTTTCAAAAGAAGCAGTATTTTAACAACTCTGCCCCGGCACGTCCACCAAAATAGCATGGGTGTCTACTACAGTTGAGGGAACATTGGAAAAGTTTATATTGTAAGCTGAAGAGCCCCAGATTTTAACGAAGTGGCACATGAAAAACATCTAAACCAGATCAAACGGGCCAGGCTCATTACGCACATAAACCCGTTACGCACATGCGCCCATTACGCACAGGATCAAAACCCGCCATGCACAGACGCCCGTTACGCACACAACTGAGGCTGTGTGCGTAACGGGCCCTGTGCGTGGCGGGTTCTGTGCGTATCAGGCGTATGGCACACCAGGCAGGGATTAGTGAGTGTGACGGGGGTGCACACAAGTGATGGAAAAGCGCCAGGAAAAATGGCGCCACGGCGCCATTCAAAATAATGGCGCCAGCGCCATTAGGGTGCCAGAGAAAATGGCGCCACAGCGCCATCTGAAAAATTGCGCCGGGTGCCAAAGAGTGCCAGAAACAATGGCGCAGGGCGCCTAAATGGTGCCAACAATAGAAGTCTCTATTTTAGCATGTATATCATCCCTAACTTCACTTGAACTCATGACTAGTGATGGAAAAAGCGCCAGGACTTTGGCGCCAAGCGCCAAAAGCGCCATGGCGCTTTTCCGAACCCCAGCGCCGAGCGCCAATGGCGCCACAGCAAAATGGCGCCAAGCGCCAAAAGCGCCATGGCGCTTTTCTAGACCACGGCGCCAAGCGCCAATGGCGCCAGAGGATATTGGCGCCAAGCGCCAATAGCGCCAGCGCCAAAAAATGTTTGCTTCTCATATATGCAGCCATGCTGATGCACTGCTATTAACTTGGTTTTGGCGCATAATACAAGTCAACTGCAGTCACTTTCGTTCTTTTTGTCTTGATATTTTGCAGCTAGGTGTTTGGGCTTAAGTATAGCACACCATCTGTAAAAAGTGCTAAGATTTTTTAGGTGTTTTTAAAAATTACTTTTGGAATTTAGTTGTTATTCCCAAAAAATAATTTTCAAATGAAGTTTTCAATTTTTTTTGGAATACATTCGATTTTTCTACTAGAATATTGTAGTTTCGAGTTTTGCTAGTCACTTTTGAAGATAGGATTTTGAGGTTTCAAATTTTGGATTGCCATTGTTGGAATGGCTTCAGAAAGTGATTCCACACCCTGTAAAATCAAGTGTCAGATGTCAAGAAGTAAATGTGATGTAAAATGTCAATCAAAATAGAAAAGAAAAAATTTTGACTGAACTTTTGACATTTCGCATGACACTTAACAAAGTTGTACCGTATTACCTCGAAATACCCCCATGGGGGTTTATTATTTCGCCAGCAAAATTTGAGGGGGGGGTTAATTCGAGGGGGGGGGTTATTCGAGGGGGGGTTTATTATTTCGCCAGAAATTTTCGTGAAATTCATACTAAAGAATATCCCTTTTCTTACACAAAAACGGTAATAAATGTGAGAAAATAGGTCATATTGGGGCTTTAGATGTACATCTGTACACAAATGAGCATATAAGTGTAGCTGCGATGAAAATAAGTAGTAATAAATACATCATGTACATTGCATACATGATGTACATCATTCCGGAGGGGGGTATTTCGAGGGGGGGGGGTTTATTATTTCCCCAGCCCATTTTGAGGGGGGGTTTATTCGAGGGGGGGTCAATTCAAGGGGGGGGATAATTCGAGGTAATACGGTATTTATGAAATATTGGATGATGTTTATTACTCAACTTTACACTTTACAGGGTCCTTTGAACCTGCTCAAACAAAACTGCAAGGAACGAGCTCAGTATAGCGATTGAGCTAAAACCTATGTGAAGAGTGTTACGAGTCCGATGAATAGTCACATAAAGTCTTACATAATTCTGATTAGATGGGACAAATGTTGAATACCCATGCAATCACAAGGAAATTATGTATAAAGTAATCAAGAATAGGATATATTGATCCGGAAATACACTGACAGTAGCACATATACTTATGTAAATTATACTTAACAGGTCTTTCTGCATAAAATAGAATTTTGAGTAAACTTTTTGGCGCTTTTTTGGCGCTTTTTAAAACACTAGCGCCAAGCGCCAATGGCGCCACGGCGTCATAGCGCCAAGCGCCAAAAGCGCCATGGCGCTTTTCCAAACCCCAGCGCCAAGCGCCAATGGCGCCACAGCAAAAAGGCGCCAAGCGCCAATAGCGCCATGGCGCTTTTTGCTTTGGCGCTAGCGCCAGGCGCCAGCGCCATGGGGCTTTTCCATCACTACTCATGACCATTTGACAAATAGTAATTTACATAACGAGTCAACATAAAAAGTGGATTTTTTGGCAGCAAAACCCCACCTATAATGCTATCCCATGGCTCCACAGCCATTCTATGGCTATATATCATCACATGTACTGCCACTTGTAAGATACACCAGTATATATTGACTTAGAATCATATTTGGGAGCTTTCTAGGAAATGTCTTGACATTTTTTGAAAAAAAGCGGAAATAAGTGCATTTGTAAAAAAAGCGCTGTTAAAAAAAGTGGGGCTGTTAAAAAAAGCGCTTTTTATCCATCCCTAGCCCTTTGGGTTTTTAGCCGCCAATACCATTATTGATATCTTACCTCTTACAATAATACTTTAATTGCTGTAGTTTGCCAACTGCAAACTGCTGGCTATTTTATCTCATAATTGGCCAGGTGCCAGTTCTGCAAATTGAGAAGTAAAATGGCAAAAGCCAAGTGAAATGGCAAAAGCGAAGTTAATTGAGGAGTAAAATGGCAAAGTGAAGAGAAATAAATTTTTGTTTTTTATTTTTTTTACTCCACTTTTGCCAATTTACTTGCCATTGCACTTTGCTTTTGCCAATTTACTTTGCCTTTGCCATTTCACTCCTCACTTCTCAATTTGCGGAACTGGCCCCTGGCCAATTATGAGATTAAAATGCTGTTAGTTCGCGGCTGGCAATCTACGCACAGAAACTCGGTACGCACATGTCATCAACTACGTGCGGGCCGAGTTTCTGTGCGTACCGAGTTCACTGCGTACTGTGTGTAACGGGCCTATGTGCGTGCCGAGTTTCTGTGCGTACAGCTACAGCATAGGCGGCGTAAGTGCTTGTACGCTTGTGAATGTCACAAGTGGAATTTTTGGTGTCACAAGCGGAAATTTCAGTGTCACATTGTGACATTCACGAGCGTGTATTGTACAAACAAGAGTTAAATCACAAAATTAGCACAAAATCGCTCAGATTTGCTCCATTTTGCCAATTTTCACCTATATAATCACTAGTTTCATCTATTGACATGGTTATATACCTATTTGTAGGCCATTTTAACTATATTTTAAGCGATTTCGAAATTTTTGGCTGGCTGCCAACTTCACATAATGGCTCTGATAAAAAGGTGTCACAAGGTGAAAGTTTGGCTAATGTGAATGTCACAAGCGCAAATTGGGACCTTGCGCCGCCTATGAGCTACAGGCTCGATCAAACAACTTGTGCACATTTCGAGGATATCGCTAACAATTTGCATTTGATTATCTGGCTGTTTGCTTTGGTTTTTTGCTAAAACCGGCAGCGCACATGCGGAATTGGGCAATTGCCGTATTTATCAAATAGAAAAGCGCCATTCTATTTTTTTCGTTAACTTTTTACCTGCCGTTCTATTTGAGGTGCCATTCTATTGGAGGTGCCGTTCAATTGGAGGCTACCATTCTATTTTTTCACCAACTTTTCTCACACATGTTTCATTCGAACCTAAGTGTTTTTAATAAAACGACGTTTTGTCACTCTTCCAACGTAATGACCACCTGCCGTTCTATTAGAGGTGCCGTTCTATTGGAGGCTGCCCTGCTTTTGTTTTCGTGAGTGCAAAAAGATGCCAAAACCTGCTGTTCTGTTGGAGTTGCCGTTCTATTGGAGGTATGCCGTTATATTTGAATAAATACGGTATTGGAGTTCTGCGGCATCCACAACAGCCCATATAGTCAGAGCCAAAAATTGAAGAAAGCTGATAATTACATTTTCCCAGTTCAATTAATTAACACTAATAATTTTACTTGTTCCATGGAAGATCAAATAATTGTATTTGCATGAATGTATTTTACGTACAGTTAAAGCAATTGGATCACATTTAAAAGTATATACTGAGTGGTTGATATGGGTGGATCTGCACCAATTGAAATCATCACACTGCAAAGCAATTTTGTCAACTATTCCTATGTAATCAAAGTTGGCATTTTCCCATTAGCTGTACATGTTGAACAATGTGGAATCAACATGACTCAGAAAGGTAAATATGATATGAAAATGGGGAGCTCAATCAATGTATAGATCTAAAAACCCAGTCAATTTACCTAATCTGGCTTTCAAACATAAAATCAAAAAATTGCTTTTTGGCCCTTAAAACACTTTGAGCAAAGATATTGACGCATTGGGTATGCTGCGATTACAGCTCGGACGTAATATTCCAGTGTTAAATTCCATCGCAAAATTGATTACATGATGATGGATGATGATTCAGGTCTGCAATTTTTCATGGACAATATGTTTATCAATACCTTCATTGTGACCAAGGGTCATCATCCACGGTCACTACTATTTGATTCTGAAAATTCAAAAATTTCTATTTTACGCTGCAATTTTACGTCAGCTGAAGAAAAATCAATCGATAAATCAGCTACGCCAGGTGATTGCATGCAATGACATAGCGTAGAATTGCCTTTGAATTCGCTCATTTACCATGTTTTGTTGTGTCTTAAATTTAGTATTCATTAGCGCTACGGTAAATTAGTGGTGATTATAAAAGGCCCCGTTTTTGCAAGTTGTTTACCCACTAGAGGTTCTACAACTTATTTTGTGCTATCTGCGATCTGACTCTAATTATTTGCTAAATAAATTCCCGTGCAAACCAATTTGGTCCCCCTGGAGTATACTAACTGCTTGGAGTTTAATTTCATTTTCTTTAGTTTCATTTTCACATAAGGACTGGGAATGCCAAATTTCTGCCACGGCAATCGGACGAGTGACATATTTTGACGAAAATTAGTAAAATATAAAATAGTAAAATATCTGATACCTGTATCATCATCCACTTTCATGTAATCAATTTTGCGATGAAATTTTACGCTGGAATTTTACGTCCGAGCTGTAATCGCTCCTGTAGCGCCAATATTTGTCCACATGCACCCCCAGGGCTGCGGCTTCCCCTTTGATACCACTGGAGCATCCCCCATATACTCCGCTTACTTTACACCTTGCACGCGTGGTTCCAGCTGGAAGTGTGCCAACGGTGGTTAACGCGTGCGAGTTTCATAAAAAGATGACAAAATTGATTGTTGTTATAGTGTTATTCATGAACATATACACATCGATGAATTTTTTTCATCTTTTTACGGAAATCGCATGATTTAATGATCATTGGCACGCTTCCAACACGAGACAGAAATCAGTGCGAGGGCAGAGTATCATGTACGCCGAGTATAACAATTTTCACCTGGCCAATATACCGTATTACCTCGAATTATCCCCCCCCCCTTGAATTAACCCCCCCCTCGAAATACCCCCCTAAATTTCGGCTAAGGAAATTATAAACCCCCCCCCCCTTGAAATACCCCCCTAAATTTCGGCTGAGGAAATTATAAACCCCCCCTCGAAATACCCCCCTTATAATTGAGTGTAACGTGAACGTACATGACAAATACTGCAGTTTGTGATCTGTACTATGCAGAACACACGTTAAAACTGTAACGACGGCAAACCCTACAAAAAAAAATATTTAAATTTTTAAGTGTTTTTTCCAAAATGAATTTTTGAATTTTCGAATTTTTCCTCAAATTAATTTTCGAATTTTGAATTTAATTTTCGAATTTTCAAATTTTCAAATCTTATTGGGCAATTTTTGAATTTTTTTGGGTAATTTTCAAATTTTTTTACATACTTTTCGAATTTTTTTGCAAAAAATATTGAATTAAGAGCTTTGAGCAGTTGAGCACAAAAATAGAGCTTTGAGCTTTGAGCTTTGTTAAGTAGTTATGTTGAAATAGTTATGGGTGCTAGGTGCATTCCTGCACATTGCTCAATGTGACCGGGTCCACCCATAGCTGGAAATGTGGGTGGCTGTTATGGGAGGGGGGTCCACCTGACTTTTGTGTCATTCCATTCTGTTGTACATTTTTATTTCTATATTGACCATAAATCCTTCAATAAGTCCGCCTCAAATAACTCATCCTCGAATAAGTCCCCTCAAAAATCACTGACAACAAATACCCCCCCCCCCCTGGGGGGACTTATTCAAGGATATACAGTATTATATATTCGAAGTTTCAACTTTATAACACCCCCATAGACAGAGATATTAGAGAGACATCAGAAGTGAAATAAAAAAATTGGGTGGTGAACTTGTTCGGGAAGGTGTTTATAAATCTGTGATTTTCGAATTTTCTACGTCTGCGTAAGGGGAATTTCCGAAAATTTCTTGCGAAATAATAGACCCCCCCTCGAATAAACCCCCCCTCGAATTACCCCCCCCCCCCCCCCTCAAATTTTGCTGGCGAAATAATAAACCCCCTGGGGGTATTTCGAGGTAATACGGTAATCTGGATTTTTCTAAATATTATGTAAATATTTACTTGATTCATACGTACTTTTGATATCATGCTTGATGTTTAAAAACTATGCTTGATAATCAAGCAAGAAGTATACTCCGGTTACTCTACACCCTGCACGCGTGGTTCCCGCTGGAAGTGTGCCAACGATGGTTAACGCGTCCGAGTTTCATAAAAAGATGACAAAATTGATTGTTGTTATAATGTTATTCCTTAACATATTCACATCGATGAATTTTTTTCATTTTTTACGGAAATCGCATGACTTAACAATCATTGGCACGCTTCCAACACGAGACATAAATCAGTGCAACAGCAGAGTATCATGTACGCCGAGTATAAGATGTACCTGCAGAAAACTAAGGAATCCTGCACCGCAGTGTAACTGAATTTCTGTGAAAGTGTTATAGAAACATTTTGTGCAGAGCAAGTACACCGAACCCTCGAGTGCCCATGGCCAGGCACAAACTTGGAAATTCTGCAAATTCTTGCTAATATTTTGCCATGGAAGTTTGAATTAATGATCTACCCTGAATACACTCACAACGGGCCAGTGACGAAGTTTTTACAGCATTACTGGTATTATAGCCATGAAATTAGAATTTAGAAAGTGGGAGTTACCATATTTCTTCTATAGAAGGGTGGGTCTCCAATAAAAATGTCAAAAACTGCTGCAATTGTGCCAAATAATGGCAAATATTCACTGAATTTGGTCCATTGACTTGGTGCTATTCGAATATGAAATGTTGTACATAGGCAGCGTAAGTGATTGTGCGTTTGTGAATGTCCAGACAAATTTATTTTTCGTGTTGAACAACCGGGTCAAATTGGCATACGGAATTTAGACATCACTAATAGGACAACAAAAATGGAATCTGCAAGTGTTCTCTATCATTTTAAAGCCGGATTTACAGCATAACGATCAATAGGAGGTGATGCGACAAATTCAACATCGCCACAAATTCTTTTATACAAAAACCGTGAGAGCTACGGTTTCCAAAATTGACATGTGGAAAGAGCGCACTCGTGTCTATATTGTGTTCAAATTTTGTTGAAAAATCTGCAGTGGTTGTTGAGATATTGATCATTCAATCAATTTTGCGGCGATTTTGCGGCAATTTGTCGGTGGACTTTTGCGGAATTTGCGGCAATGTTGAATTTGTCGCATCAACTCCTATTGATCGTTATGCTGTAAATCCGGCTTAAGAGTTAAACGATCAAAATCGGTCAAGAAATGGCAGAGTTATAGCGCTGCAAAGTTCGCATGTTCAGGGTGACAGTGAAACCCCCCCCCCCAAAATTACTTTTTTTCAGACCCCCCTATCTCGGGTCAGGGGGGTCGTAGGAAGTCGAAATCGATTTTCAATACAGCCCCGACGTAAACCCTCATTATGTTAAATTTTCAGCAAATCTCGCCTAGTGGTTGGTGAGCTGTGAGTGTTCTAACTTTGGCGGTTACCCCCCCCCCCCACCCCCCTAAAATGCTACCCCAAAAATCTCCTATGACTCCGCCTCATCAATGCCTACCGTACTCTTTAATCAACCTTAATCAATCAGCTCAGTGGCCACCCTTTACCTGTAGTGGGCAGCCTTTCAAAATCACATAAAAACAGTGATTTCATTGTAGTGTAATAAATTGTGCTTATTATCCCTGGTAACGTTTGAATCTGGCATCCCACCTAGTTATGAGCATGAACAGAGATGGAAATACACTACCGTGCAGAAAAGTTGGGATTCTGCATGCTGCAGGATAAACATTGCCAAAAGTTCATAATGATGAATGTGCAAAATGTTTGGATACCATTTGTGGGTACTCTGGGGGGTTGCTACATGTGCCCAGGATGGCCAGCCCTCAAGTTTGTATGTGCATATATTCTTAGTGCAGTAACACAATGCACTTACTTTGTTTGTGTTTCAGAATAGCTGGGACTCTGCTTGTTTTGGCAACACCTGCCTAGTTTCTTATTTTAAAGTCTGTATTCAATGCCTCTTATCATTTTCAAACAAAATTTTCAATATGTGGACTGCCATCACTGTGTTGCTGAGCTCTGTGATCAGCAGGGAATTTTTCGAGCATAACAGTAGATTGTAGTGCAAATGGGGAACTGTGGTAGGTATTTCATTTAGCCACAGTTTTGCATCCATTGCCAGCCACTTGGAAATGGAGGTAGGCACACCAGTCAGTGGGGCTATTTGGTGTTTAAATTTGAGGCTATTGGGGAGAACAGTTGGCTCAACTGTCATGTAATGTGCAAGTATTTTGTATGGAAAAAGTTAGAAGTGCTATAACTTTTGATCGGGAAGAGATATTGAAATAATTTTTTGGCATAGTAATTATGTGTGTCTGAAGTATATGATAGCATGTGAAAAATTGTTTTCCATATAAGTCAAATCAGCATAAGGAATTTAGACACCAGTGATAACTTTGAAGTGCTATAAGTTTTGATTGGAAAGAGATATGGAAATAACTTTTGGGCCAGATAAATTTTTTTGTCTGAAGTATATGATAGCACAGTCAGAAAAAAATTTCATGTTGAAAAAACGGGTCAAATCAACATACTAAATTTAGATGTTACTGATCCGACCTCAAAAAGGGAATCTCCAGGTTGTACCAATCATTGAAGTGTTGAGTGATTTAAAACGGCCCAGAAATGGTCGAGTTATAAAGCTTCAAACTCAATCATCCAAATCAGCCATTTTTACTATCCAATAAAAAATGGCTAAAGCCAACAAAAAGTGGACGCTGCAGCCAAACATCTGTATGCTTTTGAATGCACAAAAGTGATATATCATATACCGTATTACCTCCAATATAAGGCATCCCTCTAATATAAGGTACCCTCTAATATAAGGTATAACTTTTGGCTATTTTGAACGCGACGAAATAAATAAAAGGTACCCTCTAATATAAGGCATACCTCTAATATCAGGCACAGCTGGCTGCGTGCCAAAACGCACAAAATCATAAAAACGGTCGCCATGATGAAAATGGTGCCGAAGGGCACTGCGATAACTCTTCATCGACTTCTGCCATTTTGTAGTGATACTGTTTCGTACATTCCAATTTGAAAAAAATTAATTGTATCGTTGTTCACTGTTGGTAAAATTTCTCTTAAATCTGGTGAAAATAATTGAAGGTACCCTCTAATATAAGGTACCCTCTAATATAAGGCATAACTTTTGGCTTGGAAAATCTGACGAAAACAATATAAGGTATACCTTATATTAGAGGTAATACGGTACTATGCCATTTTCTGATTGAGCTATCAAAAGATGTATATCAAGGGAAATGTATACAAATCCTAATAATATAGGCTATCAACACTAGTGATGTTAAAGGCACCGAGAAAAATGGCACCGCACCGCACCGGCACCGGTGCCTTTTGGAAAAAATGGCACTGGTACCGAAGGGCACCGGCGGGTTGCCGGTGCTAGCACCGAAAGGCACCGCACCGGGCTGGAATTTCTGAAGTAAATATCGGGCAGTTTCTCAGTGGCCTCACCTTTGGAAGTGCATATTTCCATGAATTTTCAACCGATTTTGATGGTTGAGCACTTAAAATTAGGGTGTCAAAAAAAATTTTTTACGGAAAACGGAAAGGTAAATTTTTTTCACTTTACGGAAAACGGAAAACGGAAAGGTAAAAAAAAAATTTCTGCCGGAAAACAGAAAACGGAAAAATGAAATGCCGGAAAACGGAAAACGGAAAGCAAAATTTTCACGGAAATGGAAAAAAAATAAAGTGAAATCAGCACGGTAATAGACAAATTTGCAGAAGGAAAACCTGCATGCAGGTTTGCCTGTTTGGCTTTGATTGTGGTAGCTGTACATTCTGCAACTATGGATCATGCCTGTAACTTCACTTGTAGTTCAAGCTTAACTGAACCAACAAAAAATCATCAAGTTGAAGCTTTAGAACTATATTACAAAGTCAAAGCTTTATTTAACCAATGTTCTATGAACATGAGGGAATGGCTGTCAAACTCCAGATCAGTCATGAATGAAATAGCAGAAAACGACAGGAGTCCAAAGGTGAATAAAATTGTTGCAGTAATGGGCATGAAATAAAGTCACCGAATGGACATGCTGGCAATATCAACACCAAAATTGCAAATTGACAGCATCACAACACCAACCAGACAAAACTTGAATAAATTATTGGTGTCAGCATATGACCCAATTGGATTCACAGCACCTGTTTCACTGACCCTGAAATCCCAGTTGTCAATGCTGCTCCAAGAGACAAAAACAACACAATGGGATGAGCCAATTGAAGATAAATACAGATTGGAAAAACAATGGAAAAATGCCAGAAAACTGAAAATCGAGCCAGAAAATGGAAAAATGGCCTGGTAAAATGGAAACGGAAAGGTAAAAATTTTTCAGCCGGAAAACGGAAAAATGGGCCGGAAAAACAGAAACGGAAAGGTAAAAAATTTTCAGCTGCCGGAAAACGGAAAACGGAAAGGTAAAAATTTTTCGGCTGCCGGAAAACGGAAAACGGAAAGGTAAAAATTTTTCAGCTGCCGGAAAACGGAAAACGGAAAGGTAAAAAATTTTCCTGCGGAAAGGCGGAAACGGAAAACGGAAACGGAAATTTGACACCCTACTTAAAATGATCAGAATGATGTGGCAATCACTTTTATGAAGCATTTCCAATGATTACAAATGAAAGATAAAATATTTAATTCACTACAATGTCCATAGCCACTATTGTCTACTGATCGGAGTCGTTGCTGTACAGCATAGGCCGCGTAAGTGCTTGTGCGCTTGTGAATGTCACAAGCGGAATTTTCGGTGTCACAAGCAGAAATACCCATGTTTACCTAGTAAAAAGTGCACAAGGTCAAATTGTGGCCAATGTGATTGTGAATGTCACAAGCACAAATTGGGACCTTGCGCCGCCTATGCTGTACAGAGAATGGAAATATCTCTGTCATAAACTGACAACAAATTTTGAACAAAAAAGTAAGATAAATATAAAATATAAAAATGATTTAAAATTCAACAAAATTTTAGATTTGCTCATCAGATCACGTATCGGGTATAATGGATTTCACAGTAGGTATATTTATTTGATGGGAGGTTTACAAAATAGGCAAAAACGGTTGGGTAAATACCTATATCGCTGTTTTTTGAAATATGAATAAGCACATACTATGGACAAAATTGCACAGCACATGAAGCCTTGGCCGGTGCCTTTCCTGGTGCCTTTTACTTTGGTGGCACCGGCAAAAAAATGGCACCGCACCGCACCAGCACCGGTGCTATTCTGAAAAAAATGGCACCGGCACCAGCATGGCACCCCTGAAGTTTGCAATGGCACCGCACCAGCACCGGTGCCCAGCACCGGGGCACCGGTGCCCTGGTGCCTCTACATCACTAATCAACACAGCAAACTGCATCACAAGAAACAGTTTCACCAAACTTTTGCATGGCAGTGTGAGCTGTGTCAAAGTGCTGCAAACATTAAAGATACAAAAAGCTCACGCTTCCTGGATGTACTTCTTTTCGGGGGCCACAGGCCCAAAAAAATTATAAGTTATTGCAAATCAAGCAAATGCCAAATTTGGCACTGAAAAATACAATCCATAGTCAAGAAGAAGCCAAATACTAATACCGTATATCGTCGAATAAGTCCCCTGGGTAGTTATTTTTCGTCAGAACTTTTTGAGGGGGAGTTAATCGAGGGGGAGGAGTTATTCTAGGGGGGGGGGGTATTTTTTCATCAGAATATTAAGTAAAATGCATGATCAATACATTGTATAAATGGGGGGTGATTGGTTGCATAAACCTGTAGGTCAGTATAGAAATTCATTTATGACTGCAATAAAATGAATGCTAATGAAAATAAGCTGCAATAAATGCGTCCTTTTAAAAAAAATGTACATAAAAACGTTTTTTTTGTATATGGATATCTTAGCCAACCATTTAAAGGGGGGGAGTTATCTTTTTCTCAGCCTGCTAACAGGGGGAGTGATTCAAGGTGGGGGAGTTGTTCAAGGTTTGGGACTTAACTAAGAATATATGGTATTCAAAAGATTTTCAACTTGAATGTCACAAATTTCTAGTTTGTTTTAGTATAATTACTTAATTTTTATCTGAAATTGTTCACCTGAACGTTGCCGCTTGACGTTTGAACTGACAGCAAGAACTTGACATTTAGAATTATTCAAAAAAAAAATATTTTATTTTATTTTGAAAAAAAATTTTTTTTTAACTTTAAAAAACTGTAAAAAATATATTAAAAATTTGAGAAAAACAACTTGTAAAAACTTTAAAAGAATTTTTTACTTAAAATTTTTTTTTTATCCTTTTGTTAATTTTTTTTAAAAATGTACAGTATTTTTTATAAAAACTTAAAAAATTTGAAAAAATTTTAAATAAAAATTAAAATTTTTTTGGAAAACATTCAACAAATTTGAAAAAATATATGCTAGAACTAGATGCGTCAATTCGGAACTATATGCCTTAATTGCCATGTCTGACTTTGTATTTTCACTACCATTAACCACTTGACACTGATGATTTGGAATTAACCACTTGATAATTATCACCTGAACATTATCAGTTGACAGACAACTTGACATTTTACTTGATATTTTACTTGACATTTGACTTGACATTAACCACTACAACTTTTTGACTGAACGTAATCACTGACTCTAAGGTCACATGCTCAGTATCACATCAAGCAGTACTTCAGGCACATGTGCGCATTTTACGCATTTGTAAATCTCTGTTTTCTCTGGCCTGGGGGATTTTTCAACCGAACAATTTTTTTTAGCAGTAGCCCCAACCTCAAACCCCAACATTAGGGCTCGAACTCGACTCGACTCGACTCGACTCGACTCGTGACTCGAGGGTAAAATTGGGTACCGACTCGACTCGACAGACTCGACCAAAAAAATATGGCCCAAACTCGAGACTCGAGGTTTTTGCCTGACTCGACTCGAAATTTTGGCAAATTTCAAGTCGGGGATCCCCATTGAAGCATGTCAAAGATATCTAATTTAATATGAATTTTGAAACATTTTTTAAAATTTTTGCGCGCAAGTGCTTGAATTACCCCCCTCGAAATACCCCCCTTCAAAATGGGCACTATGAATTAATAACCCCCTTCTCGAAACAACCCCCCCCAAAAAAAAAAAAATTCAGTGTATAGGGAACGTAGATGACAAAAGCTCTGGGAAACAAAGAACACACATTAAAAACAATGATTGTCTTACATTAGAACATGGTTTATATCATCTACATACTTATTTAAAGGCTATAAACTCTTATACATGGTGGTTTTACTTGCATTTTTCTACGTCTGGGTATGTTATTAGTACTGGGTGTTCAAAAAATTTCTGGCGAAATAATAACCCCCCCTCGAATTACCCCCCTCGAAATACCCCCCTCAAAATTCCCACTCTGAAAAAATAAACCCCCTGGGGGTATTTCGAGGAAATACGGTACTCGAGTATAGGTACGTATTTATCGATTAAACGTAAATACATTTAAACAACTATACATGTAATTTTCTGGCTGGTTCAGGAATGTAATTTTATCAATAGATTTCTTTAAAAAATTGTAAATACTTATTATAAAAAACTGGGTCAATGAAATATGTTGTTTATCCATTGCCAGGCCGGTTTTTTTGCAACTTTTTGTGGAAACATCAAGAGAGTGAAAATGTGTGACAAAAAGTTATAGTTTTGCTTTATCTTGGTATGAAAATGAACTGTTGGTATTAGACTTCATTAAGTGTGTGTGTGAAAACATTGGTAGAGAAACCAGTATCTGAAATTTCTGCGAGCGTCATTCCAAAAAGTAATGCATCCGACTCGACTCGAGACTCGAGATTTTTGCCTGACTCGACTTGAATTTTCACAAACTGGCCCGACTCGACTCGCCGACTCGACCAGAAAAATTTTCTGGTTCCGACTCGAACTGGAGTTTGAAAAAAATCGAGTTTCGAGCCCTACCCAACATACTCGAATGGCATCAAAATTGGGCAAATGACAAGTCACTGGGAAGCGACAAAACATTTTGGACCCACGGCCTCCCATTTCTGTATTGTGAAAAGTCCCAACTATTCTGCATGGTAGTTTAATTTACTGCAAATTTGCTCGGACACAATGGTGCAAGAGCAGCACTTGTGACTCGCCATTCTTGTATCATTCTTTAATGTCGTTCGCTCGGTTTACAAAACGAGCTGTCAACGCGGGTCAGGGGTGTTAGAGTGTTTTTCCGGTTTTCCTGGCGGTGTTCTTTGCCACATTGCAATGTTCAATTAAGTAGGACACTAGGAAAATGTTTTTTTACACATTATCTATTTTCTGCATCACCTCGACTAGGAATATATCTCATGCCACAAAAATTTAACTTACTAGGACCGCAATTAGGGGTAGCTGACGGGTGTACTGTGTTTCATTTTTACTTGCATTTGCTTTAAGGCCCTGTTTACACGGATTTCTAGTGACGACAGAAAATTTGTGTCATCACAGACTATTTACCTCAATTAGACCTCCAACTTGTTCATTTGCCAGGTTCAATATTTAAAAAAAGTAATTACCAAAGTTGTCATACAACTTTCCATTTTCCTACAAACTGGAGTTTTTACTACTCTCTCTCTTGATACAACCCACAGGAAATAAGTTAGCTATAGAAACTTTGAATAGAAAGCATGCTGACTTTGCGCAATTTGTAGTATATGCTGTATCTTATCACTAATTAAGTACCTGAAACAACCTCGAAACCCCTTCTTTCAACACATAACAATGTAATAAATATATTTGGCTGAAGGCAAGTGGACATTATGGCTACAATGGAAAATCTGACCACAACAGAGACCGTCGCTCAATACAGGTTTGGAGTTACCAGAATTGGTGGCAGAGGTTGCTAATCTTGGTGGCTTCATTACATGGCGCAGCAAGCAGGGTGATTGCATGTGATTGTGCTATCACCAAGCTGGAACGAACATTGTGCAGCTGCTGGCAGAACTTCAAAAGTCCTGCTGAACGTCAACTGGCTTTGGCTGAGCGTTGGCTGATGATTTGCAGACAGCATTGTGCCAAAGTCACAGCACTCCTGTCTACATCTTGGGAGCAGTTTTATGCTCATGCGCGGAGGACACTGGCATTCTGACAAGCCTGTCAGGACCCCAGGCAGCTTTCACCGGCACTCTAACAAGGTGTCAGAGGCTGGGCAGCACCAGCATTTGACAAGGTGTCATTGTCGGGTGGTGGGCAAATTACGAGACACTCCTGGACGCATCCAGATGCCAAAGACTGTTTGCACGGCCTTCCTTTGCCAAGGGAGGGTGACCTGACAGAGACAGGATCGCCACAGAGCCATGCTAGTCAAAGGGCTGTTTTTTGGGCATTAAGGCTCCTGTGGAGGTCCCTGGCTCAACTGGGTTAGGGTGGACTCACACCTTGGAAGTGCAAAAGTAGGGGTATCAGTGTACAAAGGGCTGTAGCCGACAGAGGGCTGTAGCTGGGAAGAGAGTGTTTGAGCACAGGGCAATGCGCTGAGGATCCAAAAAAACAAGTATTAGGATACTTGGTAGTGTGTAGGAGCTTTGCGGAGCTCCCAGCAATAATACACGCTGTACCTGCTTCGTACCATCAGATCAGGTCAGCAGAATTGTAAGAAAGCTGCATTGCACAGGCACAATTGCAGAGCAATGTACAGAAACACTGCCCAGAAACAGAAAGTGCACCAGAGTTCACAGAAATGTGTCACAGGCAACACAGAAAGCGCAGAGCACTGCGCACAGCGGCACAAGTGCTGCTCAGCACCAAGTGGCCAGGAAGGCCACAGGGCACACAGGCATGCCAGGAAGAGCGCCAGAGTGCTCTACGAAAGTGTGGAAGGACCCTAATGGGCGCACACAGGTGTGTAGGGCCCCCCTTGGGCGCACACTGCTGAACAAAGAATTGCCCATTGGGATTTGACAAGTGTGTTGAAGTCAATGCGTGAAGGCAAACACTTCAGGGGATTTAGGAACACACCTGGTTCCAGTGCAGTAAGGTCAATGCATGAGGCAAACATGTCAAGGGACTGCATTGGTATTGTGCAAGGCACAGTCAAATCTGTGGTGCACGGCAAGTGCACACAACAAGGCACAGGGAGCATCACAAGCGTCACAGGCAACTCAACAGTAACAGAAAACAGTAATGGAAATTTTGATCATCAGCAAAAATGGTGCCTTCACCAACAGGGCACATCAGGATGACCCTGGGGCCGGCCAGGCACAAAGTAAAGAGCAGGTTGGATTGAGAAATTGTGCAGTATGATGATGTAGCATTTCAAGATGCATCAAGGGCAGAACAGAAGTCAGAAATGATGAGAGTAATTGCATCCATCAAACAGGAAGGTGCAAAATTGGAAGGTGCAATGAATACAGTCAGAACACAGTATGACACATGCCGCGACATCATCAAGAACATTGAACATAATGACCAAATCGCCAAGGAGCAGAAAATGTATCAAGACGTGTATGAGGAATATTTGAACATGTCCAATTTGGTGACACAGAAAATTGCAGCCATGAATGTGTATATCAAAGAACTGCAAGATATGATACAGCAGCTGAGCAGAAACACCATGTATGAAGTCAACACAGCCTTCATACAGCAGATGGCTGCACAGATGGCTGTGGCAGCTCAGGGGGCTCAGGGGGCCAGCTCAGCAAATGTGAGCATAGGAAGAAGCGTCAAACTGCAGAAACTGCAAGTAGAGCAATTTTCTGGGGAGATATCAAAATTTTGGACATGATTGCAAATGTTCAAATAGCACATCCACAACAGAACAGATTTGGAGAACATTTCCAAGTTATCCTACCTGAGGAGTTTGCTGAAGGGCTCAGCATTTGGAATGATCAGTGGATTGAGTGTGACGGCAGAAAATTATGCACCCACAAGTGAAATGCTCAAGAAAAAGTTTGACCAGCCAATAGTGGTTAGAAACATGCTAATGAATAATATTATGAAGTTGCAACAGGCCAGAAATACCTGTCAGGACATGAGAATTTTGCATGATGCAATGGAGAGATTGCTCCAGCAATTAGAATAGTTAAATGAATGGGTGGAACACCCAATGCTGTTGGGACAATTGCAACAGAAAATTCAACCAGAAATCCCCAGAGAGATACAGAAGGAACAAGGGGATGATCCTCTGACCATGGCAAGGTTCAGACAATTGTTTGGCAAACAGCTGGCGCTCAGCGAGGCTGTACAGCACGAACAGCAAGTTGAGGCCCCTGCACAGCAACTGCGCCAGGGATATGGAAATCCGCGCGTGCCACAGTTAAATAATCAATGTCAGGGCAATGGAAATTGGTTCAAAGGGCCAGTGAACCCCAGGACCAGCACAGGGAGCATGTCTGTGATCCAGAATGGTCTGAATATGCAGGCTGGACAGTGGAATCCTGGGAGGCCATGTGTGTTCTGCAACGACACACAGCAATTGCATTTCGATGAAAAGTGCGCCAAATTCAAGACTGCCAGAGACAGAAGGGCAGCCTTATCAAGGTCAGAACGGTGCATCAAATGCATGAGAAAGGGGCACTTTGCAACTCAGTGCCAATATATAAGAAATTGTTTCCATTGCAAGTTCAACAGGCACCACAGCACAATGTGCCCAGAGAAATTTGGAGGAGGAAATGGCAATGGATATGTTGGACACCAGCAAACTTCAGCATTCAGAGCAAATGGACAGCAGAATGGCCAGCAGTCAGCCAACATTGGCAGAAAGTCTGTGCAGCTGGTTGGTCGACCAGCGCAGAATCAGCAACTAAAGGTGACAGTGAATTGCGTGAATGTTGAAGAAGCTGGACCAGAAATGGTGGAAACAGACACCATATCCAGCACAGTGGTAACTCAGCAAAGTACCGTTCAACAGAGGACATCAGCGAACCTGTCAGCAAACAGGAACATGTCAATGTTAATGACGGCCAGAACGGTGATAGAGGCTCCAGAAGCTGATGCAGAAATGGGGTCAGAACAGCCACCACTACAGATACAAGCATTCTGGGACACAGGATCACAGGTAACATACATGTTAGAGAAAGTGGCCAGGGAGCTCAATCTGAAGAGCACAGGTGAACACCACATTCAGGTGTACACATTCTGCAGCAGTAAGCTGCAGTACAAAGTTGTGAAGCAAGTGGAATTCAAGATGCGACTCAGAAATGGCTAGAAAATTGATATGGTGGCTGATGTGGTCCCCACGCTGACCACAGAGCAAATCAAAGTGCCTGTGTCAGAACAGGATGAAAAGTACCTGCAAAAGTACTTCCTGGATGGAAGTTACTTTGCAGACAGAATTCCCAAGGAAAAAGGGACAGAGTGCACATTCAAGCCAGATATTACAGTGGGCTTGAACTATTTCTGGGACTTGATGTCCAGAAACACCAGCACCACCAGACTCCCATCAGGACTGTATGTAATTCCATCAGAATTGGGATTACTGATGGGTGGTGGGCAGCTGAAAAGCAATAGAAACCAATGGACCACGGATGGCGCATATCCGGTGGTGGTCAACACAATTGTGCATCAGATACAGAGAGGAAAGTGGTATGATGCTCCTGTACTGAATGTCAAAGACATGGACAGACTGGATACCATTGGCATAATGGACCAACCAGACCTCGTTGAGGATGACGAGGCCATCAAACAGTTCAATGAGAGTGTGCAGAGAGACCCAGATGGTCGGTACTCTGTGAATTTCATGTACATGGTCGGGCTGAAAAGTCCCCGGGCAGTGCTCGCCATTTGCGCTAGGGGTAAGCTACGGTCATAAAATTTCAACACGTTAATATATCAGGTGTTTTGAGTTTTCACCCAAAATTTCACCCCTCTAGCTCCACCCACTACAAAACTGTGGCGGTTTAAATTTTGGTCATTTTGCACTGATGTACAAATGGTGCTCTAGCTCAACGCAGCTTTAAGTTGTGATTATGAAACTTTGGCTAGTGTAAGCCACCAGTGTTTGCGATGTGCTGATAGTAATCAACACTTTCATCAACATCATTGCTAATAAGGTAAAATTAATATGCAGATCAGGGTGATGCGTAAGAAATGTGGGATGTGATGGGTGTTTTTGGTGATCATCTGAGATCATGTTGTATTGCAGTGATTTTAATGTTGTTTTGTAATGTGCAGTAAATGAATTATGTTGTATAAATTTCACTGTTTCATTACTAATGTGTTGTGGACATTACCTGTGTTCAACAGCAGTGAGTAGACTCCAAGGGGGGCTATTTTGAGAAGGAGAGGCAGAATGATGAATTTGGTAGTGAGAGAGAGTAGTGACAGTAATGACAATATGGACTAGGCTTATGATATCATAGCTCATGTTGGTTAGTGTTGGCACATTGCCAACACTGGTGGCTCACACTTGCCAACACTGGTGGCTCACACTAGCCAAAGTTTCATGATCACGACTTAAAGCAGCGTTGAGCTAGAGCACCATTTGTACATCAGTACAAAATGACCGAAATTGTAACCTCCACAGTTCCGCAGTGGGTCGAGCTAG
>OZ038451.1:1250112-1519782 GCA_964036195.1 Sphaerolaimus hirsutus | reverse complement strand
TCAAAATAAAATAAAATATTTTTTTTTGAATAATTCTAAATGTCAAGTTCTTGCTGTCAGTTCAAACGTCAAGCGGCAACGTTCAGGTGAACAATTTCAGATAAAAATTAAGTAATTATACTAAAACAAACTAGAAATTTGTGACATTCAAGTTGAAAATCTTTTGAATACCATATATTCTTAGTTAAGTCCCAAACCTTGAACAACTCCCCCACCTTGAATCACTCCCCCTGTTAGCAGGCTGAGAAAAAGATAACTCCCCCCCTTTAAATGGTTGGCTAAGATATCCATATACAAAAAAAACGTTTTTATGTACATTTTTTTTAAAAGGACGCATTTATTGCAGCTTATTTTCATTAGCATTCATTTTATTGCAGTCATAAATGAATTTCTATACTGCCTACAGGTTTATGCAACCAATCACCCCCCATTTATACAATGTATTGATCATGCATTTTACTTAATATTCTGATGAAAAAATACCCCCCCCCCTAGAATAACTCCTCCCCCACGATTAACTCCCCCTCAAAAAGTTCTGACGAAAAATAACTACCCAGGGGACTTATTCGACGATATACGGTATTAGTATTTGGCTTCTTCTTGACTATGGATTGTATTTTTCAGTGCCAAATTTGGCATTTGCTTGATTTGCAATAACTTATAATTTTTTTGGGCCTGTGGCCCCCGAAAAGAAGTACATCCAGGAAGCGTGAGCTTTTTGTATCTTTAATGTTTGCAGCACTTTGACACAGCTCACACTGCCATGCAAAAGTTTGGTGAAACTGTTTCTTGTGATGCAGTTTGCTGTGTTGATTAGTGATGTAGAGGCACCAGGGCACCGGTGCCCCGGTGCTGGGCACCGGTGCTGGTGCGGTGCCATTGCAAACTTCAGGGGTGCCATGCTGGTGCCGGTGCCATTTTTTTCAGAATAGCACCGGTGCTGGTGCGGTGCGGTGCCATTTTTTTGCCGGTGCCACCAAAGTAAAAGGCACCAGGAAAGGCACCGGCCAAGGCTTCATGTGCTGTGCAATTTTGTCCATAGTATGTGCTTATTCATATTTCAAAAAACAGCGATATAGGTATTTACCCAACCGTTTTTGCCTATTTTGTAAACCTCCCATCAAATAAATATACCTACTGTGAAATCCATTATACCCGATACGTGATCTGATGAGCAAATCTAAAATTTTGTTGAATTTTAAATCATTTTTATATTTTATATTTATCTTACTTTTTTGTTCAAAATTTGTTGTCAGTTTATGACAGAGATATTTCCATTCTCTGTACAGCAACGACTCCGATCAGTAGACAATAGTGGCTATGGACATTGTAGTGAATTAAATATTTTATCTTTCATTTGTAATCATTGGAAATGCTTCATAAAAGTGATTGCCACATCATTCTGATCATTTTAAGTAGGGTGTCAAATTTCCGTTTCCGTTTTCCGTTTCCGCCTTTCTGCAGGAAAATTTTTTACCTTTCCGTTTTCCGTTTTCCGGCAGCTGAAAAATTTTTACCTTTCCATTTTCCGTTTTCCGGCAGCCGAAAAATTTTTACCTTTCCGTTTTCCGTTTTCCGGCAGCTGAAAATTTTTTACCTTTCCGTTTCTGTTTTTCCGGCCCATTTTTCCGTTTTCCGGCTGAAAAATTTTTACCTTTCCGTTTCCATTTTACCAGGCCATTTTTCCATTTTCTGGCTCGATTTTCAGTTTTCTGGCATTTTTCCATTGTTTTTCCAATCTGTATTTATCTTCAATTGGCTCATCCCATTGTGTTGTTTTTGTCTCTTGGAGCAGCATTGACAACTGGGATTTCAGGGTCAGTGAAACAGGTGCTGTGAACCCAATTGGGTCATATGCTGACACCAATAATTTATTCAAGTTTTGTCTGGTTGGTGTTGTGATGCTGTCAATTTGCAATTTTGGTGTTGATATTGCCAGCATGTAGGTTTGGTGATTTTATTTCAGGCCCATTACTGTGACAATTTTATTCACCTTTGAATGACTCCTGTCGTTTTCTGCTATTTCATTCATGACTGATCTGGAGTTTGACAGCCATTCCCTCATGTTCATAGAACATTGGTTAAATAAAGCTTTGACTTTGTAATATAGTTCTAAAGCTTCAACTTGATGATTTTTTGTTGGTTCAGTTAAGCTTGAACTACAAGTGAAGTTACAGGCATGATCCATAGTTGCAGAATGTACAGCTACCACAATCAAAGCCAAACAGGCAAACCTGCATGCAGGTTTTCCTTCTGCAAATTTGTCTATTACCGTGCTGATTTCACTTTATTTTTTTTCCATTTCCGTGAAAATTTTGCTTTCCGTTTTCCGTTTTCCGGCATTTCATCCTAGAGTGGTGAAATTTTGGGTGAAAACTCAAAACACCTGATATATTAAAGTATCCAAATTTTATGACTGTAGCTTACTCCTAGCGCGAATGGTGAGCACTGTCCTGGGACTTTTTAGCCGAACCATGTAAAATCGCCGAATCTAAAAGTGACGTTGCGCTTGTGACAATTGACGACATTTCTATGCGGCATCACTGGCGTTTAGTGATGCATTCGTGAGAAGCCCATTACGCAGTGACACATTAGAACTTTTTGCAAGATTTGACTTGCATCTTATCAATTCACTCATTCAGCTGCTGCATATGCGAGGCAAAATGTGTGATCGGTGTAGTGATGGAATGGCGCCATGGCGCTGGCGACCTTCAATTGTGCCAGCGCCATGGTGCCATTGGCATTGAAATTTTATGACTGTAGCTTACCCCTAGCGCGAATGGCGAGCACTGCCCAGGGACTTTTTAGCCTGACCATGTACAAGCTGAATTTACATGAACTACCAGACAACAAAGTGATGGCATTCAAGAGGTTCTGATACCTCACCAACAGGCTCAAGAGAGACACAGAGTTATTGGGTAAAAATTCAGGCAATCATGAATGCTCAGGAGAAACAGGGCGTGATTAAGAAAGTCCAGGAGGACATTATGGATGGCAGAAAGTTCCACATTCTGCCCCATCAGCCAGTAATAACGCCAGAGAAAACCACAACAAAGGTCAGAGAGGTGTATGATGCCTCAGCAAAGCCACCAGGCATGCCAAGTTTGAATGAGTGCATGTACCGTGGCCCAGTGATACTACCACAGCTGGGAGGGATGCTGATGCGCTTCAGACTGCATGGAATCACACTGGTCGCAGACATTGAGAAAGCATTCCTGCAGATCAGCCTGCAGGACAGTTACAGAGATGTGACAAGGTTCCTATAGTACAAAGATCCCATGAATCCATCCATGGAGGACAACATCCAGATCAACAGATTTGCCAGAGTTCCATTTGGTATAATCTGCAGCCCAGCGCTGCTGGCGCTGACAGTCAGATACCAGCTGAATCAGGCTGGCACAGAAAATGCGCAGCTGATTGATTTAAATCTGTATGTTTACAATTTGATCCTCAGTGTGGACACAAAGCAGAAAACAATTGAACTGTACCAGGAATCCAAGGTGCTGTTCACACGGGCCCAGATGAAACTGAGAGAATGGAACGGCAACAGCAAGAGTTTCACTTCTCAACTGGCAGAACCAGATTTAGCCAAAGAAACTGTCACAATGGTCCTAGGAATGAAATGGGACACAGAAAGCGACCAGATGCGGCTGAAGACACCAAAGTCAGCTCAGCAACCACAATTATCAGTTATTGACCAGAAAGTCAAACTTCCAACCAAGAGAACAGTCGCAAAGGTGACTGCTGGGTGTTTTGACCTAATGGGACTCATCAGTCCAGTCCTGTTGCCAGCAAAGAGATTTCTGCAGATGTTATGGCATTCAGTACCGAGTGCAAAAAAATGGGATACTCCCCTGTCTGAGGAACAGACAGCGATTTGGCAGCAGCTGGAAACAGAGTTGCTCAAAGTTGGACAGATCAAGTTCAACAGAAATTTGTGAAAGTACCAGAGTGGTGCAGATGCACAACTGCACATTTTCGTGGATGCCTCAATGGCATACAGCGCAGCAGCATATATATGCCAGAAAATAGAGAAAGGCAGCAGCACAGCAAGCCTGCTGTACTCCAGATTGAGGCTGGCTCCAAAGAAGCCAGAAGTCACAATTCCACGGCTGGAATTGTTGGCAATGCTGATCAGCAGCAGAATTTCAAAGTTCATACACAAGGAGCTCAAGGATGTCAAATTCAGTCAGACAGTCATATGGTCAGATTCAACCTGTTGTCTGAAGTGGCTGACCACCTCAAAGCTACTAGCATGTTTTGTCAAGTACAGATTGGATGAGATCAGAAAAATTCAGAATGAGACAGAAAACATGCACATCAGACACATTGCAGGACTGGAGAATTCAGCAGACATATCCACAAGAGGCATGAGCATGTCAGAGTTGGAAGGCAGTAACCAGTGGTGGAAGGGACCAGAATGGCTGATGACTGGAGAGTGGCCAGAGCAAAAAAGTTGAGCCAGTCACACCAGAAGTGATGGCAGAAATCAAGAGAGAGGAGCTTAAGTTCCCAAAGGCCAGTCCAATTTACCTGGGCACCACACAGCAAGTGACAGTGACCCAGATGCTAGCAACGCGCAAGCTGATGAACGTAAGCAAAGCCATCCATTGGGAATTGAGATTCAGAGACTCTCGTCACTGACAAAATTACTGGACACAACAGTATATGTGATGAGATTTGTGCAACAGATGCATGCCAAGCACAGCTAGAATGACAGTCAGGATGACCTGTCAGCAACCATGAAAGAGATCCGTAGTACAATGAAACCACGGAGAATTATCAGTATTGAGGAAAGAGACATGGCATGGAAATACTGGCTCAAGGTGACTCAGGAGAGTCATTACAGAGGAGTAGCCAAGATTCTGGCAACAGGCCACAGCAAGGGCAGTCAGCATGGCAAGAAAGCAGCCGCAGTTCAGCAGTTGATCAAATGACTCAATGTGTGGATGCATCAGGATGGAATCCTGAAGTGCCATGGCAGAATGGAGCACACAGGCCCACAGGAGGTTACAGTGCCACTCATACTCTCGCCAGCAACGGCGACAGTCACTCAGCTGATCATCAGGGACCAGTATGAGGAGTTGATGCATGCAGGAGTGCAGCACATGCTGGCAGCAATCAGACAGAAGTACTGGATCACGCAAGGCAGACGGATGATCTACAACATGATCAGAACCTGTCCAACTTGTCACAAACTTGGAGCTCAACCATACCAGCTTCCACCAATGCCAGACTTGCCAGTAACCAAAGTACAGAAAGCCAGGCTGTTCCAGTACACGGGCTTGGACTACTTGGGACCAGTTTGGTACAAGATAGACAAGGAACACAAGAAAATGTGGATTTGCCTCTAAACCCATCCCACATCTAGACTGGGACACATTTAATTATACCCAGCATGCTGACAATAGGCAATAAAACACATGACGTAATGATTTGGATGGTGAAAATCTATAAGAGGTATGAAAATTTGCGATTTTTGGTGCACATTAGAGTAAAATCGCTCAAAAGCACTCCAGATAGCTAGATAGCTAGGTAATTTGTGGGGGGGGGGTATTCAGGGAAAAGTAGCCAAAAAACATTTGCCCCATTGACACAAATGACACAAAATTCAATCTGCAATCAGTCTAGATGTGGGATGGGTTTAGATGTCGGATGGCACATGCTCATTATTACATGCTATCATGCAGAGGTGGGAGTTTGGAATCTAAAAACGTGTCAAAAACTGATGAAAACAGCTCTAATGTCAATCTCAGATAGTTATAATTCAGCAGATGCAGTTAAAAATAGTAAAAAAGTAAATTCCTAGTATTAGCATATTGGCGCCCTTTCTGGCACCATCTAAAACAATGGCGCCAGCAAAAATGACACCAATCCCCATGGCGCCATGGCGCCATTAGAAATAATGGCGCTAAGCGCCAGATGGCGCCAGAGAAAAGGCCCTTTGGCGCCATGGCGCCATTCAATCACTACATTCCACCATCACACACTCCCAAAATATTTTGCTGAGGTACTGTGTCTGTTTCTGATAAGACACATTGTCGTCACTGAAAAAACACGTTCACAGCTTTTGGCAGTTATCAACCACTTTGATGATTTGTTGCATGCTGTGCGTGATGACAATTTGTAATTGTCACACTCACGCAGTGTGAAAACTGAGTTTTTTCAGATTTGTCAGAAAGCTGTCGGAACGCTCGGCAGAATAAAAAATTCAATGGTCCATAACTATTTAATGACTAAGCCAATTCAACTGAAATTACACACACATATACACCTAAGTATGATATATACTTGACCATTTTTCTCGTGAATATGGAACTTTTTATTTGATTTATGGAACTTTAAAAAAAGATTTGTTGCAGACAAGAAATCCGTGTAAACGCAGCCTTATAGTCAGCGTCAAGTAAACACAAATTGAATTGAATTGCAAAATGGTTATTCACCGCAGAATTTTAAAAGTTTGCTGATGGCAGAATCAGTGGGCGTAATGATAGCAAACTGGCACTTCTGCATGCCCGCCAGGTGCCAGTCCCAGATAGGGTGTCAACAAATTTTTTTTACGGAAAACAGAAATGGAAACGGCAAAATTTTTGCACTGAAAACGGAAATGGAAAAATATTTGCACTTGCCGGAAAACGGAATGGAAAATGGAAAAAATTTGCCTGCAGAAAGCGAAAAATGGAAAGAATTTTGCCTGCGGAAAAGCGGAAACGGAAAAATTTTTGCACTTGCCAGAAAACGGAAACGGAAATGGAAAAAAATTTGCACTTGCCGGAAAACGGAACAGAAAACGGAAAAAAAAATTGCCTTCGGAAAGCGGAGACGGAAAACTGAAAACAGAAATTTGACACCCTAGTCCCAGACACCGCAAAGGCCCTGTAAAATGTGAAATGTCATGCAAAGTTTCAAAAGTCATGTTATTGCCGTTTGCCATTTTACTGGGCATTTTACATGACTTTTGACACTTTGCGTGACATTTGACACATTTCAGGGCATTTTACAGGGTCTGGGACTGCCCCCAGTTCGACATGACAACCGGGATTTTTATAAGTGCAGCGAGGAAACAGTTTTTCAAGTTCTCTAGTAAAATAGACACCAGGGACAGCTATGCCGCACTGACAACTAATTATCCTCAAATTGGCGGAGGAAAAGAATACAGTAAACAGATTAGCTTTAGTGAAGTAATAGACAACTTCAAAATTGAGGACATGCAGAAAGTTATCATGTTTGACCCGGCGATTTGGATTGTACTTGGGGTGTGCAAAAAGTTGTGGGTTTGGCCTGACAGGTAAATAAATACAAACATATCTAGGTACTTATCCTGAATGTTTTTAACATGAATAGGGCTCATTTTATATGCAAACACGATTGTAATTCTTTCATATTGTAGTCAAACAAGCTAGTTGTCATGGTTCCAATTTGAAAACTCGTTCAAAGACTGAATGGTGATGACGTGACGTGAATGCTGATTGACGCTTTCACCAGGCTGTCTGTGAAAGTATACCCCGTGGTATACCAGCGTGGTAAACAAGGCGGGAACATCATTTTGTTCAGCACGCAGTATTATTTATTTGCGTGGTTATGTATACATTGGATTACATTTACGCGATGCATTACGGGTTATGCGGGGTGAGAAAAACAGGGGTCAATTCCTTCAGCGTGGTACTTAGGTTCAGAAACACACATCATTTGGACAAATCGTGTTACATAGATTTGCCATACCACGATGAAAATATTTGTTCCGTGTGCAGCGTGGTATAACTGGTGACAGAACCAGACAAGTGTTGGGCTGGGTTTGCAAAGTTTGCCAAAAATGACCCAGCTGATTTTGAAAACAATGCTATAATGAAACAAGAAAATGAAAATTACAAGGCGCCAATATAATCCCCTGTAAAGTGTGAAGTAAAGTGTCAAATGTCATGCAAGTGTAAATAGTCAGTAATAAAATCATTTCTCTTTGTTTTGATTGACATTTTACATGATATTTGGCACTTTACTTTCAACTTCACATGGTCTGGGACTGCCCCCAGGTGTCACGTAGAGGGGTACTCTAATGGCAGCGCACACCACAAGTTCAAAAAGCAGTGTGACACTTGGCCACCATCAAAGGGTGCTCCGATTTGCCGCACGGCTCTGTGGACATGGCGCGACTACTCCAGCCAGCGCAATGGCGCTGATCACATGCAGACCTGTGGTCGCTGCATTTGACTCGCATGTGTTTTAGCACTGTCGCGCTGGCTGTAGTAGCTGCGGCATGTTCATAGAGCCACGCGGCAACTCAGCGGCACCTTTGTGCTTGCCGCCAGGTTGTTGCATCGCTCTGCGAATTAGGTATTCTTGGCGGACCGCAAAGTATGTGCAGAATCAACCAGCTCAATATGTGATCCATAAATGCCAGCGGGAGGTAAACGCAGTGCATTTTGGAAAATGTAAAAGTCTGGCATGATAAATCGATGCGTCAATTATTAAAATGATAATTGGGCCTAAGGTACGTTGACTCGGTGACAACTTTGTACTTATTTGCTATAATTAATTTTACAAAGTAGTTGGTAGGTAGGATAAAAATGCAATCATAATTATCTCCAGATTATAGACTTCAAAGTCCATGTATCCTAATTAGTAATTACACTAATTAAGTGTGCAGTTGTAGCATTACTTTAGCAAAGTGTGCAGCTGGTCAATTATAAACGTAATTATCTAATCATAATTATCTCCAGATTATTGACTTCAAAGTCCATGTATCCTAATTAGTAATTACACTAATTAAGTCAGCAGTTGTAGCATTACTTTAGCAAAGTGTGCAGCTGGTCAATTATAAATGTAATGATGTAATTACAGCACTCTATTCACAATTAAACACATCCTTATTGGTAAATATGAGTGACAATAAATTTGTTTGAGTGACAATCAGCCAACAATAAACTCATTAATCGGCTTGAATCAATTGCAGACTCAATTGAATCAATTGAATTAAACAACTCAAATTGCTGTTGCCCAGCACTTCTACATTTTACATGTCTTTTCAAAAATTTGCCTAATTTTTCACAGCCATAAACATGTTTGCAATATCTGGAAAATTATCAGATCTGTATTTTTATAGAAAAAAATTGACGTGGTATATATAGTCAGTATCCCACATTCTGATCGTTTTTCGTCAAATCAGTCCATGGTATACGTTTTTGTTCCCGCCCATCCAATATATGCCTTACCTTACAATGAGGTAAACAAATAAGTATCTCCCACCTGTTGTGTGGTATTGAAACATTGGTTTTTTTTGCGCGCGCTCATTTGCGCGTTAGACGGGTAGGTATCGATTGCAGTTGACCTCTAATAACATAATAAAACAATTGGCGTGTGTTGCGTGGGGTATAGCTGCTATTAAAAGCGTAGTACGTGGTACACCAAAAATGCGGGATCTCGCAGACAGCCTGGCTTTCACCATCCCATAGCTGACCACTCACAGCAAAAATTGGTGTGTGGATGCACGGTGAAGTGTCGGGAAGTGTCTTCACACTGACACTTCCCGATGCCTCACGCAGCACGCTAGCGCTTCTACACACATCACAAAAATCTGCGTGAAGCCACTTCACGCATCCTCATATGGTGCTCCCACACACATGTATACATACGGGAAGTGTGTGGCAGAGTTGCGAAAGCGTATTTACGCTTACCCGAAATACCCGGGTAAATGGGTATTTAATGTTACGCTTACGCTTACGCTTTCATAAAATACCCGTACGCTTTTTTACGCTTTCCCGGCCAAAATACCCGGGTACTAAAAGCGTAAAAAAGCTTTTCACACAGTTTAGTTTTACGCATTTGAAAAAGCGTAAAATCACAAAAAAAAAGAGAGAACGAGACTACGTACCAAAAAAAAGACTGTGTGTGTGTGCAGTAATTCACTGGGAATAGTAGCACATGTACAAATTGTGTCGCGATATGAATGTTAATACTGTGTCATCGATCAAAATCGTGGTTTCAGATTAGAAATTTTGTTGCTGAAAATGGATCACGAGTCACGACGACGATTTTATCGCCGTCGACAGCACTCACTCCACGTTAGAAGATGAGGATGACATAAGTGTTGCTGCCGATGAATAACGAAACAAAATATGACGGCAGACTACACTAAGTGAACATCTGTGAGAGCGTGATTTGGAAAGAATTCACTGAGCAAAAAGCCTCTAAAAAATTTTTACGCTTACGCTTTTATTTACGCTTTCCTAGGTATTTTAAAAATACCTTACGCTTTCAGTATCCATACTCAAGATTTGGAAAGTGTATTTACGCTTACGCTTACGCTTTCCAAAAATACCGGTATTTTAACAACTCTGGTGTGTGGAAGCGCCAGCGCGGTGAAGTGTCTTCCACATTTTGGATGCGCGTGAAGTGCGCGGTGAAGCTAGGTGAAGCGTGTGGAAGACACTTCACCGAGATTTTTGTGATGTTGGTGGAAGCGCGTGGAAGCGCGCCGCCTCACGCGCATCCAGCCCGCTTCCACACGCTTCACGGATTCATTTTTTGTCGTGACTAGACTCAGCGCACTATAGGGTGTCAAAAAATGTTTTTACGAAAACAGAAAAATTTGCACTTGCTGGAGAACGGAAATGGCCACAGAAATTCGTTGCACTCGGCAGAAAACGGAAACGAAAAAAGTTTAAATGTATAGGAAGTCATTGATGGGCCAGGCCTATTTCGCACATAAGCCTGTTTCACACAAACGCCCGTTTCGCACACGCATGAAACCCGTGTCGCACAGAAATGATGCCTGTGCGAAACGGGCCTATGTGCGGAACAGGCGTATGTGCGGAACAGGCATATGTGCGGAACAGGCGTATGTGCGACACAGGTGTCTGTGCGAAACAGCCGTCTGTGCGTCGAGCGTCGAGTGTGAGTTGAGCGTGTGACCGGGCACACCAACTTTACCCCCCCCCCCCCAGCACAATTGGCTGCAGGTGGCGCAAGCTGGCTGTATAATCCGAATGCACTGGCGTTGGTGACCTAAACTAAACCCGAAACTTTTTTGGGTACCGAAGTTCGGTTTTGGTTTCCCAACGCCAGTGCCGTGTTCTTTGCATAATTGAGTTTCCATTTTGCAGGGCATTTCCCATGACTTTTGACTGCGTAAAATGTCAAATGTCATGAAAGTGTCAAAAGTCATGGAAAATGTCCTGCAAAATGGAAACTTGGTTGGCATTATGCAGGGAATTTTCCATGACTTTTGAGCATGTCAAATGTCAAATGTCATGCAAAGTGTCAAAATTCATGGAAAATTCCTTGCAAATGAAAACTCAGACAGCTGGTGCAATCTGGAACTCATTGTGCTGCGGGGAAGGGGGGGGGGTAAAGTTCTGGTGCCCGGGCACACGCTCGATTCACACGCACAGACGCCTGTTTCGCACAGATGCCTGTTCCGCACAAAGGCCCGTTTCGTCATTTATGCCCATTACAGAATAGTTTATATTTATATGCACTGTTCAGAATTCCAGTGATCCCATAGGTTTTTGCACACCCCTCATGCATTAGTCGGCATTGTGATAATAACCAACATCGGAACAAAATTGATATGTGGTAGGTGGGGTATTGCTACTAAACTTGGAGTTTTTATTTGATCAAAGACGTAATGTCTAGGGATGGCCGGGGGCCGGGGGGTTTTCAAAGGTTTATTTTTAATAAAAAAACGTTTTAAAAAATGACCATCGAAACTGTTTTAAAAAACACCCTTGGCTAATTAGTTTTAGTACTAAGCACTAGGTATTTAGCAATTTTTACGCGCAAGTGCGCAATTTCATTTGTGGTGGTTTTCTTTTGGTTTTGAAGCATTTTTAGTGTAGGAGCTTCCATTTGTTTGTGCTATTGTGTCATAATAAGCCATGATAGTGTAGTATATAATATACAGCCAATGTGCCCCCACATACTTGTACAGTGTGAAACACCACTGCCAATGTGTTAGCCTGCTCTTAAAAGTTATAACCTTATTTAAGCACTTTTCCATGCCCAACATCACTTGAAATCATGAATGTTCAGCAAAAGGCAATATACATAATAAGTCAACATAAAACGGATATTTTTGACAGAAATCACCACTTATAATGCTATCTGACTCCACAGCCATTCTATGGCTATATATAACATCACAAAGTACTGTCACCTGTATGATTTACCTGTACATCTATGTTGACTCATGACCATATCTGGGAGCTTTTGAAGAAAACAACGGTTTTATTTTTTTTAACCCATGTTTTTGAAAAAAGCTAAAAAAAACTTTTTTGGCCATCACTAGTAATGTCATTAACAGAGAGAAACCTGGACGATCTGGAAAAAAAAGCTGAAAAATTTACAGTCTTTGTTTTTAACAGGTGCTCCTGTCGAAATACCCTTAAGCAGGGTTGGCAAAAAAAAATATTAAAAAAATAAAAATAAAATGGAAAATTGAAGAATAAAATAAATTAAAATAAAATGGCAAATTTCGAAATAAAAATAAAAATTGTATAAAAATTCGAATTTTTGTAAAATTTCTGTAAAATTGTATAAACATTTGAAATTTTGTAAAATTGTATAAAAATTCTTTTTTTTTGTAAAATTTTTGTCTTGCTGCTTGAGTTTCTACCTGTTTTTTGTCATGGAACTGGGGACAGGCCCAAACTTTGTAAACTGCCACATGTCATGTAAATTGTCTTGCAATGTCTCCATTGTCATGACAAACGTAAATTTAAGTGTCAATTGTCAGGCGAATTGTATCCAAATCTTATGTTTTCAACCAAATATTATGTTTTGAATCCAAATCTTATGTGAACATTTGGATAGAAAAAGATAAGATTTGGATACAAGAACATAATATTTGGATACACAGATCACACTTTGCATGACATATGTCATGACAATTGCCACCTTGCTTGACATTTGATATGACACTTGACATTTTGCATGACATTTTACAAATGCACACTCCAGCTGCCAGTTCCGCAAGTGTACAAGTTACTAGTTAAAACATAAGAGTTGAGTAAAATGACAAATGATTAGTTATGAGATACCGTAAATGCTCTAATAATACAACAGGTCTCCAATAATACGACATCTCCAATAGTGTGACAGGTTTGGGCACATTGTGTGAAAATAATCCCACACTCTCCAATAATACGACACTCTTCAATAGTGCGACACCCAAGAAAAAAAGAAAAAACAGCGTAATGATGTCGCAATCTGCGGAAGCCAAGGATTCCGCGCTTTTGGACAATTGTTTTGTTAATGTTGATGTTTAATGGCAATTTAATGGGCGATTGTTGATGTTTATTGCTTTACGACGTCATGCTCACGTTTGAGTTATGTGGACAATGAAGTTGTTGATTTGATGAAAACAATAATGCGACACTCTCTAATAATGCAACATCTCCAATAGTACGACACCTAAAAATGTGCTGAAAAAAATAGTACAACTGTCGTATTATTAGAGCATTTACGGTAAGAGTAAAGTTAAGAGTTGAGTTCAATGACAAATGATTAGTTAAGAGATAAGAGTAAAGTTAAGAGTTGAGTAAAATGACAGATGATTAGTTAATAGATAAGAGTAAAGTTAAGAGTTGAGTCAAATGACAAATGATTAGTTAAGAGATTAGAGTAAAGTTAAAGTTAAGAGTCAGATAAAGTTAAGATCAGTTAGATAAAGTTAAGAGTCAAGTGTATCCAAATCTTATTTTTCGTATCCAGATCTTATGTTTTTGTATCTAAATCTTATGAGAAAACATAAGATTTGGATACAAAAACATAAGATCTGGGTACGAAAAATAAGATTTGGATACACTTGCTTGACTCTTAACTTTACTCTTATCTCTTAACTAATCATTTGTCATTCAACTCAACTCTTAAATTTTGACTTTTCTCTTAACTAATCATTTAACTCAACTCTTAAATTTCAACTTTTCTCTTAACTCGCCATTTGTAATTTTACTTAACTCTTATGTTTTTACTAGTAACTTGTACATTTGCGGAACTGGCCCCAGTAGTCCTTCTACTGAAAATGCAAATAATTGTTATCAAGAATTGTAACTTTACACTTGCAGCTGGCTAACAGTACCCTGCATGCAACTTTTCTAAAGTAATGGAAAAATTTGTTGCAGTTTTTTCATGTATATGTATAACAATAACATTTTTCTGGGCTTGCATGCATGACTCTGATTTTTTGTTAAATTTTTGTAAAATGGCGTCATTTTATTTTATTAATGACTTTTGGGCTATTTACACAGGTCCCAGCCGGGGACCGGGACCCAGCAAAAAATATTTTTTTTCAAAAGTGAATAATTGGTGTGTATGGGTTTTTTGCATGTTAATTAGGTGAATTATCACCAAATTAGCATGCACAAAATTTTTGCGAGACAGTTACATGCACTGATGCAAATTTTTTTGGGGGGCTGCATAAATTTTGTTTCGATTTGTCTCAAATTTGGCATGTGTGTACTCCTTCGTTTAGTGAGTACGCATGCCAAGTTTCAGCTCAGCGCGGTTACCGGTTGCTATTTTGTTTTTGTTTTTTCAATTTTTTTCAATTTTACTTCAATTTTTTTGATCACTGTATTTTTGTATAGTGATCGAAATCCTGCCGGGGACCGGTCCCCGGCAACGTCGAAATGGCCCTGACTGGGGTCAAATGTCCTCGGTGAGAATTGTTTTTTTTTTTCATTAAACAAATAATTTTGGTCCCCGACCGGGGTCATTCATCCCAGGCAGGGGACTAAAAATTCATCCCTGTCAGGGACGAACGTCCCCGGTCGGGGACCAAAATTCTTTGTTTACTGAAAAAAAATTTTCTCACCGTGGATGTTTGACCCAGGTCGGGGCCATTTCTACGTTGCTGGGGACCGGTCCCCGGCACGATTTCGATCACAATACAAAAATACAGTGATCGAAAAAATTGAAGTATGAATAAAATAACAACCGGTAACCGCGCTGAGCTGAAATTTGGCATGCGTACTCACTAAACGAAGGAGTACTCACATGCAAAAATTCAGACAAATCCAAAAAAAATTATACACTTCCCCAAAGAAAATGCATCAGCGCGTGTACCGGTCTCAAAACAATTTTGTGCATGCTAATTTGGTGATAATTCACCTAATTAACATGCAAACAACCCATACACGCCAATTATTCACTTTTGAAAAAAATTA
Organism: Sphaerolaimus hirsutus; assembly: GCA_964036195.1. Lineage (NCBI taxonomy): Eukaryota > Metazoa > Nematoda > Chromadorea > Monhysterida > Sphaerolaimidae > Sphaerolaimus > Sphaerolaimus hirsutus. The sequence continues at coordinate 1,504,621 of OZ038451.1, read as the reverse complement.
TTTTTTGCCGGGTCCCGGTCCCCGGCCGGGACCTGTGTGAATAGCCTGACATTTGAGAATAAAATAAAATAAAATAAAATGAAACAAGAATAAAATTAAAATAAAATAAAAATTTTGTACAATTTTCATACAATTTTACTAAAATGAATTTTTATAAAACCAACCCTGCCCCCAAGGTCTGAGCGAGCTGAGGAGAAAGTAGACCCCCCTTGAAATACCCCCATCTGGAATAGTGTACATCATGTATGCAATGTACATGATGTATTAAAAGCTGCAAATTAGCATCGGTGCTACACATAGACTACTTTGTGTAGACATATATGTATTTATGCATGTACAAGGCAACTTTGTGTAGACATATATGTATTTATGCATGTAATCTGTGCAGGCTTTACAGCAGCTACAAGCAATTTGGGTGGGGTATTTAAAGGGGCTTTATTATTTCCCCAGCTCACTCAGACCTGGTGGTATTTAGAGGAGGGAATTCAAGGAGTATATTAAGGAAATATTGCATAATATGTGAAAAAATATTATGCCAGGGAATTTCCAACTATTCATTTGATTGATTGAACACTTGGGAACTTAATCACACAATGCAGGGACGAACATATGGAACCTAATTCAGTTTGTGATGCCAGGACAAGCACAAGCAGTGGACAATCGCCTGCGCCGCGTGCTCACCCCCCTGGGACTGCTGTGCGTGCTGCTCTTCGCCATCTACACCAACATGCTGCTCATGAATCTCATTGAACCTGTGAGTGAGTGACAAAATGAAGACAGCTTGCTGAGCAGCTATAGGTAGATAGCTGGAGCGATTTGGGAGACCCAGGGCACAGTTGTGAATGCATATATTCTTTTACTCAAAAAGTATGCATACTCGAGTACTGCATAAATAAACATACCCATACTTTGAAAAAAGTATCTCTACTGTTGTGTGCACCTGAAACAGGGCTCACAGCAAACTTAGTTGTGGCACACCGATGATAAATGTGCAGTGGGGTTCAGCTGGATTGGCATGTGGACCTTGGGCAAGAGGCCGAAGCCAAGTCCACTAAACCAACAACCAGAGGAGATTTGCATTTGAGATGTGGTATCATTGCATTTTTGGGTGGAACATCGCTCAGCGACATGGGTCTCAAAGTTAAACATCTCATATTCATAGATGGACAACCCCTGGAGGGATGATGAGGGAAAATGAGTCAATGAACATCAAATGACCTAAACACCCAAATGGTGACTTATGAAGATTGGCTAAAACATGAAGTTTAGGGGTACAGACCAATCACTCAAAACCTATACAATAGTAGGAATGCAAGTGTATAGAATGAAGTGGACTCTAACTACAACTATTCCCCCCCCCCCCAACTTCAGCCTACAGGTTGAAAAAAATGTCAGAATTGTGCATGATCACTTAGTCTTTGAGGGTTTCTTGCTTTTCCTGTGGTTCCTCTGTCCCTTGAAGGCCATAACTGGTGCACTGACTGCTGGTTACTGGTTGGCTGGTATGTTGAATGGGTGCAGATATGGCTGATCTGGATTATGTGGTACTTGGTTATTTGATAAATTTGTTGGGGATGTCAGTGGAGATGTTGGGAGGATTTTACTGGTGGTGGGGGTTCTCTGTTTGATGGTTGGGTGTCTGGGTTCTGCTGCTGTTGCTGATTGATGCCCAGAGTGGTCTTTTTTATTTACCAGTGTCACTGATTGGCAGCTGGCATGCTGGTTTGGGTTCCCAGTGTCGCTGCTTGACAGCTGGGATGGTAAGGCTGTCGGTGTCGCTGCTTGATGGCCGACCTGTTTGCCTCAGTTCCTGGTGTCATTGCTTGATTGCCATGGTTTTAGGCTGTCGGTGTCTCTGTCCAACGACTGACCTTTTTGCCTCTGTACCCGGTGTCACTGCTTGATGGCCATGGTTTTTGGGCTTTCAGTGTTGTTGCATGACGGCCGACCTATTTGCCTCTGTTCTGGGATCATTGCTTGACAGCCGGGGTGGGATTGCATTTGACATCTTTTGTGTCATGGGTTCGCTCTTGTGGCGTGCTCAGGCTTGTCGCTTGCTCTGGATGGGTGCGCTGTGGGGGCCGCTGTTGCTGGCGGTGCTGCCGCAGGTTTGATGGGAGTGTAGTGATGGAAAAGCGCCATGGTGCTGGCGCCTGGCGCTAGCGCCAAAGCAAAAAGCACCATGGCGCTTTTGGCGCTTGGCGCTCAAACGCTCTGGTGCCATTGGCGCTTGGCGCCGGGACCTGAAAAAGTGCCATGGCGCTTTTGGCGCTTGGCACCATTTTCTGGTGGCGCTATTGGCACCTGGCGCCAGCATTTTGAATGGCGCCAAATAAGTGCCAACCATGATTATATACAATTGTTATAATACAATGAAATCGACACTCCAGTTGATCAATTTTTTTTGAAAAAAGTGTTTGGACATGAACAAAAAAGCATCTAGGTATTTGGTAAAAAAATCCAGTAAACGATTGGACTTATCGACTTATTGATTATGACATAAACCTTTCCCCACCACAATAAATTTGACTCCTTGGCAATTTGTTCACTTATAGACTTTTTGAAGTTCCCACTTGAAGTCAGTGACATCCCACTTAACACATTTCCCACTGTTTTCCCCACAAATATAGTGGGCTTATAGACTTCTTGTTGTACTCAACAGTTATTAAGTTATTGACTTATTGCTTGAGATCCTGTAAAATTGTTCAAAGTATTCCATATGTGTCTAAATGTGACAGTTGAAAGATGCAATTATCATTGAAAAAATGTGGAAAATAGTGAAAAATGTGCAGGACCAATTCTAGACGCCATTAGCATGTGTAACTCAATTTTCAAAATTTTGCAGTTACGACTTCCCCTGTCAAATGAGTTTACCCTTTAGAGAGAAAAATACCATTAATTCTTAAAAAAGTGCTTTCCTACTGCTAGTCATATGAGTGACAAATAACATCCCTTAACTCTACCTTTTAGCGAAGTGAGTAACAAAGAACTCTCCATTGAAAGCTCCCCAGTTACTATGCCTGACTAAAAACTATATTCCAGGTGCTGGTTCCGCAAGTGGACAAGTTAAGAGTTAAAACATAAGAGTTGAGTAAAATGACAAATGGCAAGTTAAGAGACAAGAGTTAGACCCCGTTTACACAGCTTTTTTGTGACGATACGACAAAAAAAAGTGTTCAATAAGTTGAGTAAAAATGTTCAATAAGTTGAGTAACAATGTTCCATATTTATGAGAAAAAGTCGTCAATTATACATTTTACCTAGGCGAATATGCATGTCAAATTGCACAATCGTGCTTGTAGCTCATGAGTAAAAGGCATTTGAAAACTTTTGCAGTTGTCGGACAGTTGTCGAACTGTCTCCGACAGCCAGCGACAATAGCAAACGTTTTTCGAATGTTATAAATCTTGAGCTACAAGCACAAGTCTGCAATTTGGCCTGCATATTCGCTTAGGTAGAAGGTATACTTGACCAGTTTTTCTAATGAATATGGAACCTTTTTACTCAACTTATTGAACGTTTTATTGTTGTCGGGTCATCACAAAAAATCCGTGTAAACGGGGTCTTAAGTTAAATGACAAATGATTAGTTATGAGATAAGAGTAAAGTTAAGAGTCAAGCAAGTGTATCCAAATCTTATTTTTTGTAAAACATAAGATCTGGATACAAAAAAATAAGATTTGGACAGAGTTGCGAAAGTGTATTTACACTTACTTGAAATACCCGGGTAAATGGGTATTTATATTTACACTTACACTTACACTTTCATAAAATACCCATACACTTTTTTTACACTTTCCTGAGCAAAATACCCGGGTACAGAAAGTGTATTTTTTTCTTTCAGATGGCCCTGTTTTATGCTTTTGAGAAAGCATAAAATAGGGTCATATACAAAAAATAACTGCACAGTGCACACATGCAGTTATGCATTGAATGTAGAAAATATGGCAAATGTACAAACTGGCCTTTGATCTCCAACCTTTGATCAGTACTCATGGTATTCTACAGTTTCATCATACTTTTGTAAAAAGGACAAGATCAATGGAAATTCACCAGCTGGACACAAAGTCAACTGGCTTTTGCATTGACATTTGCTGCATGTCCAATCTTGCATTTAAGCAGTGTGTATCGCATTGCTCAATCAGTAAATATCAACACTGAGAAAGTGCCATTATTAGTGAACTTCATACCACTAGACTACCGTATTTCCTCGAAATACCCCCGGGGGGTTTATTGTTTCAGAGTGAGAATTTTGAGGGGGGGTTAAACGAGGGGGGGGGGTATTTCGAGGGGGGGTTTATTATTTCGCCAGAAATTTTTTGAAATTCCAGTACTAAAATGTCGTCTGAAACGTACGCAGACGTCGAAAAAGGCAACAAAAATCGCCATTTATAAGACTCTAAAGACATTTATAAGTGTGTAGACGTACAAACACTGTTCTCACATAACAGAGTCATCTTTTTTAACGTGTGTTTTGCATTGCCGGGATGACAAACCGCAGCTTTTGTCATTTACGTTCTCTATACACTAAATTTGGGGGGGGGGGTATTTCGAGGGGGGGGTTTGTAAGTTCATAGTGTCCATTTTGAGGGGGGGTATTTCGAGGGGGGGGGGGTATTTCGAGGGGGGGGTATTTTGAGGAAATACGGTATTTGCTACAGTCTGAAATGTTTCATAAAAGGCAGTAAAATGTGAAATGATGCATAAAAATGACAAATATATTGATCTAAAGGTGAAAACAGTGGTGTATTCTAATGCTCAACAGTGAGAGCTCTTTCTAAAAAAATTTTTACACTTACACTTTTTTTTTCTTTCCTAGGTATTTTTTAAATACCTTACACTTTTTGTATCCATGCTCAAAATTTGGAAAGTGTATTTACACTTACACTTACACTTTCCAAAAATACCGGTATTTAAACAACTCTGGATTTGGATACACTTGCTTGACTCTTAACTTTACTTTTATCTCTTAATTAATCATTGGTCATTTAACTTTACTCTTAAATTTACTCTTGTCTCTTAACTCATCATTTATCATATAACTTTACTCTTAAATTGCCATTTTACTCAACTCTTAACTTTTCCACTTGCGGAACTGGCCCCTGGGGATAAAAACAATGTATGAAACATTTAAAGTGGCTGATTGAACTTTTACGGCAAAAGTTCAATGGTACGTCACAGTTAGGCACTGACTTCTCTACAAACAAATCGCAGAAAAAAATTTTGGCGCTGGCGCTATTGGTGCTTGGCGCCATTACTCTCTGGTGCCATTGGCGCTTGGCGCTGGGGTTCAGAAAAGTGCCATGGCGCTTTTGGCGCTTGGCGCCATTTTGCTCTGGTGCCATTGGCGCTTGGCGCTGGGGTTTGAAAAGCGCCATGGCGCTTTTGGTGCTTGGTGCCAAAAGCCTGGCGCTTTTTCCATCACTAGGGGGGTGCCACCATGTCATCATGGGACAGTTGGGGGCGGTGGGTACATGTAGGCTTGAGATGTTTCAAGCCAGTGTGGTCACCATGTTGTGTGAACAAGAAACAGGGCTCACAGCGAACTGAGTTCATGGCACACAGATGATAAATGTGCAGTGGGGTTCAGCTGGATTGGCATGTGGACCTTGAGCAAGAGGCAGAGCCAAGTCCACTAAGCCAATGACCAAAGGAGATTTGCATTTGAGATATGGTGTCATTGCGTTTCTGCGTGGAACGTCGCCAAACTTAAGTTTCAAAGTTTCAAGTGGTCTCAAAGTTTAACATCTCATATTCATAGATGGGCAACCCCCAAAGGGTACATGAATGATGATGGAAAATGAGTCAATGAACATCAACTGACCTAAACACACAAGTAGTGACTTATGAAGATTGGCTGAAACATGAAGTTTAGGGGTTCAGACCAATCACTCAAAACCTATACAACAGTATGTGGGAATGTATAGAATGTAGTGGACTCTAACTACAACTGTATGAGTACTTGAGTACTGTGGAGTAATTTTTGCGAGTACATATAGAGTATTTTTGCCACTTGAGACCGCTGCTGTTCATAAATAATACTTACTAATAGAAAGAAAACACCTTTTTGTTGTCCAGGGTGAACATTCATAATCATCATAATGTTCCCATCTACACATTCCAGAAAAAATGTACTTTGACTTGTACTAAAACCTAATTTTACTTGTGAATAAAAGTAAAAAATTTTACTTTATTCTTAAGTACAAACAAATTACTCAAGGCATCTTTTGAAAAAGTTTGGTACTTTTACTTTACTTTAGTTTGGTACTTGACACAGGGATGTAGCTAGGATTTTTGAGTGTGGGTGGATTGTATACCCCCACCCCTAAATTTCTGCCAGAATGAGGTTATGGCGCTTGTGCCCTGGCAGTATTAGCATTGGCACTGGGACAATGGGGGCATTGGCATTTGCACCGTGCATGCCGGCGTAGGTGCAAAACAGGGACACGGCCAGAATTTTTGACTGGGGGTTATCGATTGTTATCGGACAGGTTCTTTGGCGGATTGGGTCCCCACACACTAATTGACATCAACACAAAATGTCAATTGGTGCCAATCCCAATTCAAAGCTTGCTGACGAGCCAACGATCAACATTCAAACGCATGCTTTGAATTGAGAACGGAACCAGTTGACATTTGGTGTCAATGTCAACTAGCGTGTGTGCGGCCATTGCAGCATAGGTGACGCAAGGTCCCAATTTGTGCTTGTGACATTCACATTAGCGAAAATTTCACCTTGTGACACCTTATTGTCAGAGTCCTTATGTGAAGTTGGCAGCCAGCCAAAAATTTCGAAATCGCTATAAATAAAAATAAAATTGGCTAAAAATATACAGGGTGGCCCACGACAAGCGCACAGTTTCAATTGGCTCACTAGTGATGGAATGGCGCCATGGCGCTGGCGCCCTTGAATGGCGCCAAAGGGCGCCAGCGCCATGGCGCCATTGGCGCTTGGCGCCCTTTTATGTGGCGCCATTGTTTCAAATGGCGCCATGGCGCCCTTGGCGCTTGGCGCCATTTTCGCTGGCGCCAATTTGGCGCCCGGCGCCATTATTTTGGATGGCGCCAGAAATGGTGCCAAGATGAGGAGATGCATGGTTATTTTTTCCCTATTCAACTGCCTTTTTCACCTGAATGGTATATTTTAGGTGATATTTAACACATTCACATGTAATTTTTTGTCAGCACTGTTTTGGTTCATGTTGATTGTTTTATATTTACAACATGGACTAAAAATTGTCAAATAAGACCACCAATTGGAAAAATGTCGATATAAAATGATTTTTCCCAGCCTTTAGGTCATTGATTACCTGCTTACAATGCACCCTCTTTCTTAAAAATACCCTCGGCTTCAGGGGTTAATTTTTTTCAAAGTTCGCTCAAATCTGGGGGTATTTTGAGGGGGTTTATGCGAGGAAACGCGATAGGGGCGGTACGGTATAAATACATACTTATATACCATATTTGCTTGAATAATTCCCCCTGCGCATTGTTCTTTTGTCAGACCTTTTCGAGGGGGAACTTTTCAAGGGGAGGAATCCTTCAAGTACTTAAATACATTACGTCTGTACACAGTTTTGCATCTCTGTTGTGGCCAAATTTTTCGCCATCCGAATGTCTAAGTCTAAGTATTTATGTTACAAGCAATGAATAGTTCATTTAATGTCATAGAAGTTCTGTCGGAATAATAGACCCCCTCGAATTAACCCCCTCAAAATTTGCTCGAAATACAATATGTTTTACCGTATTTCCTCGAAATACCCCCATGGGTATTCATGAGAAGACAAGTTTTGTAGCTAGTATCGGCATCAGGGAAAGTGTATAGCGCGTAGCTCTTCCGTAAATGCTTCCGTGATGATATACAGGCTATAACACTGAATTTTTGGTTGGCGTCATTTTGGCGCCTGGCGCCATTGTTTCTGGCGCAAATTGGCGCCCGGCGCCATTTTTTCAGATGGCGCCATGGCGCCATTGGCGCCTGGCGCCATTTTCTCTGGCACCCTTTGGCGCCCGGCGCCAATTTTTTGAATGGCGCCATGGCGCCATTGGCGCCTGGCGCCATTTTTCCAGGCGCTTTTCCATCACTACTCCCAACACGTCAATATTGAATGAAAATTGCTCAAATTTGGTACGGGGGTAGATAAATGTACCCCATTTGTTGTGTTAAGTGCACTATTTCATATCACAAGATTTAGTGTCAGAGCGTGAAGCACAGTTTCATTTTTGCGTGTTTGAATGTGTACCATTGTAGGTGGTCCTGTGAAGTGACATTATTTTTCATATGGTGTGATAAATGTTAAAATTTTGTGATATGAATGTGTGCATGTAACATACTAAATAGGGTACATTTATCTACTGCCATGCCAAATTTGGACTATTTTTATGAACAGTTAGTTCTTTAGTAGACGATTGCAACTGTGCGCCACGTTCAAACATGTATTAAACTGTGCTTAGCATTCAAAAAATAACCCGTGATTTATATTTTTGAAAATCACAATAAATATAAATAACCTGTGATTTATATATATTTATATTTTTTTCAAATTCTGAGTGATATATTTATATATATTTTTGCAATTCGAAAAAAAAAATCATTGAGAAAATCACTCATACTAGATACATTGTGGTACAATGATTGCACTTTATGAATAAAACGTATGATTTGTGCAAGTAAATTTCTACTGCAACTATTGAATGCTGTATATGTTCAGTTTTCACAAATTGCATGAATTTCGGTGGGGTAGTTATGGTAAGTCATTAGTTTGCCACTTTGTTTACCTTATGTGAAAACTTGAATGATGACAAATGGTGACATCACCATCACTTAGTCTTCATTCTATGCATGACAAAGATGTAAATTGTTTTAGTAACTTTTTATTAATGTCATCCTGCTGCTGCTATGAATTGTATTGTCATGTTTTTCTGTATAAAGCATTTTTCTATCTTATAACATACTTTTCTGAATCAAAACATGAGTTAAAAAATACCAATTTGAGTTAAAAAGTTAAAAAATACCACACTAGTTTTCACTGTGACTTCTGTGAAAACTGAAATGGCAACATTGCGACATACAGCCTATTCTTATTTTATGCTATATGTGTTTTCGTTCTCAAATTTTCAAATTTAAACTATCATAAATTTAAATTAACATTTAAATATGATTAAATCATTCAACTGTGTTGATTGATCTGCATTCAAACAAATTTCAGTTTTCACTGACGTCACGGTGAAAATTAGTGTGTATAGGTACAAAATGTCACCAAAAATGAGTTTCACAGTTCGCCACTGTCAAAAAAGTAGCTTTTTGACAAAAAAGTATATATTTGCAGGTTTTATACCATTTTCTGGTGGCGCTATTGGCACCTGGCGCCAGCATTTTGAATGGCACCAAATAAGTGCCAACCATGATTATATACAATTGTTATAATACAATGAAATCGACACTCCAGTTGATCAATTTTTTTTGAAAAAAGTGTTTGGACATGAACAAAAAAGCATCTAGGTATTTGGTAAAAAAATCCAGTAAACGATTGGACTTATCGACTTATTGATTATGACATAAACCTTTCCCCACCACAATAAATTTGACTCCTTGGCAATTTGTTCACTTATAGACTTTTTGAAGTTCCCACTTGAAGTCAGTGACATCCCACTTAACACATTTCCCACTGTTTTCCCCACAAATATAGTGGGCTTATAGACTTCTTGTTGTACTCAACAGTTATTAAGTTATTGACTTATTGCTTGAGATCCTGTAAAATTGTTCAAAGTATTCCATATGTGTCTAAATGTGACAGTTGAAAGATGCAATTATCATTGAAAAAATGTGGAAAATAGTGAAAAATGTGCAGGACCAATTCTAGACGCCATTAGCATGTGTAACTCAATTTTCAAAATTTTGCAGTTACGACTTCCCCTGTCAAATGAGTTTACCCTTTAGAGAGAAAAATACCATTAATTCTTAAAAAAGTGCTTTCCTACTGCTAGTCATATGAGTGACAAATAACATCCCTTAACTCTACCTTTTAGCGAAGTGAGTAACAAAGAACTCTCCATTGAAAGCTCCCCAGTTACTATGCCTGACTAAAAACTATATTCCAGGTGCTGGTTCCGCAAGTGGACAAGTTAAGAGTTAAAACATAAGAGTTGAGTAAAATGACAAATGGCAAGTTAAGAGACAAGAGTTAGACCCCGTTTACACAGCTTTTTTGTGACGATACGACAAAAAAAAGTGTTCAATAAGTTGAGTAAAAATGTTCAATAAGTTGAGTAACAATGTTCCATATTTATGAGAAAAAGTCGTCAATTATACATTTTACCTAGGCGAATATGCATGTCAAATTGCACAATCGTGCTTGTAGCTCATGAGTAAAAGGCATTTGAAAACTTTTGCAGTTGTCGGACAGTTGTCGAACTGTCTCCGACAGCCAGCGACAATAGCAAACGTTTTTCGAATGTTATAAATCTTGAGCTACAAGCACAAGTCTGCAATTTGGCCTGCATATTCGCTTAGGTAGAAGGTATACTTGACCAGTTTTTCTAATGAATATGGAACCTTTTTACTCAACTTATTGAACGTTTTATTGTTGTCGGGTCATCACAAAAAATCCGTGTAAACGGGGTCTTAAGTTAAATGACAAATGATTAGTTATGAGATAAGAGTAAAGTTAAGAGTCAAGCAAGTGTATCCAAATCTTATTTTTTGTAAAACATAAGATCTGGATACAAAAAAATAAGATTTGGACAGAGTTGCGAAAGTGTATTTACACTTACTTGAAATACCCGGGTAAATGGGTATTTATATTTACACTTACACTTACACTTTCATAAAATACCCATACACTTTTTTTACACTTTCCTGAGCAAAATACCCGGGTACAGAAAGTGTATTTTTTTCTTTCAGATGGCCCTGTTTTATGCTTTTGAGAAAGCATAAAATAGGGTCATATACAAAAAATAACTGCACAGTGCACACATGCAGTTATGCATTGAATGTAGAAAATATGGCAAATGTACAAACTGGCCTTTGATCTCCAACCTTTGATCAGTACTCATGGTATTCTACAGTTTCATCATACTTTTGTAAAAAGGACAAGATCAATGGAAATTCACCAGCTGGACACAAAGTCAACTGGCTTTTGCATTGACATTTGCTGCATGTCCAATCTTGCATTTAAGCAGTGTGTATCGCATTGCTCAATCAGTAAATATCAACACTGAGAAAGTGCCATTATTAGTGAACTTCATACCACTAGACTACCGTATTTCCTCGAAATACCCCCGGGGGGTTTATTGTTTCAGAGTGAGAATTTTGAGGGGGGGTTAAACGAGGGGGGGGGGGTATTTCGAGGGGGGGTTTATTATTTCGCCAGAAATTTTTTGAAATTCCAGTACTAAAATGTCGTCTGAAACGTACGCAGACGTCGAAAAAGGCAACAAAAATCGCCATTTATAAGACTCTAAAGACATTTATAAGTGTGTAGACGTACAAACACTGTTCTCACATAACAGAGTCATCTTTTTTAACGTGTGTTTTGCATTGCCGGGATGACAAACCGCAGCTTTTGTCATTTACGTTCTCTATACACTAAATTTGGGGGGGGGTATTTCGAGGGGGGGGTTTGTAAGTTCATAGTGTCCATTTTGAGGGGGGGTATTTCGAGGGGGGGGGTATTTCGAGGGGGGGGTATTTCGAGGAAATACGGTATTTGCTACAGTCTGAAATGTTTCATAAAAGGCAGTAAAATGTGAAATGATGCATAAAAATGACAAATATATTGATCTAAAGGTGAAAACAGTGGTGTATTCTAATGCTCAACAGTGAGAGCTCTTTCTAAAAAAATTTTTACACTTACACTTTTTTTTTCTTTCCTAGGTATTTTTTAAATACCTTACACTTTTTGTATCCATGCTCAAAATTTGGAAAGTGTATTTACACTTACACTTACACTTTCCAAAAATACCGGTATTTAAACAACTCTGGATTTGGATACACTTGCTTGACTCTTAACTTTACTTTTATCTCTTAATTAATCATTGGTCATTTAACTTTACTCTTAAATTTACTCTTGTCTCTTAACTCATCATTTATCATATAACTTTACTCTTAAATTGCCATTTTACTCAACTCTTAACTTTTCCACTTGCGGAACTGGCCCCTGGGGATAAAAACAATGTATGAAACATTTAAAGTGGCTGATTGAACTTTTACGGCAAAAGTTCAATGGTACGTCACAGTTAGGCACTGACTTCTCTACAAACAAATCGCAGAAAAAAATTTTGGCGCTGGCGCTATTGGTGCTTGGCGCCATTACTCTCTGGTGCCATTGGCGCTTGGCGCTGGGGTTCAGAAAAGTGCCATGGCGCTTTTGGCGCTTGGCGCCATTTTGCTCTGGTGCCATTGGCGCTTGGCGCTGGGGTTTGAAAAGCGCCATGGCGCTTTTGGTGCTTGGTGCCAAAAGCCTGGCGCTTTTTCCATCACTAGGGGGGTGCCACCATGTCATCATGGGACAGTTGGGGGCGGTGGGTACATGTAGGCTTGAGATGTTTCAAGCCAGTGTGGTCACCATGTTGTGTGAACAAGAAACAGGGCTCACAGCGAACTGAGTTCATGGCACACAGATGATAAATGTGCAGTGGGGTTCAGCTGGATTGGCATGTGGACCTTGAGCAAGAGGCAGAGCCAAGTCCACTAAGCCAATGACCAAAGGAGATTTGCATTTGAGATATGGTGTCATTGCGTTTCTGCGTGGAACGTCGCCAAACTTAAGTTTCAAAGTTTCAAGTGGTCTCAAAGTTTAACATCTCATATTCATAGATGGGCAACCCCCAAAGGGTACATGAATGATGATGGAAAATGAGTCAATGAACATCAACTGACCTAAACACACAAGTAGTGACTTATGAAGATTGGCTGAAACATGAAGTTTAGGGGTTCAGACCAATCACTCAAAACCTATACAACAGTATGTGGGAATGTATAGAATGTAGTGGACTCTAACTACAACTGTATGAGTACTTGAGTACTGTGGAGTAATTTTTGCGAGTACATATAGAGTATTTTTGCCACTTGAGACCGCTGCTGTTCATAAATAATACTTACTAATAGAAAGAAAACACCTTTTTGTTGTCCAGGGTGAACATTCATAATCATCATAATGTTCCCATCTACACATTCCAGAAAAAATGTACTTTGACTTGTACTAAAACCTAATTTTACTTGTGAATAAAAGTAAAAAATTTTACTTTATTCTTAAGTACAAACAAATTACTCAAGGCATCTTTTGAAAAAGTTTGGTACTTTTACTTTACTTTAGTTTGGTACTTGACACAGGGATGTAGCTAGGATTTTTGAGTGTGGGTGGATTGTATACCCCCACCCCTAAATTTCTGCCAGAATGAGGTTATGGCGCTTGTGCCCTGGCAGTATTAGCATTGGCACTGGGACAATGGGGGCATTGGCATTTGCACCGTGCATGCCGGCGTAGGTGCAAAACAGGGACACGGCCAGAATTTTTGACTGGGGGTTATCGATTGTTATCGGACAGGTTCTTTGGCGGATTGGGTCCCCACACACTAATTGACATCAACACAAAATGTCAATTGGTGCCAATCCCAATTCAAAGCTTGCTGACGAGCCAACGATCAACATTCAAACGCATGCTTTGAATTGAGAACGGAACCAGTTGACATTTGGTGTCAATGTCAACTAGCGTGTGTGCGGCCATTGCAGCATAGGTGACGCAAGGTCCCAATTTGTGCTTGTGACATTCACATTAGCGAAAATTTCACCTTGTGACACCTTATTGTCAGAGTCCTTATGTGAAGTTGGCAGCCAGCCAAAAATTTCGAAATCGCTATAAATAAAAATAAAATTGGCTAAAAATATACAGGGTGGCCCACGACAAGCGCACAGTTTCAATTGGCTCACTAGTGATGGAATGGCGCCATGGCGCTGGCGCCCTTGAATGGCGCCAAAGGGCGCCAGCGCCATGGCGCCATTGGCGCTTGGCGCCCTTTTATGTGGCGCCATTGTTTCAAATGGCGCCATGGCGCCCTTGGCGCTTGGCGCCATTTTCGCTGGCGCCAATTTGGCGCCCGGCGCCATTATTTTGGATGGCGCCAGAAATGGTGCCAAGATGAGGAGATGCATGGTTATTTTTTCCCTATTCAACTGCCTTTTTCACCTGAATGGTATATTTTAGGTGATATTTAACACATTCACATGTAATTTTTTGTCAGCACTGTTTTGGTTCATGTTGATTGTTTTATATTTACAACATGGACTAAAAATTGTCAAATAAGACCACCAATTGGAAAAATGTCGATATAAAATGATTTTTCCCAGCCTTTAGGTCATTGATTACCTGCTTACAATGCACCCTCTTTCTTAAAAATACCCTCGGCTTCAGGGGTTAATTTTTTTCAAAGTTCGCTCAAATCTGGGGGTATTTTGAGGGGGTTTATGCGAGGAAACGCGATAGGGGCGGTACGGTATAAATACATACTTATATACCATATTTGCTTGAATAATTCCCCCTGCGCATTGTTCTTTTGTCAGACCTTTTCGAGGGGGAACTTTTCAAGGGGAGGAATCCTTCAAGTACTTAAATACATTACGTCTGTACACAGTTTTGCATCTCTGTTGTGGCCAAATTTTTCGCCATCCGAATGTCTAAGTCTAAGTATTTATGTTACAAGCAATGAATAGTTCATTTAATGTCATAGAAGTTCTGTCGGAATAATAGACCCCCTCGAATTAACCCCCTCAAAATTTGCTCGAAATACAATATGTTTTACCGTATTTCCTCGAAATACCCCCATGGGTATTCATGAGAAGACAAGTTTTGTAGCTAGTATCGGCATCAGGGAAAGTGTATAGCGCGTAGCTCTTCCGTAAATGCTTCCGTGATGATATACAGGCTATAACACTGAATTTTTGGTTGGCGTCATTTTGGCGCCTGGCGCCATTGTTTCTGGCGCAAATTGGCGCCCGGCGCCATTTTTTCAGATGGCGCCATGGCGCCATTGGCGCCTGGCGCCATTTTCTCTGGCACCCTTTGGCGCCCGGCGCCAATTTTTTGAATGGCGCCATGGCGCCATTGGCGCCTGGCGCCATTTTTCCAGGCGCTTTTCCATCACTACTCCCAACACGTCAATATTGAATGAAAATTGCTCAAATTTGGTACGGGGGTAGATAAATGTACCCCATTTGTTGTGTTAAGTGCACTATTTCATATCACAAGATTTAGTGTCAGAGCGTGAAGCACAGTTTCATTTTTGCGTGTTTGAATGTGTACCATTGTAGGTGGTCCTGTGAAGTGACATTATTTTTCATATGGTGTGATAAATGTTAAAATTTTGTGATATGAATGTGTGCATGTAACATACTAAATAGGGTACATTTATCTACTGCCATGCCAAATTTGGACTATTTTTATGAACAGTTAGTTCTTTAGTAGACGATTGCAACTGTGCGCCACGTTCAAACATGTATTAAACTGTGCTTAGCATTCAAAAAATAACCCGTGATTTATATTTTTGAAAATCACAATAAATATAAATAACCTGTGATTTATATATATTTATATTTTTTTCAAATTCTGAGTGATATATTTATATATATTTTTGCAATTCGAAAAAAAAAATCATTGAGAAAATCACTCATACTAGATACATTGTGGTACAATGATTGCACTTTATGAATAAAACGTATGATTTGTGCAAGTAAATTTCTACTGCAACTATTGAATGCTGTATATGTTCAGTTTTCACAAATTGCATGAATTTCGGTGGGGTAGTTATGGTAAGTCATTAGTTTGCCACTTTGTTTACCTTATGTGAAAACTTGAATGATGACAAATGGTGACATCACCATCACTTAGTCTTCATTCTATGCATGACAAAGATGTAAATTGTTTTAGTAACTTTTTATTAATGTCATCCTGCTGCTGCTATGAATTGTATTGTCATGTTTTTCTGTATAAAGCATTTTTCTATCTTATAACATACTTTTCTGAATCAAAACATGAGTTAAAAAATACCAATTTGAGTTAAAAAGTTAAAAAATACCACACTAGTTTTCACTGTGACTTCTGTGAAAACTGAAATGGCAACATTGCGACATACAGCCTATTCTTATTTTATGCTATATGTGTTTTCGTTCTCAAATTTTCAAATTTAAACTATCATAAATTTAAATTAACATTTAAATATGATTAAATCATTCAACTGTGTTGATTGATCTGCATTCAAACAAATTTCAGTTTTCACTGACGTCACGGTGAAAATTAGTGTGTATAGGTACAAAATGTCACCAAAAATGAGTTTCACAGTTCGCCACTGTCAAAAAAGTAGCTTTTTGACAAAAAAGTATATATTTGCAGGTTTTATACAGAATTTTATGCTCTATTTAATGGTTGGTCACACAGCAAGTGAAAAACACTTGCAAATGGTATATAAGGCCAAGAATATTGCTTGAAATTGAAATAAAGCGCAAGTGATTTTTTGAGATTTTATTTGAGCTTAGAGTTATTTTTTCAGTAATTTAATTATATTATCAAGAGACCTTGAGTATTTGTATACCGTATTACCTCGAATTATCCCCCCCTTGAATTAACCCCCCCCCTCGAATTAACCCCCCCTCAAAATGGGCTGGGGAAATAATAAAACCCCCCTTGAAATACCCCCCCTCCTGAATGATGGACATCGTGTATGCAATGTACATGATGTATTTATTACTACTAATTTGGATTGCAGTGACACTTTTACGCTCATTTATGTACAGCCCAAATATGACCTACTTTCTCACGTTGATTACCGTTTTTGTGTATGAAAAAGCGTATTCTTTACTATGAATTTCACGAAAATTTCTGACGAAATAATAATAAAAACCCTCGTATAACCCCCCCCCCCCTCGAATTACCCCCCCCCCCTCAAATTTTGCTGGCGAAATAATAAACCCCCATGGGGGTATTTCGAGGTAATACGGTATATTTATATTTTTTCCAAATTTGGAGATATATATTTATATATATTTTCCAAAAAAATTGGTGATTTTTTTGAATGCTAACTGTGCTTCACGTTCCGACATGAACTTTTTTGTGATGTGGAACCGTGCTCATAAAACAACAAATGGGGTACATTTATCTACCTACATACCAAATTTGAGCTGTTTTCATTCAAAATTGGTGTGTTGGGAGTAGTGATGGAATGGCGCCATGGCGCTGGCGCCATTTGAGGGCGCCAAAGGGCGCCGCGCCATGGCGCCATTGGCGCTTGGCGCCCTTTTTCTGTGGCGCCCTTGGCGCCTGGCGCCCACTTTCTGAAAGGCGCCATGGCGCCCTTGGCGCTTGGCGCCCTTTCTCTGTGGCGCCCCTGGCGCCCGGCGCCCTGCCCTAAAAGGGCGCCAAAATGGCGCCAGCAGGGTTTCAAGGTGAAGGCTGCGTAAACGGCAAAAAATTAAAAAAGCGTCCGTGGATAATCGAAATTCACTAGAAAAACGGACGAAGTGGTCCCAGTGGTTGGAAATGTTTCATCCAATGATTCAGCAGACGCGTCTCATGGATCAGAAGCTGAGAATTATGGACCTTTGAACTTGCAAACTCATAAATGAACACCTTCAAATCATCGTAATTTCGTTGTCAGCCACTTCAAGAAAACATCCATTGGAAAAATCTGTTTGAAGTGGATGCATCGTTTTGTCAAATGACAATTTCCATTGCGTTTTAGGTGAATGTGTGTGTGTATGATTTAATGCAAAAAAAATTTGTTGCTAGTTTTTTTGTACTGATTACATCCTAGAGAATGTGAATAAAAATGTGAATGTGTGCAATACAGTGTTATAGCAACATTTTCAGCACACACAGGGTATTGTATGCACTTATTTATTCTGGCGCCATTGGCGCCTGGCGCCCTAATTTTCAAATGGCGCCATGGCGCCCTTGGCGCTTGGCGCCCTGTTTCTGTGGCGCCCTTGGCGCCTGGCGCCCACTTTCTGAATGGCGCCATGGCGCCCTTGGCGCTTGGCGCCCTTTTTCTGTGGCGCCCTTGGCGCTTGGCGCCCAGTTTCTAAATGGCGCCATGGCGCCATTGGCGCCTGGCGCCCTTTTTTCTGTCGCTTTTTCATCACTAGTTGGGAGCAAATTAAAACAGTGCGGCTGACGTGGGCCACCCGATACATATAAAGAAAAAATAGTGATTATAAATGTGAAAATTGGCAAAATGGAGCCAATTTTAGCTATTTTGAGTTAATTTTGTGTTTTCACTCTTGTTTGTACAATACACGCTTGTGAATGTCACATTGTGACAGTGAAATTTCTGCTTGTGACACCAAAAATTCCACTTGTGTACAAATGTCTCGTTAAAATTGTGTTGCCTAGCAATATCGTAGCTTCAGATTAGGAATTTTGGGGCTGAAAATGGATTCCAAAAACTGTTGCTGAGAGTTTTATTTTGAAACAGTTCACTGAACAAAAACAGACAGAATCCCGGATGCATTACCTTTACCGCCACTCTATGTGAGTATATATTCACCTGGTCTGCATATTTACTTGATTGTGAATGCACCAGTGAGTTGTTAAAATACCAGTATACCATTATACCAGTAAGCGTAAGCGTAAATACACTTTCCAAATTTTGAGTATGGATACTCAAGGCGTAAGGTATTTTTAAAATACCTAGGAACGCGTAAAAAAAGCGTAAGCGTAAAATTCTTTAAGAGAGTTTTTGTTCAGTGAATTCTTCCAAAATCAAGCTCCCAGCGAAATTTTTTTGACAACCACTTCGTAGTCTGCCCTTAGATTCATTCAATTAATTGGCAATTCATCGGCAGTAACACTAAGGTCATCTTCATTTTCTAACTCTGACTTAGTACTGTTGAAGACGACAACATCGTCGTCGGAATCCATCCATTTTCAGCACCAAAATGTCTAATCTAAAGCCACAATTATGCTTGACAACACAGTATAAACCAAACATTCATATTGCGATTGCGACACAACTTGTAAATACATGTACCGCTATTTCCAGTGCATTATTGCACACACACACAGTCACTTTTTTGGTACGCAGTTTCGTTCACTTTCTTTTCTGTGGTTTGACACTTTTTCAAAAGCGTAAAACCGGACTGTGTGAAAAGCTTTTTTACGCTTTTAGTACAAGGTATTTCGGCCAGGAAAGCGTAATAAAGCGTACGGGTATTTTATGAAAGCGTAAGCGTACGTGTAAGTATAAATACCCATTTACCCGGGTATTTCGGGTAAGCGTAAATACGCTTTGGCAACTCTGGAATGCACACATAATCTTAATGTATAATAAGTATGCAACTGTGTACTAATATAATGTGAAAATATGAAAGACAATGGTGTATAAATTCATCTAATAGCGAAAGCAAGGGTGTTTTCTGACGCTCAAAAGCAAGAGCACTTTCTAAAAGAAATTTACGCTTAAGCTTTATTTTACGCTTTCCTATGTATTTTAAAAATACCTTACGCTTACAGTATCCATACTCGAAATTTGGAAAGTGTACCGTATTTCCTCGAATTACCCCCCCGGGGGTTATTTTGATAGAAAATTTTGATAGAAAAACGTGAAAAATGAAACAATAACCACCATTTATAAGTTTTTACAGCCTTATATAAGGATGTAGATGGTACAAACGATGGTCTAACGTAACACAGTAAGTGTTTTGAACGTCTGTTATGCATTT
Organism: Sphaerolaimus hirsutus; assembly: GCA_964036195.1. Taxonomy (NCBI): domain Eukaryota; kingdom Metazoa; phylum Nematoda; class Chromadorea; order Monhysterida; family Sphaerolaimidae; genus Sphaerolaimus; species Sphaerolaimus hirsutus. Next base: position 1,484,913 of record OZ038451.1, on the reverse strand, counting down.
CCTGGACCACAAATTCATAGTACCCATTTTGAGGGGGTATTTCGAGGGGGGGGTATTTCGAGGAAATACGGTATTTACGCTTACGCTTACGCTTTCCAAAAATACCGGTATTATAACAACTCTGGTGAGCACCAGCACAAAATATGTAAAATTATTGGTTTTGAGTGAAAATTGGAGCAAAATTTCTCAAAAATACCGTATTTCCTCGAAATACCCCCAGGAGGTTTATTTTTTCAGAGTGAAAATTTTGGGCTACCGTATTTCCTCGAAATACCCCCGGGGGGTTTATTGTTTCATAGTGAGATTTTTGAGGGGGGGTTAAACGAGGGGGGGGGTATTTCGAGGGGGGGGTTTATTATTTCGCCAGAAATTTTTTGAAAACCAAGTACTAAATTGTCGTCTGAAACGTACGCAGACGTTGAAAATGCAACAAAAATCGTCATTTATAAGACTCTAAAGACTTGTATAAGTGTGTAGACGTATAATCACTGTTCTCACATAACAGAGTCATCGTTTTTAACGTGTGTTTTGCATTACCCAGATGACAAACCGCAGCCTTTGTCATTTACGTTCTCTATACACTAAATTGGGGGGGGGGTATTTCGAGGGGGGGGTTTATAAGTCATAGTGTCCATTTTGAGGGGGGGTATTTCGAGGGGGGGGGTATTTCGAGGGGGGGGGGGTATTTCGAGGAAATACGGTATTTACACAGGTCCCGGCCGGGGACCGGGACCTGTGTAAATAGCCAAAATTTTGAGAGAGAAACGTGAAAAATGCAACAATAACCACCATTTATAAGTTTTTACAGCCTTATATAAGATGTAGATGGTATAAACGATGTTCTAACGTAACACAGTAAGTGTGTTGAACGTCTGTTATGCATTTCCCGGACCACAAATTCATAGTGCCCATTTTGAGGGGGGTATTTCGGGGGGGGGGGGGGGGTGTATTTCGAGGAAATAAGGCACTCACTTTTACGCTTTCCTGTGATGAACAGATTTTTTTCACATTTACCCATTAATATTATTTCAGGTTCAGAAGCCATTATTCAAAGATTTTGATACAATTCTGGAGATGATAAGAAAGAGAAAGCTCAAAGTGATACCACCACTTGTAAACGGCAACCTAGTGCAGCAATTCGAAGAAAAATTTCCAACTTTGAAGGAAGCTTTTACTGGAGTGGGTCTTCTCGAGCTGACCCTGGAAAATCGTGCAACACATTGGAAGAAAATTACAGAGGGGAAGACAGTTTTCATTGGGTTAGTTAGAACAAAAATTTTGTATGTTATGACACTCCATCCAGGCATTGAATTCAAGAAGTTGATACGTTCAACAAAAAATTTCCGAGTGATCTTGTTTGAAGAGTCAAGATAGCATTCTGTGCAAGTGACGCGAGCACCAGGGGCCAGATTTAATCCTCCCTACAGATTTGTAGGGTAGGGCATACGCCCAACAGATTTTTTAAATTTCATTCGCATCGACGCACATGCACCGAGAGCAAGGCGGTTTGTAAAATACACGAAACAATCCCTTAAGGTCGCCGATATTGCAATATGACGTATAAATATCACTTTGATTTTGGCACGGAAATCATGATTTCGTCATTTCTTCCGTCTGCCAATTCGTTTTTTTTTATTTTGTCGGGCGGGTTTAGGGTGTCAAAAAAAATTTTTTACGGGAAACGGAAAAAATTTTTCAGCGGCCGGAAAACGGAATGGAAAACGGAAAAAAATTTGCACTTGGCGGAAAACGGAAACGGAAACAGAAAAAAAATTTCAGCGGCCAGTAAATGGAAAAAGAGCCCGGAAAAATGGAAACGGAAAAATCAAATTTGCATGGAAATGGAAAAACTTGCTGAAATTTTGCCGGAAGACGGATAAAATTTGCTGAAATTTTGCTGGAAGTGGAAAAAAATTGCAGTAATTATGCTGGAAACAGAAAAATGTTTACAGCATTGACAAGCTGCATGAATTTTTACCAAGTTGAGCCAGAAAAAAGTTAAATGAGGCGGAAAAATGGAAAATTGAGGCAGAAAATGGAAAAAGGCAGAAAAACTGGAAATTGAGGCGGAAAGCGGAAAAAAGGTGGAAAAACTGAAAATTTAGCCAGAAAATGGAAAATGAGCCGGAAAAATGGAAACGGAAAAAAAAGTTGCCAGAAAACGGAACAGAAAACGGAAAAAAAATTTCAGCAGCCGGAAAACGGAATGGGAAATGGAAAAAAATTGCCTGCGGAAAACGGAAACGGAAAATGGAAATTTGACACCCTAGGCGGGTTACTCGGAGCAGTCGCGCTTTTGTGTAGTCAGGTGGTCACTTTTCTAGTGTTCACTGCCTACAACCGAAACCATGAGGGCAGCGACAAGAAAGAAATGCATGCACGAGCGTACAAAAGCGTGACTTATGTGAGTAACCCGCCCGACAAAATGAAATAAAAAACCAATTGGCAGACAGCCAAGAAATGACAAAATCGTGATTTCCGGGCCAAAATCAAAGCTATATACGTCATATTGCAATATCGGCGACCGTAAGGGATAGTTTCGTGTATTTTACAAACCGCCTTGCTCTCGGTGCATGTGCGTCGATGCGGCGGAACTTTAAAAAATCTATCGGGCGTACGCCCTACCCTACAAATCTGTAGGGAGAATTAAATCTGGCCCCAGGGGAGCAGGGGAGCGGATTACCCCCCCCCCAAATCACCCAGCTATCTATCCTGGAGACTGCTCAGATATCCATCCTGAAGGTATTTTTGGCTATAATACGCTGGAACACCCCCCACCATCTGGAGCTATTTTTGAGAAATTTTGCACCGTTGAAATCACTACATATTTCCTGTGTCTTTTTGCCAGTTTTGGCTATTGTTGGCTATATATGTGCTTGTAAACCGCATTTTCACTGCATTTCACTTGTTTCTTTAAACAATTTTCAACTTTTCAGTCTTGAACCTTGAAAAAGTCCCTATCTATTGAATCCCTGTGAACACTGCCAATAAAATTTTCAGATTTCTGATTTGGTGATGGGCCTGTATCCCCAGTGATTGATTGATTCAAACTTTTGGGGGGGATCAGCTCAACACTCCATTCTACTATACACAAGAGGGTAGGGCCAGTGACATGGATGTACCTTGAGCAATTTTTGCGAGAATTGATCATTTAAGCCGGAATTACAGCTCAGCGGCGTTTGACATGAAATGATGACGTCATAAAATTGATAACATCAAAATTTACAAAGGTACAGCATTGAAATTTCAGAATTAGATAGTTCTAGTAATTGTGTAATGACTCAAAAAAATTTACCAAATAATCATTATTTAAGTAGTTATTAATTTAACATCAAAATTTTTTGGTGATGTAAAATGTTTGACGTGAAATGTTGACGTAGATTGTGTAAATTTTGACATAAAATTAATAACTTATTAAATAATAATTATTTTCAAAAAAAAATTTAGGACATTACACACAATTACTAGAACTATCAAATTCTGAAATTTCAACGATGTACCTATGTCTATTTTGATGTACCGTATTTCCTCGAAATACCCCCGGGGGGTTTATTGTTTCAGAGTGAGAATTTTGAGGGGGGGTTAAACGAGGGGGGGGGGGTATTTCGAGGGGGGGTTTATTATTTCGCCAGAAATTTTTTGAAAACCAACTACGAAATTGTCGTCTGAAACGTACGCAGTCGTCGAAAATGCAACAAAAATCGCCATTTATAAGACTCTAAAGACTTGTATAAGTGTGTAGACGTATAATCATTGTTCTCACATAACAGAGTCATCGTTTTTACCGTGTGTTTTGCATTACACAGATGGCAAACCGCAGCCTTTGTCATTTACGTTCTCTATACACTAAATTTTGGGGGGGGGGTATTTCGAGGGGGGGGTTTATAAGTTCATAGTGTCCATTTTGAGGGGGGGTATTTCGAGGGGGGGGGTATTTCGAGGAAATACGGTAATCAATTTTACAACGTCATTATTTCACGTCAAACACCGCTAAGCTGTAATTCCGGCTTTATGGTATACTCCGGTTACTTTACACCCTGCACGCGTGGTTCCCGCTGGAAGTGTGCCAACGATGGTTAACGCGTCCGAGTTTCATAAAAAGATTACAAAATTGATTGTTGTTATAATGTTGTTCATTAACATATTCACATCGATGAATTTTTTCATATTTTTACGGAAATTGCATGATTTAATAATCATTGGAACACTTCCAACATGAGACATAAATCAGTGCGAGGGCATAGTATCACGAGTACGACGAGTAACGTAAATTGTAGATAGGAGCATAAAACTCCAGAAAACATCATGGCAGAAGCGAAAAGTAACCACAGTACAATACCCATCCAAAAAACTTACAGGGATCATGGGTTGGTAGAGCAGGCAAAATACTGTGTGTGCAACCCACTTGTCATCCCAGTGCCGCAGATCTCAGGTTTTTTAAGCTTTCAATTTGCTCTGAAGGTTTGTCTTAGCTACTGACTGGTGAGACCGTTCCTGCATGATTTTTTTTTTTGAAAATCATTTAAAATATGTTTCAGGGCTTTTTCCCTTTGTTTTACAACAAAACGTGCACCAACAAAAAGCTTCTCCACTACACAAAACAACAGTAGATAGCGTTGGAAAAAGTCTATTGTTTCACATGTCTTGATTTTTTTAAATAAATTTTTTAAATAAAAATCGATTTTTTCTAAATAGTCCAAAATGGGGGTAAAGCAGCTGTTGTATTTGTTTCACAACATTTTTACTATTCTTCATCTAGATTTAAGTTTAGGGATGTAGTGCTTTCGCTAGATCCTTTAAAATGCGATGTAAAATGTGTTGTAAAATTTGGTAATTTAGAAAAAAAAATTATTTACAGTGAATTGGGTTCAAACGGGATCCCGATCCCGAATCTCGAAATCTGAAAAACGAATCCCGATCCCGGGCCCGAAAATTTTCAAATCCCAATCCCGATCCCGAAAAAAAATTTACAGTCCCGATCCCGGAAAAAATTAAATGCCATTTTTGCAGTATTAAATGTGAATGGAAACCTACCTCTACTGTCCACTTTATGCCACTTTTCTGGCGTCCAAATGTGTTGTTAGGCCTGTTTTGTCCAAAAAAATCGGGAAAAAAAAACATGATTAGCAGAAACTTTTGAAAGTGCCAATCCCGACTAAGGTGTCAAATTTCCGTTTCAGAATTCAATTTTTTCCGTTTTCCGTTCAGTTTTCCGACCGCTGAATTGTTTTCCTTTTTCCGTTCCGTGTTCATTTTCCCGGCTCATTTTTCTTTTTCCAGCTTTTTCCGTTTTACGACTAAATTTTCTGTTTCTCCACCTTTTTTCCATTTTCTGGCTCAATTTTCTTTTTTCCCACTTCATATTCCTTTTTTTCCGGCTCAACTGTCTGTTTTCTGTGTATGGTATGTGCTTGTTTGTATTGTTACAAATGGTGTTGGTGGTTCCCTTTGCCAGTGGTGTTAAATGAGTTTTAACAAGAGTTTTCTAAAAGAAATTCGGTTTTTGGTTGCAAAGGAATTCCAGCCAATTTCATTTGTTCGTTTATGCCAGTGCACAAACGTGGGTCACCGTGTACACGGCTACGCTATTTACGCTGTAAAGTGTCTGGCGGTTGCTATCGAACTTTGTTATTACACGGTGACGGGTGCTCTAATTAGGATGTAAATAGGTAGGAAAATTAGGTTGGGTGGGTGCGCTCGCCAGCAAGGAGTTTGCCTTGCACAATTTAGTTGATTAAGTGTTTAATTTATTGCTTTTTACTTAGAATGCTTCTGCCATAATTAATTTGGTAAAAATCGGTACTTATTGTGGTAAAATTATGCTGAGCGGTTCTTATTTGAATGGCGCGGTGGGACATGGCAAGAAGTTCCAATATTTGGAAGCCAGCCAATTGTAGAGAATGAAGAGCTGAATGCAGATGGAAATTGCCGTACCGCAAATGCAAATGTCTCTAAATGTTACACTCAAACCTAGGCACATTAGTGCAAGCAAAATGTATTTTCAGATAGGTAGCTTAGATAGGTTTACTAGGTGTAAATGGGGTCAAATATAATAAATGGTTGGCAGTTGTGAAGAGAAAACAACCTACTAGCGTATGTTTTCACACATAAATAGAACTATCAATGGGAATTTGGTGTCTACCTAACTTATGCAGCAAAAATGGTAGATAGCAATAAATGGGGAATAAACTGCGGCAAAAATTAGGGTTAAACGCAATTTTGCATTAAGTAGGGTAAATAGTAGTGAAATAGGCAAATAAATGTGAATACCTAAATGAGTAAAAACACACAATATGCAAATTGCAGGGATCACTTATCACTGCAAGCAGATTGTGAGAGCTTTTCTCAAGCTCCCGGCTGCGAATAGGCTAAGCCGCGAATAGGCCGCAAACACCGGCCCAGTGGCCCTTTAGGTCCAGTGACCTAGGAAAACGGAATTTGGCACACAGCCAAAAAATAGCACAGAGCTAAAAATAGGTTCAGCACAGAAATAGAGTATTCTCATTGGAAGTCAGACTGATTTTTTCAAGCAAAAAGGTTGCAGTTCCAAAACCAATTTTGCTTTTCCATTTGATTTTCCAGTTTTGTTACCTGAGTGGGCGGAGTTTAACATAGGCGGGTAAGTGATATTCATAAAATGCTTGATGCAAGTAAAATCACTAGGCATGTGTGTAAGACAGACACACCCTAGTGTACAACCGAAGTTTCACCTTAATTGGCAACTTTTGCATCAACTCAAAACTGGGTACACTTTCTGTCATGATTCCATAGCTTGCTCACAAGCTACTTCCCCACCAATGCTTTCTGTGGGGGACTATTTGCATTGTTGCATAGTGGCACCTGCACTTGCCTGTCAATCAAATGTTCAACATTTCTGCAACATGTGTGCACATTCTGTCAGTTATGCAATATGATTGACAGCTCTAGATTGTTATCTTGGTCTTTTGCTTCAGTTTTTAGCAGTTTTTAGATCTTTATCTAGGTTTTGCTTCAAATGTCTAGACAAGCCATCTTTTTGGCATGGCGCCAAGTCTAGATTACTGTAGTGTGCCAAAATAGCTGTCAATCATTTCTTGGGTTTGCAGTTTTACCCTTTGAAGTCAGTGTCATCAATCATCTTTGCTTAGATCTTATCTAAGCTTCTTCTTGACAGCTGACAGGTGAAAATGCAAGCTATTTTCAAATTTGGAACCTCAAATTTGAATTTTCTAATTCCAGACAAGCCAACCTTGTTGGCACCAAGCCAATTGGCTTACTGTAGCGCACCAAATGGTGTAAACCATTCCAAGTAAATGCTAGCATTCCTTTTCTACATAGTGTTTGGCAAGCTCCATAATATTTAGCTGCATTTTATATTGTTTATATTGCGCCCCATAATATAGCATCAGCGTCACTCATTTGTGCAATGTTTTAGGCGCGCGCGCAATTCCATTATATTAGGTGCAGCTAACACCATTCTTTGGTGTTTTTTCCAACACTAGTAGGTTTGCTAGTAAGCCGCTTGTGTGCAGCTGGTGTATCTTTACACATGATGTTTATTTTAAGCGGCATTTCATAAATATGTCTTTGCACACAGCTGTTTTGGGATGTATAGGCGCATGCTTTTGTGAGTCTATTTTACCGGAAATATTTCGCTGTTGAATATCGGTATTCAAGTACACTGGCACTGGGTGAGCACAAGTATGCAGGTAACAGTATGCATGCAGGTTTTCAATTATGTTAATTTTTACCATTTTCCATCAAAATTTTAGCAATTTTTACTAGTTCCAGCTAATCTAAGCAATTTTGATCCGTTTCCGTGCAAATTTCATTTTTCCGTTTCCGGTTTTCCGGTTTTGTTTTCTGTTTTCCAGCTGCTGAAAATTTGTTTCAGTTTCCGTTTTCCGTTAAAAAATTTTTGTGACACCCTAATCCTGATCCAGAAAAAAATACCAATCCCGGTCCCGATCCCAAACCCCCAATCCCGATCTCGAAATCACAAAAAAATGAATCCCGATCCCGAGACGTCAATCCCGTTCCCGATCCCAAAAAGTCAATCCCGTTTGAACCCTAATGGTGAACATTAAATGGATGGACCCACATTAAATTTGTGTACATAGGTATAATAAATAGCTTTGAGATTTGACATTTTCTAACACAGACAAATTGCTGATTGAGGTTGGCTTTCCATTCAACAATCAGTTTAATGAAACCAGGTTGACGGAATTCAATCATGCAGTCAAACGAGTCGAACACTTTACAGCTGCTATTTTTAAGAAATATCAACGGGAAAGACACACTCAATACTGCAAACTCGTGGTGAGAAAACTAATTCTGCATCTAGATAAATATTGCCACAAATAATACCTACACACATTTGAAATTTGCATATTTTGTTGTGGCAATATTTTGCCATATGATGTTCTCTATCTATAAAATACAGTGTTTCCAAATAAATAAAAATATTCAAAATCGGAAAAAAAGTAATTTTGTGGTGAAATTAGAAAATATAGGTATGGATTATCAGATGTTGTTCAAAAAAAAAAAAAACAGGACCACGTCATTGCCCGCAGAATTTTTTATTCATTTTGGGCTGGACACCACAGTTGGCACATACATACTGTATTACCTCCAATATTACCTTAGCCAGCTTTCAGTGCCATGACGTTATTCAAGGTCGCTTTTGAGTGCCCTATTTGTTAAATTTTCTTTACTTTGGCAGGCTATGGCTGAATGGTAGTTTTTAACTTTGTAAACAATTTCCAACAATTCCAACCAGCTTAAAGCCAGCCATTCTTGACAATGCAAGATAAAATAAATCAAAGGCGAATTTTCAAATAAACTCTCTCAAAATAAAGAAAATTGAAGCAAAAATCGTCTGATTTAAAAAAGTCAAATTTAGTAGTAAGAATGTAAGTTAGATGCCAAAAAATTTGCCGTCACTATTCTCTATTTTGAGGGGATTTGTTTGATCAGGGGTGTGCTCAAAAGATTTGCTATGGTTTCTTTTATCTGCCCTTATCAAGAATGGTGGTCTTCAAGCTGTTGGAAGCTGAAAATTTTATGCAAAAGTTAAAAATACCATTCAGCCATAAACTGCCATAGTAAAGAAATGCAAACAAATACTGCACTCAAAAGCCATTTTGAATGACGTCATGTCACTGAAATCTGGCTAAGAACCACTTCTTAATATTTAATTATGGCCTTTTCAGCCATGATGACCAGAATAAGCAGTAAATACTGAAGTGTCAACTGTGGTGACCAGCCCAAAATAAATTTTAAATTATCTAGGCCTAGACATAGCCCAGAGAAGAGATACCCCATAGTCACCTAAATCAACTTGTAGGGCTCGAAAAGCCCTACAGTTGATGCAATGTTTGGCTTTCTATGGCGATGTTTACAGAAGTTGTTGATTTTTCCTAAATATAATAAAATTTGCCAACTATGCTGATCAGGGGTATATCTATCTTTTTTTTTGCATTTCCAAACAACAGTAGTGATTCCACTCAGGTTTAGATACTGAATGTATTTATTTATGTGATTTTTCCCTTCATTAATACTTTTTTGTGCTTAATGTCAACTCAATTAAAAACGAAATTTGCAGCCTCAGTGCAAAAGTGAGCAGCAGCGGCTGGAAATGGAAGTGAAGGACGTGCTGCCGATTTTCGCACTGCTCACATTTGGCTGTGCAGCAGCTCTGCTCCTCTGCGCTTGTGAATACCTCTGTGATTGGATACAACGTCATTGGTTCTTTGTGTACACCAAATTTGTGCATTACCGTATTTCTTCTAATAGAACGGCATACCTCCAATAGAACGGCAGGTTTTGGCACATTTTTGCGCTCACGAAAACAATAGAACGGCAGCCTCCAATTGAACGGCAGGTATACATTAGGTTGGGAGTGTGCCAAAACACAAATGTAAACAGGTAAGTAGAAAATGGATTGTGAGAATGTTCAAAGCTTTCAATTAGCTGCTAAATGTCAAATTGATGCTCTTCTCTTACATTTAAATTTTGCTCAAGCTTCATTTAAAATAAGGCTTAAAAATGTGTGAAAAAATCGGCGAAAAAAAATAGAACTGCAGCCTCCAATAGAACGGCAGGTAAAAAAGTTGACGAAAAAAATAGATCGGTACTCTTCTATTAGAAGAAATACGGTATTTGATTATGGGAGTGGAGAATATGGGTAAAACTCAATAAATTTCAGTTAGGTATCAATACTTGGGTTATACAATTTGAATTGAGCTACTGTATTTCCTCAAAATACCCCCCTCGAAATACCCCCCCCCTCGAAATACCCCCCTCAAAAAAGGCACTATGAATTTGTGGTCCGGGAAATGCATAACAGACATTCAAAACACTTACTGTGTTACGTTAGAACATCGTTTATACCATCTACATCCTTATATAAGGCTGTAAAAACTTATAAATGGTGGTTATTGTTGCATTTTTCATGTTTTTCTCTCAAAATTTTCACTCTGAAAAAATAAACACCTGGGGGGTAATCCGAGGAAATACGGTAGTCAGATCCCATTCCTTTTAATGAATGGAAAAATACATATTTTCATGACACACCATTTTTAACAATACAACATTTTAAGAAGAGCACTATAAGTGATGATTTCTGCCCAAAACAGCCTTTTATGTTGACTTGTCATGTAAATCATATCATATCCGACTTATTCTGTGTATAATATCTTATATCATGACTTCTTATATGTTTTGTCAAAGGTCAAAGGATCATGGCTCATGACAGGAATTTGTGTGTCCACTGTAGATGCAAATACCGGAGATACTCATTATGGTAACACGGTAGCTAGCCTAAAATTTCAAAACCGCTATAAATACCGTAAATCCTCGAATAAGTCCCCCCCTCGAATAACTCCCCCCCTCGAATAACTCCCCCCTGTAAATTGACTGAGGAAAAAATAACTCCCCCCCCCTCGAATAACTCCCACGTATAAAAAACGTATGTATGTATATGATCATAAAAGCATTCATTATTTTGCAGTTTATGCACACTAGCATTGATTTTATTGCATGAATTACGGGATTTCTATTCTGACTCACACGTTTATGCAGCCTACTTAACCCCATTCAGATGATATACTGATCAAGTATTTTACTCAATATTCCGACGAAGAAATAACTCCCCCCCCTCGAATAACTCCCCCCTCGAATAAGTCCCCCCTCAAAAAATTCTGAGGAAAAAATAACTCCCCCGGGGACTTATTCGAGGATTTACGGTATATATTTTTTAATAGGCTAAAAATTACTGAATATGTGTATATAACCAACCGTACATAGATTAAGCTATTTTGAGAAAAATTGTGGAAAATCACTCAAAGTACAATACGCAAAAATAACTTGGTCTTAAGCCAACTTTACGTAAAATAAGTGATCCATATTGTAAATACCTCGGAACGAAGAAAACTTCGCAGAAACAGAAAAAAATTGAAACTGACACTCGTTCTGCAGGACACTCGTACCGCAGGAAATTGTCACACGGATAGTCGTTGAATGTCGAATTTTCAGGTAAACCTGTAAACCCCGCCAGCTTAAAGGTCTCACAAAAATAAAATTTTACCGATGCACGAATTTTCACAATCCGTTATCGAGCCAAAATAGTTCTTCCCCCGACATTTTATTCAAGAATACCCGGATTACGGTAGTGTGAAGTTTCCATGCGAATGCAGAAATCGCCCGCCCGACCGCATTCGAGTTTCCGCAGTTCACATTGAAAAATAGCGACATGATGACTAGCGACGCGGCGCCAAGAGTTCACGTGAGTTCTGTGCAATTTGTCTGTGTGTGTTTTTTGGTTTGGGGAGATTTCACCCTTTGTGGACTGGTGTCGTAGTGTTTTGGCACTGTGCCAAAGCTGTAAATCTAGACATTTTCATCCTGAAAAGGCTCTGGTAGTGATTATGGCGCATAAAACAATCGATAGTATTTTCTAAGAACTTCTGTGTGTGGTGAAAATAGCTGGATTCCGATTCATCTATTGTATATCCCAGACATCCCAGACATTGTATATCCCAGATATATCATCTATTGTAAATATATCCCATCTATTGTATATCTGATTTTGGCGAGGTGAAAATGTAGATTGTTACCAGTTGACCCCCCCCCCTCAATAGTCGAGCTATTTTATCACATTGGAGCGAGTTTTGGTCGATTTTTCTTCAATTTTGCCACAGTCGGTATCGTTTCCACATTTTGCCCATTTTCGTGACTTCTGACACATTTTCGCCTATTTTCCGCTATCCCAGACCAGACATACACCCCCGCGAGGACATACAGACTACAGACACAAAGACCCCCTTGAATTTAATCCCCCCAACCGCAGGCGGCGGGCGCGACGGACAGCAGCGGGGGGTCGGCGGCGGTGGCGGTGCACAGCTCGGCGCCGGGCGACCCCATCGTCTTGTACAAGCCGGGCACGGTGCTGTCGTGCAGCGTGCTCAGGGTGGACAACGGCAACGCCAATGGGGATGCCCCCTCGGCCGCGCAGACCAACACCAAGGTGGTCACTGGGCAGGTTATCGCCTTCGATCAGAGCTCCATGTTGCTCACTTTGAGTGCGTTTTCGGTGGGATCACATCTTGGTGGTTTTTTAGTTTTGTTGGGGGGTTTCGATCGGGGTGTGGGCCGATTTCTGTTGAGGCTTCAGCACTTTATGAAAACGAAAAGTTTTCTATAGGATTCCGATCTCGATTGCGGCTAATTGTTGGCAGTTTTCCAGGCGAGTTCTGAATATACCACACCCGTAGGTTCAAACTAGCCGGACAATCCGACCGATCGACAAAATATCGAGTCTTTGTGCTTGTGGTCTCGGTCTCGAAATAAGAAATTGTCAGTCGTTGTCTCGAGGCAGGGGTTTAGTAAATTTTGACCCTGGCGGAGGTTTATATAGATATTTAGTAAATCGCTCCTCCGGAGGGATAGATAGCTGAAAAAATTTTGTTTGGGGGGGGGGGATTGGCGGGGTTCAATATATAGGCTCTTCCAAGGTATAGACGGAAAAAAGGGGGGAAAATCGCTAAAAGTAGGTGAAAAGCAGCTAGAAATATGTCTATAAGTACATATAGTACAAAAAATCGCTAAAAATAGGCAATAAGGAATGTGAATTAGAATTTTGAAGTTGAAAAACTATAAAAAGGTATGAAAATTAGCGATTTGAGCGAAAATTGGACCAAAATTTCTAAAAAAATCGGACGATTTGGGGGATAGATAGCCAAAAATTTTGCCTCCGGGATAGATAGATAGCTGAGCGGGCCTCGGATAGAGAGATAGCTGGCGGATTTGGGGGGGGGTAACCCCCCCCCCCCCTCAGTCAACCCCTGTCTCGAGGTATCAATACATTAACCGGTCTTGGTCCGAGATAATGATTTAATGGTGCGCCCTGGGCCCAAGAAGCGCTGATCCCGTTCCACCGATACCAGTGGTTTTGTAGATTTGGACCCCGCGGGGGTTCATAGAGAGTAAATCGCCCCTCCGGAGGAATAGATAGCTGAAAACAAAATTAATGATTTTGAGCGAAAATTTTGGCAAAATTTCTTATAAATCGCTCCAGATAGGTAGATAGCTGGTCGATTTGGGTGATAGATAGCCAAAAAAATTTGCCTCCAGGATCGATAGATAGCTGACTAAACACCTGGCTGACCCCTACGCAGGAACGTCTGAGGCGGGGAGCGCGCGGCAGGGCCTCACCTTCATCAACACGTCGCTGGCCTCCGACATCACCATCCACTCGCAGCCCCCAGACAACTACCGGCTCGAGTTGCCCCCCATCAACATGAAAAAGGTGGTCGGGGGGGGGGGGTTCGGGGGACTGGATAGGAAAATTGATTTTTGGAAAGTATAGTATATTTGTTGCTACTGTTAACGTTATCAGTGTTCGCAGGGGCGTATCCAGGATTTTTGAGCGGGGGGGGGGGCTGCTTGTTTACGGAGGCCGACGAACGGGGGGGGGCTCAGCCCCCCTCCCCTAAAATTTTACTGACAGAGACGGAATGGCGTTTTGGCGCTAGCGCCATTCATAAGCGCCACGCCATGGCGCCATTGGCGTCGGCGCTGGCGCTGAAAACAGCTGTATATGCATGTGAATGTACATGCATATAGTGAGGGGTCTCCTAGGGGGGGGGGCTGCCCCCCAAATCCGCCAGCCATCTATCTATCCCCGAGGCCGCTCAGCTATCTATCTATCCCGAGGCAAAATTTTTGGCTACTAGCCCCAAAGACCCCCCCCCCCAAATCGCTCAGCTATCTATCTATCTGGAGTGGTTTTTGAGAAATTTTGCCCGCTAAAAATCGCCAATTTTCGCACCTTTTTATAGTGTTTCACCTTCAAAATCGTGCTCTCCGGCTATATGCATGGTTATATGCCTGTTTTTAGCCATTTTAAACCTACTTTTGGCCACTTTTAACTGATTATTAGCGATTTTTTCCCCTTTCGGCATTCTATGCACTGAAAAAGCCTATATATTTTGCCCCCGCGAGCCCCCCCCCCCCAAGCCCCCCCCCCCCAGAAAAATTTTTCAGCTATCTATCCCTCCGGAGGAGCGATTTGCTATCTATCCAGCCCCCGCGAGGGCCAAAACCTTGGAGACCCCTGCATATAGTGCTGCGGGCACAAAATTCAGTGCATTTAATTGGGATTTGAGTCTGCAGCAACCGATTTGCTGAAATACCCGTTCTGTAATGAAATATGCGCGAAATTTTTCATGTCTCACCCGGGAACGGGGGGGGGGCTGCAGCCCCGCCCCCCCCTGGATACGGCCTTGAGTGTTCATTAACCCCCCCCCCATTTGTGTGCTCAGGCGCAGAGCCGCTTGGAGGAAAGTTTGGAAAGGAAACGTTCGATGTTGGCGCCCGCCGCCGTGCCTCCAGCCGCGCTGCGTTTATTTTTGGCACTCCGGAAAACGTTCGTTTGGTGTTGTTGTTTTTTGATTTTGGGTGATTTTTTTTGTCATTTCCGTGTAAGGATTAGGGAGTGTTTTTAAGTTGGGAAATGTGTGTACTTGAAGTTGGGTAATGTTTGTATTTCTTGGTTGAACAATTTGATGGGATGCGATCGCTACAGCAATATAATAGAAAATGCTGGTGTAGAGGTGTATTGTCAGGAAGTAAGACGTTGCCGGTGCGCACACTATCTATGTGACAACCGAAATATCCCAAATTCAAAATGTCCAATCTCGTGTAAAATGTCAAAAGTCAAAGTCTTTTCGTATTTTACTGGTCGTGTAACATTCTCCAGTGTCTGGGTCTGGGGTGTAGGGCTATTCACATCCACCCCCTGCAGTCTGGACGACATCCGCTGGGAGGGCAGCACGATCGTGGTGTTGGCTCGGTGCCAAGTGGGCGCGCCCTACACGAGCGCGGCGGTGCGCGCCAGGCCGAACCCGAACAGGGGGGTGCTCAGCGAGCAGGAGCAGCACAAGATCGACCAGGCCATTGCCTACGTGCAGAAGATTGTGAGGGGGTTTGGGAGTTTGAACTTTTTGCGATGCTGTGATCTTCTTGCTAATAACGTCACACACTCAACTGGCGGGGTCAACTAGACACTGCGTGGCATTTGACAATTGACGTGCCACTTTACGGGGAGGTTTACTGCCAAATGGCTTCTGTGTCAATTCAGTTCAGTTGACCTGGCGCAGAACTGAATACAAATGCACATTGTCATATGGGGAGTTCCATTCCAAAAGTTCACAAGCGCCAAATCCAGAAAAATCGAGTTAAGCGTGGATTTGACCTCCACGTATAGTTTTTCACATTTTAGAAAGAAAATCGGCGTTATAGTGCGTTTCGTTCCCGAGCTACAGTGGTACCGATTTTCAAAAAAAATCGCAATTTTCACATCGAAAGTTCACATATCCATGACCAGTCCCCTATGAAAAACAGGACTTTCACATCGAAAATGCATAAATCCATCTCAGACTAGGGTTGGAAAAAAAAACGTTTTTTTTTAACTCGATGTTTTTTTTAAAAAAAACGTTGTTTTTTTTAATAAAAAACGTTTTTTTTAAAAGCTCCCAGATATGACCTTGTGTCAACATATATAGGTATATCAGACAGTGGCAATACTCTGTGATGTTATATATGACCATATAATGTCTGTGGAGCCATGGGATAGCATTATAAGTGGTGATTTGTGTCAAAAATATCAATTTTTCGTGACTTCAGGTAAAGTTTGGCACGGAATAGTGATGAAACAAGGTTATAAAAGGAGGTTGTTACTTTGGGAGTGAAGTTACACACTGTGGAGGTACATGGAAGCACATTACCTCAATATTATATACTACACTGACATATGATGGTTTATTAACCCATGGTAGCACATAGAAATGGATACTTTGATACTAAAAATGCCACAAAACCAATGAAAACAACCACCAATGTCAATTTGTGTGTGAAATTGCGCGCTTGCGCGCAAAAATTTTGCAAAATACTTAGTGCTTAGTACTAAAAATTTTGGTCGATGTTTTTTTTAAAAAAAAAAACATTTCGGACGTCATGTTTTGTTTTTTTTTAAACGTTTTTTTTAATAAAAAACGTTTAAAAAAAACATCGGCCAACCCTATCTCAGACCGCCGGAGTTTCATCTCGAAAATGCACATATCCAAAAAAATAGTTTCATTTCCAAAAATGCACGCGTGTTTCGGAACGGTCGCGAAGAGCTGTCCGGAATTCCCTTACAAAATAAAGTTTCATTTCCAAAAATGCATACGTGAATTTCCAAATCTATTTTGCACGATAAATCAAATATGATCTGAAAATATGAATAAAATGTGTATATTTTGATCTGAAAATTTAGGTAGAGTACTTTTAGACGCGGGCTTTGCAGTCGTGTAATTCGTTTTTGCCTACGGTGCACCGTTAAGAAGTAATTCAACATTTAATCTCAAATGTTCAGATTTGTTCCCAGTTTTGGGTGATTTACAAAATCTCACATAACTCCCTAAATATTTCCCGGCCAACAAAATTTGTGGTTACAAAAATTGTAGAGAAATGTCGGATCTATCTGAAAAGTCCAAGGCAAGCTTTGTCGTCTATACAAACATAGCGCCGTCGGGCCATCGCCAAACTTTAAAATGCGATTTTGAAAAATTGAAAATTCTGGATATATGCGTTTTTGGAATGAAACTCCCCATATGCTGTCATTTTTATTTTCCAACGTTGTGGTATCTGCTTTTGAACATCGTTCTACGACGGGTTAACTAAAACCTGAACTGACCTAGAAACCAGTTAACACCAAGTTTCATAAATATTTCTTATTTGCCACTGTTCAAACGATTGATGCGTAGGCCATTAAATTTTCAGACATTTCAATTCACATCAGTCATTTAGTGGCACCTGATTTAGGGACGCCACGGCGCTTTTTACAGCCAAACACCGCACCCAAGCGGCGCCATGGCGCTGGTTACTTTGGCGCTAGCGCAATGACACATTGACATCACTAATCGGTTGGGGGGGGCGCTCAGCTATCTATCTATCCCGGAGGCAAAAATTTTTGGCTATCTATCCCCCAAATCGTCCGATTTTTAGAAATTTTGGCCCAATTTTCGCTCAAAATCGCTAATTTTCGTACCTTTTTATAGTTTTTTTTACCTTCAAAATTCTAATTCACGTTCCTTATTGCCTATTTTTAGCGATTTTTTGTACTATATGTACTTATAGACCTATTTCTAGCTGTTTTTCACCTACTTTTAGTGATTTTTCCCCCTTTTTTCCGTCTATACCTTGGAAAAGCCTATATATTGAACCCCCGCCCACCCCCCCAGAAAATTTTTTTTCTGCTATCTATCCCTCCGGAGAAGCGATTTACTATCTATATAAACCCCCGCCAGGGTCCAAATCTACTAAACCCCTGCTAGTCGCGCTTATTTCTTCCATATTTAATAACACCCAGACGTATCTATCGCAGATAGGCAAACATCAACTGGACGAATTGAGACGGTCCGAAACGCAACCAGCCCAAACGGGAATTGACAATCTGAGTGCCGATTCAGAACAGCCCTCACCCACCTAGAGCACTTGCGTATTTATCCAGAGTACCTTTTATACTTTTGGGCTTGGAACGATATATCGGCGCCACACACACTGGATGTCAACTGGTTTCGCTGTCCGATGTCAACTGGGCCGTCTGGTTGCCTTCAATTCAGATTTTAGTTGACGGATTCCGAAATCACGTTGAGATATACATGGAAATATTGATCACTTTTCGACATTGTGCCTACACACACTAGTTTCCACCGTGACTTCGTGTGAAAACTGAAATTTTTTCAAATGCAAATTAACGAACACGGTTGAATGATTTCATTCAATTTTAATTGGAATTTAGATTAATGAAAGTTAAGCTTTAAAAATTTGAAAACTAAAACACATAGCAGACAAAAAGAGTAGGCTGGATGTGGCCATGTGGCCATTTCAGTTTTCACATCGGTCACGGTGAAAACTAGTGTGTGTAGGGCCATTGCCGCATGTGCACTTGTCCAGCGACCTTTATCAACTACAATCGAGTTGACATTCAATGTGCATGCCGCCATTGTAACTATTTACTGCGCGTTTTATTTAAATTATTTATATCGTTCCAATCCCAGTATTGTGTCCCGAATTTTCTATTGATTTGGATTTGAACGATGTTTTTTGTTAGAATATGGAAATGAGTGTTCTCGTAACTCGCCCAGGTCTGTGCACACGAAAATGTACGGAGCAGGTATGGGGTGTATTTACTGCAATAAATTTGTTTGTAGTTGTAGTTTTTGAATTTTTGAATCATTGGAATCTGAACAATGGGCCCACACATGCTAATTGACATTCGTTTTAAGGTATCGATAATGTCAACTCAGAGTCAACTGCCAATTTCGTGATTGACGCGGTGACACTTTCAGTTGAAAAAGTGCGCAATAATTTTGTGTCAACTAGCAGTAGACATTTTGTGTGGAAGTGTTTGAGTCAACTAAAGTGTACGCGTGCGTTTTACTGCGGACGCGTTCGTATCTTCGCGAACGCGTGCGCAAGTTTCTGAGCCGTATGCAATTTTAATTGCTAAATCTAACTCGTTGAAAAAGTTAATTGTGTAATAGTTAATGTGAGGCACTGATTTTGGGCAATGAAAACTGACTTATCATTGAGGAACTCCGCCTTTTCGGAGCATAGAACACTGATAACTTTTGGTTTCCGGAAGAAAGCCAAAAGTAAAAGGTCGTTTTCTGTGTTCGCACCGACACAGATTAGTTTTCGCCATAGAAACTTGAAATTTCTATTTTCGTGGTCCAGCCATTGTGACCATTTGCTCACATTTTGACTGATGAAATTTTCTAAACTGGTTCAAACGATTTGTTTTTGAAACAAGCAATTTAAAATATATTATTTACAACCCCTGCTTAAAAGTGTGCATAGTCCACGGGTGATAGGCTATTCAAAGTAGAAGTGTGATAGATGACATAATAGTTTTATTTTGAAGTATACTATTCGAAATTTCCAGAAATCACATCATTGGAGGAATTGCAGTTTTGGTTGAGATAAATAAAATGGAAGTAATTATTGATGGAAGGAATGGAAAATCGCCTGTGCTCTTAATTCACATCCTAATGCCGGCCACACTCTAGTTGACATTTGTTTGGGTGTCAACTAGTTTGTGTCAACTCAGATTTCGGCTTCACGTGTCGCAGAACGATTTTCCATTGCACCTGTCATTTATTTTCTACCATTGCCACATGCATTCGGAGATCGCTCTGCGACACGTGAAGCCGAAATCTCAGTTGACACAGGTGTCAACTAGTGTATGGGCCGCCAACAGAGATCGAATGCCTAGTTGACCAGCGATATTTCCAAAGCTGATAAATCTGTTTAACACATTTTAGTTCACCGGAATGGCGAGTCTGTCAACTACTGTTGGCGGAGTTGACGAATGACTCAATATGACAAACACAAGTGTTTAAAACACATTTGGCCTGAGTGAACCGAATTTGTTTTGGCAGTACACTATTCCGCATGTAAACCCATCCCGCATGTTGACCCGGAACACATTAAATTATACCTGGCATGTTGAAAATAGGTAATAAAACACATGACCTAGTTATGTTGAAGGTGAAAATCTATAAGAAGTAGGAAAATTAGGGAATTTGGTGAAAATTAGGGTAAAATTGCTCAAAAGCGCTCCAGATAGCTAGGCAATTTGCGGGTGTGGGGGTTTTCAAGGGAATGTAGCCAAAAAAAATTGTGCCAGGGATAGATAGAAAGCTGGGCGGTTTGGGGTGGTGTTACCCACCCCCCTTTCTTACCCCTGCAAGCATAGTGTCTATAATGGGTCTACATGCGGAATGGGCTTTGATGCGGAATGGGCCCTAGCCTGTTTCTGGGTCCTGCGTCTGTCATTTTTGTTACGGGAAGAATGGAGCAATTGCCGCGGGTGCTGGATACATAAATCGAGCGGATTTCATGTAGAAATCGTTCTCAAATTCACTAGTTTTGTACAATGTTTCGGCCCACGTGAAGATTTCGACTCTGTTATTGATCCAGCTTGAGCGAAAACTTTTTAGCAGAACGGTCCCGCACCCGGTCAAGCAAAATGCCATTGGTCCCACACACTAGTTGACATCGACACCAAACGTCAACTGGTTCCGATCCCAATTCAAGGTTTGCCGAGAAGCCAACGAACGACTTTCAAATGCGAGCTTGGAATTTGGATCGGAACCAGTTGACATTTGGTGTCGATGTCAACTAGTGTGTTACAAGATCTGTCAAAGGTCATGCAAAATGTCAAGAGATTGATAAAACATTATAATATGATAATTATGATAATCTTACATGACATTTGACACTTTGCAATAGTGCGGGACTGCCCTCTGGTTGGTACTTGAATGGATTCGTTTGCACACATGAAAAAACATCAACATGAATATAGGTACCGTATTTCCTCGAAATACCCCCCTCAAAATGAGCACTATGAATTTGAGGTCCGGGAAATGCATAACAGACATTCAAAACACTTACTGTGTTACGTTAGAACATCGTTTATACCATCTACATCCTCGTATAAGGCTGTAAAAACTTATAAATGGTGGTTATTGTTGCATTTTTCACGTTTTTCTCCCAAAATTTTCACTCTGAAAAAATAAACCCTCCGGGGGGTAATTCGAGGAAATACGGTATCTCTCGAAATTCGTCATTCTCAAGTTTTATTCACAAGAAAGCGGCCATGGTACACCAATACAAGCGCTTTAAACATTAGTTGTGTATATCAGGACGAAATAAATAGATGCCCACGCAACTTCATACCATGCAAATTGTGTACATATTTTTCCATTGGCGG
Source organism: Sphaerolaimus hirsutus (assembly GCA_964036195.1). Lineage (NCBI taxonomy): Eukaryota > Metazoa > Nematoda > Chromadorea > Monhysterida > Sphaerolaimidae > Sphaerolaimus > Sphaerolaimus hirsutus. The sequence goes on along the minus strand of OZ038451.1, from coordinate 1,463,615 downwards.
AAATGTGTCACTACATTTTATGTTATCACACATTTGCTCGACAAAACGACGAAAATCGCACAACAGTCTACACAAATTCTGAAAAGTGCAGTTCACCGACCACGACTTTGCATTGCATTTAACTTTTCAGGACAAAAAAATGGACACGGAAAAAATTCCGCGGTGTAAAAATGGACAGAGAAATTCAGGCGCCTTTCACACTGTGAAACTGTGACGACAAAAAATGCAATTTTTCAGCCAATTTTTTTGGTTGCATATGAAATATTTTACATGCGTGAAGCCTCAATCGATCATGACTTGATCAGCCCCACTGCCTAAGACAGACATCAAATTATATATATTGTGTGTTCATGCACACTAGATCACACCTTTTTGTTGTCGGAGGCTGTCGCTGTATTTGTTAGAGGGGCGTTGTCGGCGGCCTCGTTAAAGGGGCTGGCGACAACAAATCAGCGACTACCTCAGACAACAAGAAAAAAGTGTGATCTAGTGTGCATGAACACACAATGTATATAATTTTATGTGTGTCTTAGGCAGTGGGGCTGATCAAGTCATGATCGATTGAGGCACACATAAAAAATATTTCATATTTATGTATCGCACAACAATGGCTGAAAAATCGCATTTTTTGTCGTCACAGTTTCACAGTGTGAACGCTGTCTTACAGTTTTTGGTTGTGTAATCGATCAAATTATAGTAAATCCTATGAAAAGTGCGTGGTCAGAACTGCGTGCCCGGACACTAATTGACGCGGGCAGTTCACGTGTCAATTGAATTTTGAATTAACATGCAGTGCCGAACTATGAGACCTACGTGAGATCTGGGGGCAGTCCCAAGCCCTGTAAAGTGTAAAGTAAAGTGTCAAAGATAAAGTCTATAGTAAAGTGAAGTGTCAATCAAATCAAAATATAAAGATTTGATTACTGAGCTTTGCATGACATTTGACATTTGACTTTGCATTTTACTTTACATTTGACACTTTACTTTACACTTTACAGGGCTTGGGACTGCCACCAGTTGAACTATTCAACTTGAACAGAAATCAATCAAATGTGATTTTGACACAATCAAAAATCAATTGACGCTGCGTCAAAAAACCAATCTGCACAAACCCAATAATCCGTCAACTGACGTCTAATCCGCCACCCCCATATTAACCGTTCTACCAACACCGGAACCCCTCCGCCTCCTTACAACACTAGAATAAACGAAAGCCACGTAAACGCCAGAACACAAAATCAGTGAGAAAAAGGCGGAAAAATCGAAATATTGAGGATAGGCGAAAAATATTACCCAAAGGACAGAGAATTTTACCAAAAACAGAAGGTGCATGTAGCGGCCGATTTCCATGCCCAGCGGCGTGTCGCTGGCGCCCGTTCGTGAGGTGCCTGTTTTTTTCAAATCTTTTGTGGTAAATAGTATTTTGTAGATGAGTGATAAGAATGTATGGGGTTTATTCAGCAATAAAGGGCCCCCACACACTGGATGTCAACTGAATTCGTGTCAACTAAATGTCAACTGAATTTAAGTGATACTGTGATTTCAACTTATCTATCTGATAGAGCATAGTTAATTTTACATCATGACACTTCATTTTCACTGTTCCTCTTAAGTGTGATGCTTTTTACAAACTTCTTGTTTTATTCAATTGACACTGAGTTGACGCGAATTTGCGATGTCAACTAGTGTGTGTGGGCCCAAATACACACAAAACCTCGAAAAGGTTTGAATAACTCGCCCATACTAGGATTAACCATTAGACGATGATTTATAGTGGTCAACTAAAACATCTGTAGTAAAAACTGTCCAGTTACAAAACATACAAAAATAACCTCCACGAAATATCGTAAGCTCATCTTGATAACTGATTAGCAATAACTATTTGCATAGGAGCGCTGATATCGGAATGTCATTTGTAGGCATATTCACCGTATTTATTCTAATAGAAGAGCGCCGTTCTAATTTTTTGCATCAACTTTTTTGGAGGTGCGGGTCGTAGCATTCTTTTGGAGGTGCCGTTCTGTTGCCTTTTGGAGGTGCCGTTGGAGGTATGTCCTTCTATTAAAAGAAATACGGTAACTCGATTAATAAATCATACCGAAATCATAATCATGCCGTTTTTACCAATTTCTGTTTCATCTTTTACTAACTTTACCCGTGTTGTTGCGGGGGTGTGTCTGTGCACAAGTAAACCCGGTGCACAAGTAGCATAAGTAGTAGAAGGGCGCCATGGTGCGGCTTACTTTGGCGCTGTCAAAAGGCGCCATTCCATCACTAATCATGTGTATACTTGATGTTTTTGGAGTGGGGTCGCAGGGGTTCAATATATGGGGGTTTTCAAGCGTTAGAAGGAAAAAAATGAGAAAAATCGTTAGATACATATGTAAGTAGCTGCCGTGTTTGGGGGGGTAACCCAACACCCCTCCAACCCCACATACTTAACCCCTGCAGTGCCCATGAAGACCCAGTGCTCAATTATGGGGGCCGTACCTAAGCACCAGGTACACATTGGCACCGGACATTGTTACTTGTGCACCGGGTTTACTTGTGCACTGGTCCTGCAACGTTGTTGCGGGCGTGGGTCGGTGCCCAAGTAAAACCGGTGCCCAAGTACGCCCGGTGCCGAAGTAAAGTGCCCATACTTGTGCAATATACTTGTGCACCGGGCGGCTGTTTACTTGGGCAACACTTGTGCCTTTTTAATTTCGTCATGCAAGTGCCCGCCAACCCCCCGCCCACCGTCATCGCGGGCGTGCCCTGCAGCAGGGCCGTGGGTGGGCACACCGGGCGTGCCCTGGTGGCGGGCGTAGGGCTGCGCGGACACGTGGCAGTGCAGCGTGCAGTCGGGCCGCACGCCGTAGCTGGCGAGCGAGCGCGAGTCGTCGCGCAGCAGCTGGCCCTGGTAGATCAGCCGGATCGACTTGCCCCCGTCCAGGTCGCCCAGGAAGTGCTCCCTGGGGGGTTGGGCTGGTGTGCTCACGTGACTCAAAGGCCCTACACACACTAGTTTTCACCGCGACTGATGTGAAAACTGAAATGGCCACATGGCCACATCCAGCCTACTCTTATTGTATGCTATGTGTTTGAGTTTTAAAATTTTCAAATTTTAACTTTCATTACTCTCAATTCAAATTGAAATTAAATCAAATCATTCAACCGTGTTCATTAATTTGCATTTGAAAATCTTCAGTTTTCACACGAAGTCACTGCCTATTATCGCATTATTATTATGCACATTGGCCCCTACTTGGTGTGGTATTAATTGTTAATTCTCACACGAACCGTTTGAACTGTCCCACAGTGCTGCTCAGCCAAGTTCGGACGATTTTTTGTGTCTCGTCTAAAAACTTGATTCGAATGGTTGTCTCGGTTGCGTTCTCAGTCGCTTCTGTTGCATTTGATTCAGGCGCGACATCAGGTTCGGTTTCGGTTTCTGAAAACGTTATTTGATAAAGAACTTTGATAAAATTTAATTTTGATCAACTGAAGGATAAACACACATTTGTTAAAAGTAACAACTATTTTCATAGTATTTGTAAACTCGAGGTGTTTTAAATTTACTCAAAATCCAAGAACAGGAAATGTAAAGTAAATTGTTTTACATGGAACAAATGAGTACTTTTCCAATTTTTCTACTCAAATATTTAGTCAACTTTATGCTTTAAAAGTTCAAAAGAACGGCTCAATATTCATTCAAGTTACGGTGCATCCCGTTCCCCACATAAGGCCACTTACGTGCCACAGGGGGTTGCGCGCTGTGGGCGGAGCTCTCCTCGCTGTCGGTGGTGTCGTCCAGCGCGTGGATGAGCATGTGTCTGACCACCGTCTGCCGCCCCCGCGCGCGAGCGCCACCAGCGCCCATTACGTCGCTCCCGCCTGCGGGGGGGGGGGGGGTTATAAAAGTGTGTACAGCGGGGCCTAGGGTTAAAACGTTTTTTTTTTTTTTTTTTTGATTATCAGGATCGAGATTGGTTTTTTGAATTTTCGTGATCGGGATTGGTTTTTTCAACTTTCGGGAGCGCGTTTAGGTTTTTTTATTTTCTGGATATGGATGGGTTTTTTTAAATTTTCGCCACCGGAATAAGGGTCGCGGAATCGAGATTTCGGTCAAAGTCCCGGTATTGAGAGTTTTTCTCTTATGTCCCACAAAAAAGGGATTGGTGCTTCGGAATCAGGGCTGCAAAATCCTGAAAATTATCGGTGTTCCTGATCAGGATCAGGATCAACGCAGCGCGAGTGAAGAACGCACCTTGTGCAGTGGCGACGGCGGCAGTGGCGCTGTGATTGTGGCCGCCGGGGGTGGGCTGCGTGCCGCGCGGCGCCTCCCGCACGCCGATCACCCGCCGGTCCCCTCGCTCGTTCCTGCCACACGGTTTGGTTTATTTATTTATTTATTTAGATAATTTACGGTGAAAATGAACAGTATATTGTCTGAATTCGTGGGGGTCCAATATATTTATGGGTTTTCAAGGTGTAGATGGGAGAAAGAGCCTGAATGCCTATAAAAACAAGTAATAATAGTCAGCAATAGGTTACAGCTGAAAAAAATTGCAAAATTTCGTGATTTTGACTGAAATTCCCGAAAATTGGCTGAGCGTCGCCTGTGCTACATAAATAGCTGGCCGATTTGGGCATTGTAAAAACACACAAAAACCGCCGAATGTATAGGCGCACCGCACACTGCAAAGTGTAACGGGAAGTTCGGACGATTTTTTGCATGGGCGGAAGTTAAAGGCGGAATTAAAAAGAGGGGTGGAATTAAAAATCGTCCAAACCGACCCAAATTTCAGTAGTTTTTTAGATGTGTCGTAAATAAAATCGTCCGAACTGACTTTAAAATTCTGCCCGGACGGAAATTAAAACGTCCGGATCCGATCGTTACACTTTGCAGTGTGCGGTGCGCCATTCAATCAAAAATCACACTGCACCCCAGTGCACCCACCTGACAGGGACGAGCCACATTCCATTGGGTGCGCTGAGGGCGGGCCGCACCCAGGTGGACATCCACACGGCCGCCAGCACGAGCACCAGCGCCAGCAGACACGCCGCCAGCGTCACCTCGTCCCCCAGACCCTCCACCAGCGACATCTTGCTGCACCGGGGGTTGGGTGGGGGTGTTAAGGTGGGGGTGTTAAGGGGTTCAAACTCAAATGAGGGTTGGGCGCAGGTAAAGTGCCCTGCTCAATATAAGGCGCTCGGGCTCTAGGCACACTAGTTGACAATGAAATCGACTGTCAACTGGATTATCTCCATTCAGGTCAGATATTAGCTGATATTCGGATATCAGTTCAGAGCTATGTTCAATACTAATTCTTTTTCAGTGCCGTACGCGCATGGGTACTTAAAAAGTGTGCTGAGACCTGTCAACTAAAATTTCAATTGACATGGCTCCCAGTTAACATTCAGCGTGCGCAGCGCCTCACTCGTGGGGCGCCTCACTGTAATTTAACGGAAGCGCAGAGATTCTGTGGGAGTGTTGCAAGTTGCAACTCGATCGGATAGTTTGGCACTACGCCAGGTATCCTATTCTTATTATTCCGTGGTTATGATTTGATTCTTATTACAGAATGACGTAATATCCTGGTATAATAATATCGCGTTGTTTAGCTGAATCTCATTCAACTAATTTTTTTCTACTTACTTTTTTCCACAGAACACTTCCATAGGTCTGACATTTGACACGTGAAATCTGAGAAAAGAATTAATAATATTTGTGTATCCAATTTATCAGGCCCAAATTAATCAACCGTAAAATTTTCATGGAAATACGAAAACTATACGATCTTTCCCTATTCCCTAACAAATCCTGATCTAAATGAATGCTATTTGAATGAAACGTTGTTAGTGAGACGAACGTACTATTGTGAAGAATTTTTTGTATTCAAGTAAGATATCGCAGATTTCATTGTAAAGTGTGAACCGCATAGTTTAGAATTTTTAGGAATACCATTGTGAAATTGGCAGCTGGCCAGAACAGTCGTTTGGATACTCGTTTGTATGTGAAATTGTATCTGATCTAGTATGTCAACTACAATAGCGTGTGGGCCGCCAATAGCGATCATTTCATGTTGCTTAGTCGTATTACGCGTCCGGTTATCCTGCGTTTTTTAATCTCTCATTCGTACAATACAAATATTCAAATAACGGCATCCTATACACAGTTAACGTAGGCCAACTTAAGATCTGTGCCAGGATCCAGATTTTCCTTCCGATTTCCGCATCGAGTCACCGTATGTAATCTTGGCAGCTAGCCAAGACATCCATTAGGATACACCCGTTTGTACACATTCGGATCGGGTCACGTATGACAAGTTGCGAGACGTCCAAGTTGTCTATAGCGATTTGACCCAGATCTAAACGATTTTTCCGCAATTTTTTGCTTAACTCGCTAATGTATGCCACAATTTGCCTATTTTCACCTTCATAATAGCTATGTTTGTCTAAATAGATATGGTTATATACCTTTTTTAAGCTTATTTTATTTGATATTATAGCGATATAAAATTTTTGGCAGGTTACCAACTTGTCATATCGGGTGTCTCCCGGCCCGATCCATCGATTTCATCACACCGTAAAAAAAAATAAAAAGCGAAAATCGAAAAGAAATACTGTTTCCTTCAGCCATGGCCGATTTGGCCGTTGGTGACATGAAGGCTAAATTTCGCCGCTTCCACAATCGCTTTTTGGCAAACAGCCAACCGCAAAGACAAATCGAGAATGCGTATACAGAACCAGAAATCAATCACCGTGTAAAGGAACAAAGTCAGGGGCACAATGTTGCATCTAGGCCGAACGCAGTTTCGGGGTATTCTAGTAAAAAGGTGTGTTTTTGAGTATTTCTGTTCTTTATAAGTCATGTTCCCGTTCCATCGTGGTAAGTTATGGATACATTTATAAGTGGTGGGCATACTGACAATTGACCGGTAATATCATTGAGGTTTAATGTTATTTGTGGCTTGATTTCCCACTTATCACTATCAATTCTCTTGTCACTAGCGGAACTTTAGCGGAGCTGGATTCCATACTTTGTTAGATTTTGCATGTATGCTTTCGCGATTTCTCAGTAGATCTTAAAAGTGATTTTTCATTTTCCAGTGGCTTTGGCACTGTTCCAAATTACTCAACTTAATACTAACACAGAACCGAGCTTCGTTGCGGCAGTATAGTCCCCAACAGGAAGAAAATATATTAAAAAGCATTGAACAATATTATTATGACGATTCTGTCGATTATGACTGCGGCCTGTATGAACTTCAGGTTTGTTCCACATTTACAGGGTGGGTCCTTTTCAAAGTTACCCTGTAAAACATGAGAAACGTAAAATGTCACCCAAATTTGTTAAACTTGTAAGTTCGCTGTATGATATGAGAGGAAACAATTGAGGCGTCCAATTCTAAAAGTCGACAAGTCCAAAATATGAAAATTTCGAGTTAGGCCCGGAAACGTCATCTGGGGCTACTTCTGCACATTTTTCATCATTTTCCATAAATTTTTTGACCTCACATGCCCATATGGCAAAGTGCCAAATTCGACATTTTTGGGGAAAAATGCAAAAATTTTGGGCAAGAAGTCGTCAAGTCCACTTAGTTTTGGGCTAAAAGGCGACAAGTCCATCCTCCGATTCTTTTTTTGATGGGAAAAAAACGCAAGAAATGTGATAAGTCCACTATGGGCACCGATTTCTAAAAGGCGACAAGTGCATAATTTTCCCATAAGGCAGCCCATATTTTCCCATGAACAAAACTGTTCTCGCGTGCAAGAAGTCGACAAGTCCATTTCCCTCCCAAAAACAGTTTTGCTCTGACCGAATGGAATTTTATGGACACCCCATTTTTCACATATACGTTGAGATTAGGGGCTGAAAATTTGACACTTTATTGTCAACATATGGAACTTTATGAAAAGCATGAGAGAGCCAAATTGGACATGCACCACGGGCCTGGAATTGGCTCGGAAACTTAAAATGCGATTTACTCGAAATCACATTTTGTGGACTTGTCGACTTTTAGAATTAGACGCCTCAATTGCCAGCACTCTATATTATCTGAAACATTACATATTACATTACTCGACATTTTAAGCGGTTCGGAACAGACCACCGAAAAATTTTCTAGTGTTTTTTTGCTGATGTATGCATTGAAAAAATGTGGGATTGAGTTTTAGCTTTGTTTTCTTGTGTAACCTAAAATGGGATATCTGAAATTTATTTCTACAAATTACCCAACCACAAGCTTTTTTCCTTAAGAATTTTTTAATTTTCGGAACAAATTTTATTGATTTTGCAGCGGTTATCGCAACCCCTGGATGCGGCGAAAATACAAAAAGATAAGAAGCAACGGAAAGAGCAACTAAAGATTGTGAGTTTTTCTAAAGTTTTATTTCCCCAAAAATGTTAAGCCACTTAACACCAATATGGCAGGGCATGAATACATTTGCAAATGCTAGTACCTAATTTAAAGTATGCAAATACTTATGCAACTACATAATTACCTAACGTACATTCTAGGGATGGCCATCGCTTTTTTCAAGCGCTTTTTTTAAAAAAAAGCGCAAGGGTCCCAGCGCTTTTTTTTAACAAGAGCGCTGGCAAATTTTTTTGTACCTATGCACTAGGTATTTTGTAATTTTTTTGTTCTTAAGCGTGCAATTTCACATGCACATTACCACTGGTTGTTGTTTTCATTGGTTTCGTGTATTTTTAGTGTGATTGCTTCTACTCCTGCATAGGGTTGGAAAAAAAACGTTTTTTTAACTCGATGTTTCTTTTTTTTTTTAAACGTTTTTTTTTTTAAAAGCTCCCAGATATGACCTAGTGTCAACATATATAGGTATATCAGACACTGGCAATACTCTGTGATGTTAAATATGACCATATAATGGCTGTGGAGCCATGGGATAGCATTATAAGTGGTGATTTGTGTCAAAAATATCCATTTTTCGTCGACATATCGTTCGTATATCGCCTTATAGTCAAATGTTCGTGACTTCAGGTAAAGTTTGGCACGGTATGGTGATCAAACAAGGTTATAAAAGGAGGTTGTTACTTTGGGAGTGAAGTTACACACTGTGGAGGTACATGGAAGCACATTACCTCAATATTATATATTACAGCAACATATGTCGGCTTATTCACCCATGGTAGCACATAGAAATGGATGTTTTGATACTAAAAATGCAACAAAACCAATGAAAACAACCACCAATGTCAATTTGTGTGTGAAATTGCGCGCTTGCGCGCAAAAATTTTGCAAAATACCTAGTGCTTAGTACTAAAAATTTCGGCCGATGTTTTTTTTTTTAAAAAAAACATTTCGGACATCATGTTTTGTTTTTTTTTAAACGTTTTTTTATTTAAAAAAACGTTTTAAAAAAAACATCGGCCAACCCTACTCCTGCATGCTATCATATGATAATAAGCTGTGATATGTTAGTGTAGTATATAATATTTAGCCAATGTGCTTCCACATACTTCTACAGTGGGAAGCACCAGTCTCGATGCATTAGCCTTCTTTTATAACCTTATTCAAGCACTAATTCATGCCTAACTTCACTTGAACTCATGACCATTTGACAAATAGCAATTTACATACATAAATAGTGGATTTTTTTGGCATAAAACCCTTCTTATAATGCTATCCCATGGCTCCACATACATTCTATGGCTATATATCACCACAAGTACTGCCAAATGTATGATATACCTGTATATATTGACTAAGAACCATATTTGGGAGCTTTCTAGGAAATGTCTTGACATTTTTTGAAAAAGCGAAAAAAGCGCGTTTTTTTTAAAAAAAGCGGGGCCGTTAAAAAAAGCGCTTTTTATCCATCCCTAGTACCCAGGGACGTATCCAGGATTTTTGAGCGGGGGGGGCTGCTTGTTTACGGAGCCCGGCGAACGGGGGGGGGCTCAGCCCCCCCCCCTAAAATTTTTCCCTATATAGGGACGGAAAGGCGTTTTGGCGCTAGCGCCATACAAAGGCGCCACACCATGGCGTTATTGGCGTTGGCGCCAGCGCCAGGAACCGCTTTATATGTATGTAAATATGCATACATATACAGCGAAAGTCGCAAAAATATGCTCATTTCCGAGGATCTTTGTTTACAGGGACCGATCCGCTGAAAATACAATGCATGGGGAAGACATTGCGCGCTTGCGCGCAAAATTTTTGAGAAACATAAAAAAATATACATGAAAAGTTGCATTTTCCAGGACTTTTTAGGTCTCACCCCGGGAAGGGGGGGGGGGGGGCTGCAGCCCCCCCGCCCCCCCCCTGGATACGTCCTTGCTAGTACCTTCCATGTTATCGTACCAATGCGCGAAGAAAAACCACAACAATTTTGTAAAATTTCGCCTCGCATTTAAAAAATCGCTTTGTAAATATACTTGAGCTTATATTTACAAATATAAATATATATATATATATATATATTTGTAAATATACGCTAAGCTAGACCTGAAAATACAATTTTATCGCTTTTCCAGGTGAACAAAAAGATCTCAGCACTGATAGTAGAAAAACACCCTTCATACTCGGCTGAACTCAAACGCGTGGCTGAATTACAACAAATGCTGGACCAAGCGCTGGCGTCTTGTCTCCACGCAAGGAAGTCAGTCAATTGTGTCAAGTTTGATCATACATAGCTCTGTTTAATTATGCATTTATTGGATTTTGGCCTTGCTACGTGACGACAAATGTCTTGTTTGAGAAGGAAAGTGACATAAATAAATATACCCAGGGGTCTCCACGATTTTGACGCTCGCAGGGGTACGCGGAAGATCGTTTTTTCAGTGTCTAAATAGAAGGTAAAGAGAAGAAAAATTGATAAAAATAGGTTAAAATAAAAGACTACGTGAAAATAGGGGTAAATTTTCTCACAATTTTCTCAACATATATATATAGGTATATATATTTAGATTAGATGGATGGTCGAGCGGCCTCCGAAATAGACTGAAATCTGGGCGATTTGTGGGTTACCCCCAAGCCTCCATTTTGGGCCCCCACACACTGGATGTCAACTGAATTCGTGTCAACTAAATGTCAACTGAATTTAAGTGATACTGTGATTTCAACTTATCTATCTGATAGAGCATAGTTAATTTTACATCATGACACTTCATTTTCATTGTTCCTGTTAAGTGTGATGCTTTTTACAAACTTCTTGTTTTATTCAATTGACACTGAGTTGACGCGAACTTGAGTTGATGTCAACTAGTGTGTGTGGGCCCAATGACACCTGTCCCCCCACTAGACGCGCATTCAAGCTCGCAAGCACGCAGATGTCTAGCGGGCCTGGAGCAGCAGACATCTGGCGCGGCGCTGGAATTGCTGTGGAAACACCGGCGCCTGGTGCGGCTGCAGCACTTGCACACAGCGCTGCACACCGTCAAGACGCTGCACGAGACTGATGCCAGACTTAGACATCTGTTGCAGGTGGGCTGTTTTGGTTTTTTGATGTTTTTGGCATGTGTTGAGTTGGGGGTCCCCCCAAATCCACCAGCTATCTATCTATCCCGGAGGCAAAATTTCGGGCTATTATTCCCTTAACCCCCCCCCCCCCCCCCCATATCGGCCAGCTATCTATCTATCTGGAGCGATTTTAAAGAAATTTTTGCCCTAATTTTCGCTCAAAATTGCTAATTTTCGTACTCTTTTTTATAGTTTTCACCTTCAAAATTCTGATTCATGTTCCGTATTGCCTATTTTCGGCTATTTTTTGTACTATATGTACTTATATACCTATTTTTAGCTGTTTTTATCTTACTTTTAGCGATTTTTTCCATTTTCTTCCTTCTATACCTAGGAAAAGCCTATACCCATATTGAACCCCCGCGAAATTCATGCAAAATTCGCTGAAAATCAATTGTGTATCAATATCATTACATAAAATTACTATTCTGACACACTTTCAAATAAAAATTCAATCGTCAACTGTTATCGATTGACGCTGCGTCAATTCACTCGTTAAGGCACAATACCATTAGACATCATCTGTGCCATTAGACATGAATCATTTGACCATAGGATGGAGATTTCGCCGGTGCAATCACACTGTGCGTCGAGTGCAGACAGGCCGCTTCTGCATACACACACTTCAATTGTGTCAGGTCGGTTTCCAGTTGACATTTTCAACTCGGTGTCATGTTTATGCCTGCACACACTAGTTTTCTACCACAATTTTGAAAACTCTTCAATCAGCTTTGAATGCATTTTAGTTTACTAGAATGAGTTTTTTTCATTCTCACCAACGTTAGTTCGCATATTTACACGTCATTGCGGTAAATTCGCTGTACCTTCAAAGCTGATTTATGAGTTTTCGAAATTCCTGTTGAAAACGAGTCTGTGCAAAATTTCAAGTATCTAGTTCAAATCTGTAAAATAAACTCTGTAAAATGTATAATTCTCGATAAAAAAATTAAATGGAATATTTATCGGACATTTTACAGTGTGCGGGACTTCCAGAAAGTCACCTTCCACCCACAAAAAGTGGGTTGTTTTAAACCAACTTGTCCAACTTTTCAGTGAACTCAACGCGAAATTGGGGTGTACGTTGTCGCAAATCGAGTGCCACCTGGACGACGCGCTCACGCCCGCGCTGCTGCACTTCGACGCGGAGAGGTACGCCAGCACGCTGAACGCCTTCCATCTGCTCGCCAAGACCCACGTCGGTGCACTTTGTCATTTTCATTGACCCTGGGTGTGTTTTTGGTTGTTTGTTTTGGGCATGTCCTGAGAGGGCGTTCACGCGGTATTTTTGTGAATTAAAAAATACTAATATAAAAATATTTATGAAACACGAAAACGACAGAAAAACATCCAAAAACATTGGAAGGTCCAGTGACAAAAGAACTCATGAGAGACTAGGGTTGGAAAAAAACGGTTTTTTTTACCTCGATGTTTTTTTATTTAAAAAAAACGTTTTTTTAAAATAAAAAACGTTTTTTTTTTTATAAAAAGGTTTTTTTAAAAGCTCCCAGATATGACCTTGTGTCAACATATATAGGTATATCAGACAGTGGCAATACACTGTGATGTTATATATGACCATATAATGTCTGTGGCGCCATGGGATAGCATTATAAGTGGTGATTTGTGTCAAAAATATCCATTTTTTGTCGACATATCGTTCATATATCGCCTTATAGTCGAATGTTCGTGACTTCACGTAAAGTTTGGCACGGAATAGTGATCAAACAAGGTTAAAAAGGAGGTTGTTACTTTGGGAGTGATGTTACACACTGTGGAGGTACATGGAAGCACATTACCTCAATATTATATACTACAGCAACATATTACGGCTTATTAACCCGTGGTAGCAGATAGAAATGGATACTTTAATACTAAAAATGCCACATAACCAATGAAAACAACCACCAATGTCAATTTGTATGTGCAATTGCGCGCTTGCGCGCGAAATTTTTGCAAAATACCTAGTGCTTAGTACTAAAAATTTCGGCCGATGTTTTTTTTTAAAAAAAAAACATTTCGGACGTCATGTTTTTTTTTAAATAAAAAACGTTTTAAAAAAAAACATCGGCCAACCCTATGAGAGACAGTTTAAGTTTTTACTGAAAATACTTGTCACTTGTAAGTACTTGTTGTACTCGACTTACCACTTATCACTTCCCTTCCAACTTGACACTTTTTTGTCACTTATCCACTTTCTAAGTAAACCCCAGGTCACTTGTTCTGCAGGTATTATCCGAACGTTTGCGTCTGCGCGCAATTGAAGCCCTTCACACGAGCGCATTTGGCATTGTAGCCAAATTTGTTGATCAAGATCACTGTTCCCTTGAAAATCAGGAAAATGTCGATGACGAGCAGTTTGCAGCCCTCTGTCAGGTTCAGATTTTGGCCATTTTTTACGGCGTTTCATCTTTGTTTTTGTCAATTTTTGTATGGTGTTGGTAAATACTAAAGTTGGTAAACAGCTATTATGTAGAGGCAAGGACGTAACCAGGATTTTTGAGCGGGGGGGGGGGGGCTGCTTGTTTACGGAGCCCACCGAAGGGGGGGGGGGCTCAGCCCCCCTAAAATTTTGCCTGTACAGTGACGAAATGGCGCCATGGCGCTGGCGCCATTCGTAGGCGCCACGCCATGGCGCCATTGGCCATGGCGCCAGAAAGCGCTGTAAATGTATGTAAATATACATACATTCACAGTGAAAGGTACATTATTGGGTGCATTTTCTTGTATGTGTGCCGCGGGGACCGATATGCTGAAAATAGCATGTGTTCAGGGGGCAAATGCGCGCTTGCGCGCTAGACTTTTGCATACACCGTCGAAAATTTGAACTAAAAGTTGCATTTTCGGGGGGTTTTCATGTCTCACCCCGGGAAGGGCTGCCCCCCCCCCCTGGATACGTCCTTGTGTAGAGGACCCGATTTTTAAACATCGATCTTAAAACATGGATTATTTATTTATTTCCAAATTGTAACCAATTTTCGCAGCAAGTATCAATCGCAAATGTGAACGCGTGCGTGCGCCAGCTGTGCAGGGTCATGTGGAGGATACTTTTCCACTGCCACTGCGTCATCAGACATCACGTCGCTTTGAATCACACTACAGGCACTTTTATTTTATTTTTCCGCATTTTGCCGCAATATTTTTTTTCTAAATTTATTTTGTCGCAGATTTGGAGAGTGATGAATGGCGCAAAGTTGGAGCCGAGGCGGGTACAAATGGTGAAAATCCACCGGAAATTGTACCGCTCGAAGCGAATTTGGCTGAATTGTGGGATATCGCCTGCGGCAAGGTGTGTTTTTAAAAGGCGAAATATTAGAATTTTTCATATATATTTTTTAATAAATTTTTTATAGACTGTATATCCAAAATCATGAGATATTTTTCGATTGAATCGCCGTCAAATCATAACAGTTTTTTCCCTTTTTAATCGTGAACATAAAAGTGAAATGCATCGCAGATAGAGAAATTACTGGCCACTACCGACTGCACCCAATGCAATTTCGATGATTTCATGCAGCTTGTGGAAACCGTGTCCACGTGGGTGCAATTTATCAGTTTATTTCGTACACCCAGGGGCAGGAAAGGGGGGGGGGTTACCCCCCCCCCCAAATCGCCCAGCTTTTTAACCCCCGCATCCTCCCAACCCCCCAAAAGAATTTTTTTCCAGCTATCTATCTATCCCGAAGGCCGCTCAGCTATCTATCCAGAGATAGAAATCTAGAATACCCCTGCGTACTAGGGTTCAAACGGGATCCCGATCCCGATCCCGGATCCCGTGAAATTCCGGGATTTACCAGTCCCGATCCCGATCCCGAAACCCCAATCCCGATCCCGATCCCGAAATCTCAAAAATACCAATCCCGATCCCGATCCCGATCCCGAAAGTTTTCAAATCCCGATCCCGAGAAACTCCCAAGTCCGGGATCCCGATCCCGGAAAAATTAGTGGAAATTATAAAAAGTGAAATAATGACGTTTTTGTATGCAAAAAAGTGGATGCAAACCCCCAGCGTCAATTTTATGCCACTTTTCTGGCATCCAACAGTGTTTTGAGACCTTTATGAACAACTGTTAATGCCAGAAAAATGGCCAAAATCTCTATCCCTAGAACCCAATCCCGATCCCGGAAAAATGCCTATCCCAATCCCGATCCCGATCCCGTGACCCCAATCCCGGCCAATCCCGATCCCGATCCCGATCCCGAAATCTCAAATTACCAATCCCGATCCCGATCCCGAAACCCCGATCCCGATCCCGATCCCGAAATCTCAAAAAGTGAATCCCGATCCCGATCCCGAAAAGTCAATCCCGTTTGAACCCTACTGCGTACACCATAACTAGAGTTGGAAAACATTACTTTTTGAGGAAAAATAATCGATTTTAAAATTATTTATTACATTTTTTGACTGTTGAAATTGAATGTTGAATGTTTTTGAAAATCCTATTTTTTACAACAGTGTCAGCAAAATTTCATAATCATGTATTGAATGTTGAATGGAAAAATTTGTTCTTTTAAGTACGAGAAACAAGTTCTGACAGGAAGCTACAAAATGCCTTAGATCGCAGCAACGTAATGAGGAACGAAAAATAGGTTTTGATCTTTTTAAAATCACTTTCCTCCCTGTAATTTTTTTTAAAAACCAGTTGAAAAACCATGATCCACCCCCAGTACCATAACAACACGTGCCAAATGGGACTTTCCGCAGATGGGCGTGCATCGGTCGCGCGCACTTTGTGTCCCCCTGCGCACGTTTGATCAGCTGCGCTGCGCACGCGGCGCGCACTTTTTTCCAGCATTATCACAAGGCGCGGCTGGAGGAGAGCGACATGTTCCTGGCGAATGAGTCCTGGACCCAGTGCCCGCTGCACACTGGCTGGACTGTGTTTGAGTTGCAGGTTGGGGTACATTCGTTTTGGGCCGTTGAACCCATTGGTTACCGTTTAGCGGAACTTAAAAAATTAACCGTAGCGTTTACCGCGATTAATGAAATTTACCGTGCCGTGTACCGCAATTGAAAATATTTACCGAACGGTTACCGTTTACTTAGTTAATCAAAATTTACTTTACTTTACTGTTTAACGTTAATTTGAACATTTACCATACCGCACCATTCCGGTTACCACGAAATTTCCCGCAAAAAACGTGGCGAGATTTTACAACAAATCCTTTAGTCATTTATAGAAGAAACCTTCTTATATTTTTTGTTTTGTGTAAAAATTATGCTTATTTTTTTTGTTTTGTATAAAAGTTCTGCCCTGATTCAGGTAAATGTTATTTTTATCAAAGGGGCACATTTCGGTTCCCGTAACAGACATCTTATTGGATAAATCAATTTTTGAACTGGTTCCATTAAAAGGGGCGGGGTTGATACGCACATCTGCCCGTTACGCACATAAGCCCGTTTTTTTCACTTGGCACTTTTTCAAGTGATTTTCAGATATGAGTAAAGTGAAAAAAAAGTTGCGCAATGACATTAGTGAACTTTTTTCACTTCACTCATATCTGAAAATCAATTGAAAATGTGTCAAGTGAAAAAAACAACAGTGAAAATTACCCATTTTTGACACTTTTTCAAGTGATTTTCAGATATGAGTAAAGTGAAAAGAGTTCACTAATGTCATTGCGCAGCGTTTTTCACTTTACTCATATCTGAAAATCACTTGAAAAAGTGTCAAGTGAAAAACGGGCAAATTTGCGTAACGGGCAGATGTGCGTATCAGTGCACCCCCCATTAAAATACCATGCTGTAATTTTTATTTCTCAATTTCACGCGTGACTTGAATTTTTAATCGCAGGAACTGGCTTTTCTGAAGCAAAATGGCACTCAAAATCACCAATGGAAGGCATTTTCAACTGATGAAACTACATCTAATGCGGTAGCCGAAAATGGTTACAAACTAATGCGTCCAGATTCAGATTGTCCCTTCGATAGCGCCAGAGAAGTGGCGGAGGTTCCTTCGAGGAAAAGTGATAGATTGAGCAGTGTCAGTTTTTTTTATATTGTTCTCTGCTTTTGGTTACTATTTACCGTATATCCTCGAATTATCCCCCCTTGAATTAACCCCCCCTCGAATTAAACCCCCCTCAAAATGGGCTGGGGAAATAATAACCCCCCTCGGAATACCCCCCCCTCCGGAATGATGTACATCATGTATGCAATGTACATGATGTATTTATTACTACTTATTTGCATCGCAGCTATTTACTCTTATACGCTCATTTGTGTACAGATGTACGTACATCTATAGCCCCAATATAACCTATATTCTCACATTTATTACCGTTTTTGTGTAAGAAAATGTATATTCTTTACTATCATTTTCACGAAAATTTCTGGCGGAATAATAAAACCCCCCTCGAATAACCCCCCCGCCTCCCTCGAATTAACCCCCCTCAAATTTTGCTGGCGAAATAATAAACGCCCATGGGGTTTTTCGAGGTAATACGGTAGGTTAACACACTTTATAAACGTCACTTGAAAAATTAGTGATGATGGACAAGTGACAGTCTGATATTGGACAACTGACAAGAAACCACCGTCCGATTTCTAGATGATTTATTTTAGATTTTATTATATTTCATTTTCTAATTTCGCAGACGCACAGCGGGTGCGCGTTCAGCGACGACGAGAGCGACCAGCTGACGCACGACTTCGTGGAAGACGATCCACATCCATCCAGTTCCGGGTAATGTTCATGCTTTTGAAGGAACGCCATGTGTTTCCAAAGTGACTTGTTGCTATACAATTGTCTGGAAAAATACACCCAAATAATGCGATCACGCCTAGGGTTGGCTGATGTTTTTTTTAAAACGTTTTTTTAAAATCGTTTTTTAAAAAAACATGACGTCCGAAATGTTTTGTTTTTTTTAAAAACATCGGCCGAAATTTTCAGTACTAAGCACTAGGTTTTATGCAAAATTTTTGCGCGCAAGCGCGCAATTTCACACACAAATTGACATTTGTGGTTCTTTTCATTGGTTTTGTGGCATTTTTAGTATCAAAGCATCCATTTCTATGTGCTACCATGGGTAAATAAGCTGTCATATGTCGGTGTAGTATATAATATTGAGGTAATGTGCTTCCATGTACCTCCACAGTGTGTAACATCACTCCCAAAGTAACAACCTTCTTTTATAACCTTGTTTGATCACTATTCCGTGCCAAACTTCACCTGAAGTCACGAACATTCGACTATAAGGCGATATAAATACGAACATGTCGACAAAAAATGGATATTTTTGACACAAATCACCACTTATAATGCTATCCCATGGCTCCACAGCTATTATATGGTCATATTTAACGGGCGTGCACTGATACGCACACGTGCCCGATACGCACATATGCCTGTTTTTTTCGTTTGACACGTTTTCAAGTGATTTTCAGATATGAGTAAAGTGAAAACAAGTTGCGCAATGACATTGGTAAACTTTTTCACTTCACTCATATCTGAAAATCACTTGAAAATGTGTCAAATGAAAAACAATGAAAAATGGCTATTTTTCACTGTTTTTTTTCACTTGACACATTTTCAAGTGATTTTCAGATATGAGTGAAGTGAAAAAAGTTCACTCATGTCATTGCGCAACTTTTTTTCACTTTACTCATATCTGAAAATCACTTGAAAAAGTGTCAAGTGAAAAAAACGGGCATATGTGCGTATCGGGCACGTGTGCGTATCAGGCCTGCCCCATATTTAACATCACAGAGTATTGCCACTGTCTGATATACCTATATATGTTGACACTAGGTCATATCTGGGAGCTTTAAAAAAAACGTTTTTTATTAAAAAAAACATCGAGTTAAAAAAAAACGTTTTTTTCCAACCCTAATCACGCCATCGAAAGTTGGCACTGATCCAAATAAATGTAACGTGGTCAAATTCCGCACACGAGGGTTGGAATACATTTTAATTATTAAAACTAATGGAATCCATCGAATGATATTCGAATATTAGTCTTTTCTATTCATTTCTAACTGGTGAAATTGTGTAGCAGTAACTCACTCGAGTTAACCAATTGTTCTAATCCATTCATTTTCCATTTAATTTTTCCAGTAAGTGAAAAAAAACACATTTTCACACCCAGCATCAATTTTCAGGGTTAACCCCAGTGGTAGCGCGGATTATTATGTGGATTTGGATACACACCCTCCCATTGTTTGCAACAGTGCTCTGAATATACTCAGACTAGCTGGTTCGTTTGGACACTTTAAACGTTTCTGGCAAAGTCATTTATTATTGTCACTGATTCGGTGATCATTTTTCCTGAAGAAAATCCGATCGGTGAGGTAGATGCCGCACCCTGTAAAATGTGAAAATTTCATTCAAATGTGTGACGTAAAATGGAAAATGTCAGGTTGCGGTATCATTTTCCCTTATTTTTTAGAGAAATTTTTTAAACCCCCGTTTTTGAAAATCGCACCGTTCAGGGACGTATCCAGGATTTTTGAGCGGGGGGGGGGCTGCTTGTTTACGGAGCCCGGCGAACGGGGGGGGGGCTCAGCCCCCCCCCCCTAAAATTTTTCCCTATATAGGGACGGAAAGGCGTTTTGGAGCTAGCGCCATACAAAGGCGCCACACCATGGCGTTATTGGCGTTGGCGCCAGCGCAAGGAACCGCTTTATATGTATGTAAATATGCATACATATACAGCGAAAGTCACAAAAATATGCTCATTTCCGAGGATCTTTGTTTACAGGGACCGATCCGCTGATAATACAATGCATGGGGAAGACATTGCGCGCTTGCGCGCAAAATTTTTGAGAAACATAGAAAAATATACATGCAAAGTTGCATTTTCCGGGACTTTTTAGGTCTCACCCCGGGAAGGGGGGGGCTGCAGCCCCCCCCCCCGGGATACGTCCTTGGCACCGTTTGAAAAACTGCTTCCTTTAAAAAATTTCCATCCCTACGGCCATCCCTAACCCCCGACATTGGGCCCACACACACTAGTTGACATCGCAAATTCGCGTCAACTCAGTGTGTCAATTGAATAAAACAAGAAGTTTATAAAAAGCATCACACTTAACAGGAACAATGAAAATGAAGTGTCATGATGTAAAATTAACTATGCTCTATCAGATAGATAAGTTGAAATCACAGTATCACTTAAATTCAGTTGACATTTAGTTGACACAAATTCAGTTGACATCCAGTGTGTGGGGGCCCATTCATTCAATTCAAATCACAGGTCGCTATCTAAACATAATGCACATTCTGCCGCCGGTCGCATTTGACATTGCCAATGGAATTTTGCAACTTTTCGATTTTTTCCTGGTCGCCGTGTATGAATATTGGGGCGGGTTAGATGAGCGGAATTTTATCGTTGTCACGGATTTGATGTCCGAAAGATTGTTGCAATGTTTGAAGACCGTTCAGAGTTCTACTGGCAGAGTTGTGCAGGTGTATTTCGTATTTTGGGATTATCTTTTATGCGTGGTTTAAAAAAAAAATAATATTTAATATTAAATACCAGTGGTCAGCCCGGTACACTGTAACGTGTTCATGTCATACAAATTTGTTAAACATCTCATGCAAAATGTCAAAGTATTTTTAAACTGACGTTTTGTATTTCATTGACACTTTACACAGGGGCACATTTGGTTTTAAACAGCAAACAGCACCGTTTCTAAAAAAGTCCCCCATTTAATCAGGCTGCACTTTTAGCTTAGAAACCCCCATGTAATAATGGTTTTATCTGGTGAAAAATGGTGAACACATACAAAGACAATTTCTTCAAATAACCCCCTATTTTTCAGGCGAGCCCCGCAACGATAGAACGGGCGCGCGGGGACGATTCTGATTATCTGTGTATGCGCAAACGCACAGTCGCCGTCGAATCGCTGTTAGCATGCGGGGGGTGTTGATTTGTTTCAGATAGATATACCCCACGCTGGAAGCGTGCCAACGATATTTAACAGCTCGATTTTCATAAAAAAGCTAGAAAGTCGATTGCTGTTATAAAGTTTACGTTATGGTACTCACAAGAACAAGAAAAACAATTTTACAAAAATATTTTATTTATGGTTTTATTATGGCTGGCTTGCATCATAAGCGTTAAATCAATAACTGCGGGTTCAAAGTGTCGTTTCACTGGAGAATAGTAAATCGCCGCCCAGACGGATAGATTTAGCACTAAAAATTTCCAGCGTAGGGGCCTTCGCGGGTTTTCAATTTTTTCAAGGCTTTTTCAAAGTGTCGAAGGCAGAAAAGGGGAAAATACCGTATTTCCTCGAAATACCCCCCCCCCCTCGAAATACCCCCCCCCCTCGAAATACCCCCCCCCCCTCGTTTAACCCCCCCCTCAAAATTTTCACTCTGAAAAAATCAACCCCCCGGGGGTATTTCGAGGAAATACGGTAGATTGTTTTATTGCATTTCCTTGGTGTTGTTTTGAAGCGCTTGCGTTCAAGCGGCACTGGCGTTCGCAGGGTGTTCGTGTCGCTGCAGCTGGGGCAGCTGCTGCCGCACATGTCCGCCGCCCTGCCCGCGCACAAGGTCGCCTTCGTCCAGCAACAGCACAGCCAGGTTCGATTTTTTATGCGTTTCTTTCAATTTTTTCCATTCCAGTGTTTAGGATTGCGCATGTAACTTTATAATCAATGTGAAATCGTTTTTGGATGGATACGAGGTTTTTACGCCAAAATAACGAAATTTTGAAATTGAATGTAATCTCAGAAAACATCTCAAAAATAAAATATAGGAAAAAAATCTCTGAAAAATACTGAAAACAGTGAAAAATCTAAAAACCTATTTTTCTGATTTTTTTGAAATACAAATTCCCGACACATACCCGTCACAGCAGGCTAAATTCAACCCCCCCCCCCCCAGCGAGCGGCGGCTAGCGGTGACCTGCGCGCGTGCGTGTACGGGGGTGCTGCGGCGCTGGCGCTCGACTGGCTGCAGCTGGCGCAGCGGGTCGCCGCCACCGACTGGGGCGTGGCCGAGCTGCAGAGCCAGCACAGCACATATGTCTGATGTGCTCTGCGCGGTCCGTGCTCCAGGGGGGTTATTGCCCGTTGCTGTGTGCACCGGGGTATATCTGGTGCCAGTTCCGCAAAATGAAAAGTGACAAGTGAAATGGCAAAGGCCAAGTAAAAGCGCAAAGGCCAAGTGAAACGGCAGGTGAATTGAGAAGGAAATTGGCAAAAGCGAATGGTAATTACTTTTTTCACTTCGCTTTTGCCAATTCACTTGCCATTTCACTTCGCCTTTGCGCTTTTACTTCACCTTTGCCATTTCACTTCTAATTTTGCGGAACTAGCACCAGGGGGGATTGGGGATATTTCGGATTGGTAGTACAGAAACGCTGTCTATCAATCCAAAGGCGAAAATGTTGGCTACTAACACCCCATTCCCATGTACCATTCCTGATATATTTTGTATCTGGCCCGGGAAGGGAGGGGGGTCGCCTTCCCCGCATACGCCCTTGAATTGCGCCAAGCGTCGATCACATTGTGGCAAAATAGCGCCAAAATCGTGAGCAATCACCTGATCACAAGCGGCAATAACCGCCTCTAAACACTTCGCAGGACTTGGCACAGGTCCAAGAAAAGCTAGATAACCTATCGCGGGCTGAAGCGATTCCCAGAATAGCCTATGACGATTTTTGGTCCGCCTTGATGCTGTGCGTGTGCCACGCGCTCATTGAAGGGTCGGTCTTTTTTCCTATATTTTTAGGGTTTTTGGGTGCACAAAAATATATAAGTGTAACCATGCACAACAGCTGGGATTCGTCGCTGCGCTGCTCTATTGACACTATTTATAATCCGAATACTTCATAGTGAATGTGAACAATTCAGCGGTTTGAATTCTTAAATTGCACTGATTTTGCTTCATTGTGTCAAGTGTCTTCCAATACTGAGTACAAGGCTTGTCACTTAGTTTATCACTCAAATAAACACCTTCCTGGTCACGTCCGGCACCCATTTTTTGATTTTACTTCTCACATCCTATCCCCAGTTCTAGGGCACCCCAGAGGCTGAAACTTGGGGGAGATATTGGCGCAACCCCCCTCTACTTCGCACAAATTTGGGGGGTCGCGGCGACCCCTCTCAGGGTGGGTCGCCCTAAGTGCAAACATTTTTTCGGCTTTTTTGGTGTCCCACAGCAGGTCCGGCACCCGCTGATTTCTGAGCTGTGGGAGGGGTATAAATCTAAAGTTTTGGAGATGTGTTACCTACACCACTCCCCTACTATACACAATTCAATAATGTGAAATAAATGTGAAAAATTTCTCAAAAATTCGCTTATTCTCTAAAAAACACCACTCCCCAATAGATGGATGACAAAAAATTTACTTTTTGGAACTTTTTTATTAGAAACTTGAAGAGATGGTTTACGATACTTTAAAGGGACCGGTTTGATGTTTAAAGTTTTGTAAAGAACCATACCTCTAAAATGCCTGCATTACAAAATTTACTTAGGGCGAATTTTATGACATCATAATGACATCATTGCAGGAACAAAAATTTAAAAAATTTACACTTTGAAATTCCCCCCAAGTAAATTTTGCAATGCAGGCATTTTAGAGGTATGTTTCTTTACGTAACTTTAAACATCAAACCCTTCCCTTTAAAGTATCGTAAACCATCTCTTCAAGTGTCTAATAAAAAAGTTCCAAAAAGTTAATTTTTTGTCATCCATCTATTGGTAAGTGGTGTTTTTTAGAGAATAAGCGAATTTTTGAGAAATTTTTCACATAAATCTCACATTTTTGAATAGTGTACAGTAGGGGAGTGGTGTTGGTAACACATCCCAAAAATTTTAGATTTATACTCCTCCCACAGCTCAGAAATCAGCGGGTGCCGGACCTGCTGTGGGACACCAAAAAAGCCAAAAAAAATTTTGCACTTAGGGCGACCCACCCTAAGAGGAGTCGCAGCGACCCCCCCAATTCATGCGAAGTAGAGGGGGGTTGCGCCAATATCTCCCCCAAGTTTCAGCGTCTGGGGCGCCCTAGAACTGGGGATAGGATGTAAGACGTAAAATCAAAAAATGGGTGCCGGACGTGACCGGGAAGGTGTTTACAAGCTTCCCTCTTACGTGGCCTGACTGTTGCAATTTTAAATAGTTGTCACTTTATTGCCACCCTTTCCGAACTTGTCACTTCACTCAGCACTTAGCACTTTAACGCTCACTTCCCAGCATGCAACCCGCTCGCAGGTACTGCAGCCCGGGGCGGCGCTGCACGGAGAGCGGGCGGGCGCTGATGCAGCTGGACGCGCTGCAGCTGGCCAACCGGGTGCAGTCGGTGACGCTGTGCAGCCCGGCGCCGCGGCGCGACCTGGTGCAGAACTTTGTGCGCGCCTTCTACTTGCCCGAGCAGGACATCGAGCTGTGGGTCGACGCCAACATTAGACCCAAGGTGCGCCTGTGGGCAAGTGGGGGTTGATTTGTCTCTGCACGCATTAGGGTATTGTCAAATTCATTTCAAATTTTCCTAATTGAGAATATCGGCAGCCCACACACTAATTCACACATGTGTGTCAACTACGGT
The DNA here is from genome assembly GCA_964036195.1 of Sphaerolaimus hirsutus. Classification (NCBI taxonomy): domain Eukaryota; kingdom Metazoa; phylum Nematoda; class Chromadorea; order Monhysterida; family Sphaerolaimidae; genus Sphaerolaimus; species Sphaerolaimus hirsutus. Next base: position 1,438,647 of record OZ038451.1, on the reverse strand, counting down.
AATCTGTGTCAACTCAGATTTTGGCTTAACATGTCTCAGAGCGATCTCCAAATGCACATGCGGCAATGTAGAAACAAAATTATGATGGCAAGTGCATTGGAAAATCGCTCTGCAACACGTGAAGCCAAAATCTGAGTTGACACAGACCAGTTGACACACGTGTTAACTAGTGTGCGGGCCGCCATCGATATCGATCATCTGCTAAACTGCAATTTACAAAAAAAATTGGGCTAAAAAGATCCCCATTTTCAGGGCCCCTACAGCCCCAAGCACATCGCTTCACTGCTGAATGCTGCAGGGCACATTTCCAAGAAAGTCAGACAGAAATTGTTGCACAAAATTGAAGCTGTTTGACTTTTTGTGGTGCTTTATAAAAACATAGTATTTACCTATTGAAGCTATTCTGATCTAGTTTTCCTTTCTTTGTTGTCTTTCTGGTGAAATTTTGAAAAATTGGTTGACCAAAATATGGTGACGCGTTGGTAGTGTTCAAATGGAATCGTAAAAAAATTTCTGCAGTTGACCGTCCCAAAAAGCGTGGTGACGACTCGGCACAGAGCCAAGCATTTCATGGACACAAATTGTTACAAATCCAATCAAAGGCTTGCTTGATCCTATCGTATTGCTTGATCCTTTTGTGTTTTGCTTTGAATTTTTAACACCTTATCATGCAAACTTATATTGATTGGTATTGACAATTTTTTTACCTTTTACCTGGTCCAGATATCTTTGTTCAACCTTCCATTTATGAGTTATCGTTTTGTTTCCAGTTTGGCATATGCCAAATTGTCCCGTGACATATTGCTCTGTGACGAATCGTACACGAAACCCAGAAAAGTCCCATTTGGTCCCATTTGAATGTTGCCCGCCTGCCCTACCAGCTTTTAGGTGGGTCTAGTCTTTTGATATACTCAGTGGTGATATTTTATTACGCACATTCCTCATGTTAGCATAAGCTTCTACTCTCCCCTGCGGTCGGGTTTTTTATATGTAGCTACCTATTTCATTTTTCGGCTGTTTTTGTGGAAGAAATATTTTTTGGAAAATATTACGAATGAAAGTTAATATGCCCCAATCCGTTTTTTTCAGGGATGTATCATCAATGTATCAATAAATTGAAATTTGTTTGAATTATGGTGGTTTACCGTATTTGCTTGAATAATTCCCCCTTGAATAATTCCCCCCTCGAATAATCCCCGCCTGTAAGATGAGTGAGGAAAAAATAATTCCACCCCTCGAATAACCCCCCCCCCCCCCTCAAGGCATACGATCAATTTTTTATTTCTAATTTGGCCAAGAATGGCATATGTTATTGTGTAAATAAAGCATGTTTTGTCGAACGAGTTGATGGAAACATGCTTGAGAATTCTGACAAAATAATAAATTCCTCCCCTTGAATAATTCGCCCCCCCCCTTGAATAATTCCCCCTTGAATAATCCCCCCTCAAAAAAGTCTGACGAAATAATAATCCCCCAGGGGGATTATTCAAACAAATACGGTATTTCAAATTCGGCCCAATTCCAATACGGAAGCACGGGCGTCGCGTGGGCGTGCGCTGCGCATGTGTTCATTCACGTCGCCGCATGTAGAGTTATAATATTTACTTCCGGGTTTGTCCTTCACTGGCGCCTGTATTTTTCCGGACATTTCATACAGCATTTGACCCGGCGAAGTCGATTTGATACAGTCTAGGCAATTTTTAATTTTACGTCGTGTGATGAGTAGGGTTCAAACGATATATCGTATCGAATATCGGATATCGACCATTTTTTTAAATCGAATATCGATATCGAAAATTTGAAAAAATATCGAATATCGATATCGAAAATTTTGAAAAAATATCGAATATCGAATATCGACCATTTTTTTGATATATCGAACCTGTATTGTGTCCCCAAATTTACTTTTCATTTTCATTTTGAGATGTTTATGGTTGATCTGATGTGCTTATAGTATTGTATTTGATGAGTAAAAGTACAGTATTTATAATGTCATTGTTGTTGGAGTGCTAAATTTGAAGCCAGAAAATGCTGATATACTTTTTTTTGCAACATGCCCTTAAGCAATTAGGTTAGGATGAACTGTAATATCCATCAATTGTTATTTGTCTGATACACTTCGATTCATCATGTTTTTCTTCTATTTTCTACCATTGAGTGATGTAAAGCTTGTTAAAATCACTTGCACCATTCAAATTTCAGTAAAGAGATGATTAAACATGTGTGCAACCAAATGAAAATACAATATGCCACTTGAAATATGCCTTGCTATACCAAAAGCATATCGCAATATCGGATATCGAAAATATCGAAATATCAAATATCGAATATCGACCATTTTTCAATATCGAATATCGAATATCGATATCGAGGTTCCATATCGTATCGATATCGAATATCGAGTTTCAGAAAAAAATATCGAATATCGAATATCGATATCAAACATTTTGAAAAAATATCGATCATCGAATATCGATATCGAAAAGTCATATCGTTTGAACCCTAGTGATGAGTGTAATTGTTGAGAATAGTACATGTAGCTTTGACGTTGCACTTCTTGCCGCTTGTCGTTGCCAAAACAGTTGACAATATCAATTCAGTGCAATACATTTCTAGATAGATAATTGCATTCTAGAACTTTCCTGAGTTTCCATGCACTTACGTCATGCATGCGCCGCCCGTACTCCACGCGCTTCCCTCCGGGGGTGCACTGATACGCACATCTGCCCGTTACGCACATTTGCCCGTTTTTTCACTTGACACTTTTTTAAGTGATTTTCAGATATGAGTGAAGTGAAAAACGCTGCGCAATGACATTCATGAACTTTTTTCACTTCACTCATATCTGAAAATCACTTGAAAATGTGTCAAGAGAAAAACAGTGAAAAATGGCTACATTTGTTTTTCTACATTCACTGTTTTTTTCACTTGACACATTTTCAAGTGATTTTCAGATATGAGTAACGATGGCAAACCCTCCAAAAAAAAGTATTTAAATTTTTAAGTGTTTTTTCCAAAATGAATTTTCAAATTTTCGAATTTTTCCTGAAATTAATTTTCGAATTTCGAATTTAATTTTCGAATTTTCGAATCTTTTTTGGCAATTTTCAAATTTTTTTGGCTATTTTTCGAATTTTTTCAAATAATTTTCGAATTTTTTTTGGAAAAATGTTGAATCTGAAGCTTTTAACACAGAATTTGGACTGTTTTGGAAGTGGCTATACTTGGCAGACATGCTAATCTACAAATAGATATGATTTATATCTTTGGCTGGCAGACAGCCAACTGAAAACTTGTGAACTGATTCACCACTCCACTCCATTTCATACTGACTCCGAACCAGTTCAGTCAGCCGTAAGTTCACTGCGGACTGCGGTTATGACGTCATGATGGAGTGTTAGCACCAGAAAAATGTTGGGTGTAATGTCGCCCAAGTATAGCACACTGAGCGTACTCAGTGCATACAGTGCTCACTGCATGAAATATGGGTACTTCTCAAACCAATACTCAAAACCACTCTTATACTCCAGCGACATTACACCTACAATGAAATCTACCATGACCCATCGGAAAAAATTTTCATCATACCTATTTATCAAAGCAATTTAATTAATATGATGAAAAAAATTTATGTTTGTTATTTTATTCAGATGGGATATGGTAGGTTTCATTGTAAAGTGTAATGTCGCTGGAGTATATCTTTGATCACATCTCTTTTACTTATAAATATGTGCAGTTCCTATGTGCAGTCCCAGACACCTGTAAAATGCTCTGTGAAATGTCAAATGTTATGCAAAGTGTCTAAAGTCATGGAAATGCTGTGGAAAATGGCAAATATGTTTGCCATTTTTCCATGGCATTTTCAAAACTTTTGACACTTTGCATGACATTTCACATTTTACAGGGCAGTTTACATTTCAACGTTTTTGGACGTTTTTTCTGTTTTGTTTCGCTTTTGCATAAGCACCGCGTATCAATTGTTGTTGTATTTAGTACGTTGAACTTAAGAGTGCCTTGAATTGCCTGAAAAATTCGAAAAGTATTTTTGAATTTTCGACTTTTTTGAAAAATAAATCGATTTTTAAGTGTTTTTTCTAGAGGTGAAATAAAAATTCGAAAATTCCGGAAAAATTCGAAAATTCGAAAATGTTTTCAAATTTTCGAATCTTTTTTTGCCATCGTTAGATTTGAGTGGAGTGAAAAAAGTTCACTAATGTCATTGCGCAACTTTTTTTCACTTTACTCATATCTGAAAATCACTTGAAAAAGTGTCAAGTGCAAAAAACGGGCAAATGTGCATAACGGGCAGATGTGCGTATCAGGCCCGCGAGTGCGTTGCTCTGCGCACACCCGCTCAAGTGCACTGCACTCGTCCAGTTGTCGCTTATTTTCTGCCCCATTTTTGTGCCAGTATTCATTGAGGTATTTATAGTTGATCGCATGCTCGTTTGGTGGATACCGTATTTCCGACAAATACCCCCAGGGGGTTTAATTGTCCCCCAGCTCGCCCAGAACTGGGGGTATTTCGAGTCCAGGGTTATTTCAAGGGTGGGTGTAATTCGACGATCAATGAGGCGTCTACTTCTTAAAGTCGACAAGTCCAAAATATGAAAATTTCGAGTTAGCACCGGAAACGTCATCTGGGGCTACTTCCGCACATTTTTTATCATTTTCCATAAAATTATTGACCTCACATGCCCATATGGCAAAGTGCCAAATTTGACATTTTTGGGTTAAAAATGCAAAAATTTCGGGCAAGAAGTCGACAAGTCCATCCCTCCGCTTCCTTTTTATGGGAAAAAATAGCAAGAAATGTGATATGTCCACTATGGACAGCTACTTCTAAAAGTCGACAAGTACATAAATTGCCCATAAGGCAGCCTCGGCCTCCCCGGGAACAAAAATGTTCTCTAGGGCAAGAAGTCGACAAGTCCCTCCCAAAAACAGTTTTGCTCTGACCGAATGGAAATTTATGGACACCCAATTTTTCACATAAAGGTTGAGAGCAGGGGCTCAAAATTTGACACTTTATTGTCAACATATGGAACTTAATGGAAGGCATGAGAGAGCCAAATTGGACACGCACCACGGGCCTGGAATTGGGTCCGAAACTTAAATTGCGATTCACTCAAAGTCACATTTTGTGGACTTGTCGACTTTTAGAAGTAGAGGCCTCAAATGCATTGAAACATAGAACAGCGGGGTATATTTCGGTGCGGTGTGATTTAGTGTATTCAAGTTGTCACCTGATGTCACGGTGTCGTACAATTCATGGTTTTGGCTATTGTGGTCCACAAATTTTACACACTAATTTAAGAATTTTTACTAATATAGTCAAAAGTGATAAATCAGCTGCGCACGCTTTTGAGTTCACAGGAAGGAGGATCTCTGTCAACCGTTGTTCCTGGTTCCTGGCAAATGGTTCCCGGCAGTGAACTAAAATGTAGGTGCCGTATATCCTCGAATAAGTCACCCCTCGATTAACCCCTTGAATAACTCCCCCTCAAAAACACAGACGAAAAATTAACTCCCGCCCTCGAATAACTCTCCCCTCTTGAATAAGTCCCCCTCTTGAATAACTCTGGGTGAAAAATATGCTATAAAATTTACAAAAATTATCGATGAACATACAAAATAATGTTAACGTATGGCAGCGACAGCAGGTACATGACATGTACGCAGTGTATAAACACTTTTTGTTGCTGTTGAACTGTTAAATACATGGATTACATGAGTTGACAGAATGCATTCATACGATGAATTCAGTCCAAGTTTCTGAGGAAAAAATAACTCTTTCCCCGAATAACTCCTCCCCCTTGAATAAGCCCCCCCTCAAAAACTCCCCTGGGGTCTTATTCGAGGATATACGGTAATTGAAATACATTTATCAGTTTTGAAAATCTCAGCGGTAAACCAGTTAGTGTGTGCGAGACTTATATTACTTAGGACCTACACATGTGAAATTATTCAAAATAGCAGAAAATGTAAAAAAAAGTATCGCATTTAAATAGTATTTGTTTTTCCATGTTTTTTCAAAGAGATTTCTCTGTTTTTACGTGTTTTTGAGATCATAAAAATTAGGTAAATTAAATTTTCTCAAAATCACCAATTTTTCGCTGCCGTGCCTACTGCCTAGCAATTTTCGGCACGCACTCAAGACCCAGATATCCACAAAAGCCAATTAGTGTTTTAGCTGATTTTTTATATGTTTTAGTCAAACCATCTCCCCTCGTTTCAACGGAAAACAAAATATCTGGCAGACAAGCAAAAACAAGTCAACTAAATTTTGAGTTCAAAGCATCAGACTAAAAATAGATAGGGATTATTAACACTAAAAAGTTTCCTGCATTCCGTTCAACATTTGCGTTTCTTCAGGGACACAGATGGTGTTCAGATTTTAGGTTTGGAATGGATTTTATAGTGAAATTGTTATAATACTTGGAAAATGTGTCAATAAAATGATAAAAGAGAGTGACTTTGCAACCAAAGTCAAATTAAAATCCTATAGTGTCATGTTTCTGCCATAGAAGCCAATTCTGATAGCAGGCACGTGGTGTGTAATTATAGGTAACATATATCCTTCATTAAGACCCACTTGAAAAACACCCCCTTTTAATAACCCCCCTTGTATAACTTACCCCTCTTGAATATGTATCACCCTGTGTCACTTTTTATTTTCATACTTGTCTTGGGAATCTTTTTCCGGGGGAATTTCTTTGCCAATCCCACACCCTGTACAATTTCAAGCTCAATGTAAAGTTTCATGTAAGTATCACTTAAACTGTTCAATTCCACTAAAATAAAAAAATGTTGCATTTTACAGGGTGTGGCACTGGAACGGGCTAAAAATGAATGAAGGGATGATCTACCGTATTACCTCGAAATACCCCCATGGGGGTTTATTATTTCGCCAGCAAAATTTGAGGGGGGTTTATTCGAGGGGGGTTTATTATTTCGCCAGAAATTTTCGTGAAATTCATACTAAAGAATACGCCTTTTCTTACACAAAAACGTTAATAAATGTGAGAAAATAGGTCATATTGGGGCTATAGGTGTACATCTGTACACAAATGAGCGTATGAGTGTAGCTGCGATGCAAATAGGTAGTAATAAATATAGGGTTCAAACAATATATCGTATCGAATATCGGATATCGACCATTTTTTAATATCGAATATCGAATATCGATATCGAAAATTTTGAAAAAGTATCGAATATCGAAAATTTTGAAAAAATATTGAATATCAAATATCGACCATTTTTTCGATATATCGAACCTGTATTGTGTCCCTAAATTAAGTTATTATTTGCATTTTGAGATATTGATGATTGATCTGATGTGCTTATAGTATCGTATTTGTTGAGTAAAACTACAGTATTTATAATGTAATTTTTGTTGGAGTGCTAAATTTGAAGCCAGAAAATGCTGATATGCTATTTTTGGAACATGCCCTTAAGGAATTAGGTTATAAGTATGAAGTGTAATATCTACCAATTGTTATTTGTCTGATACACTTTGATTCATCATGTTTTTCTTCCGTTTTCTACTTTTGAGTGATGCAAACCTTGTTAAAATCACTTGTACCATTCACATTTCAGTAAAAAGATCTTTAACCAGGTGTGCAACCACATGAAAATACAATATGGCACTTGAAATATGCATTGCTATACCAAAAGCAAATCTCAATATCGAATATCGAATATCGACCATTTTTTAATATCGAATATCAAATATCGATATCGAGGTTCCATATCGTATCGATATCGAATATCGAGTTTCAGAAAAAAATATCGAATATCGAATAACGAAAAGTCATATCGTTTGAACCCTAAATAAGTACATCATGTACATTGCATACATGATGTACATCATTCCCTAGGGAGGGGTATTTCGAGGGGGGGGGGGTTATTATTTCCCCAGCCCATTTTGAGGGGGGGGGGGTTGAATCAAGGGGGAGATAATTCGAGGTAATACGGTATTCATTTACGTTGGGATAAACCAAAAGAAAACAACAGAGCATGCACCTTCCATTCACCTTCCAAAACTTCCACATAATAAATAAATCCACTGAAGGCACCGAAAAACTGACCAAAACACAAATATAAATGGGGGGGCTAAAATTTCCCCCCTCTCAAACACCCGCAAGCGCAGAGCTAATCTGGAGGCACTTCCGGAACAGAGCAATTTCCGCTTTGAGGCAGCTGCGGCAAAAAGAATTGCGTCACTGCATTCCAGGCATTCTTTTGAAACCCGCCCGGATTTGAGAGTGATGGCAATTGCTAATTAGGTTTTTGCAGAAAATTGATTTTTTTTTGTTCTGTATTTGTTTTCTTCAATTTTGTCAGACTTTAGAAGTACCTACTGAGAGAATGATTCCCTTTGAACTCTCTTTCATGGGGTCCAAATTACCTTTTATGCTACGATTACAGCTCGGCGTAAAATTCCAATTCAAAATTTATTACATAAAAGTGGATGATGATACAGGTCTGCAATTTTTCATGGACAATATGTTTGTTTATCAATACCTTCATTGTGTCCCAGAGTCATCGTTCACGGTCACTGCTATTTGATTGTGAAAATTCAAAAATTTCGATTTTACGTTGAAATTTTACGCCAGCTGAAAAAAAATCAATTCTACGCTATGTCATTGCATGCAATCACCTGGCGTAGAATTAACTTTACTTCAGCTGGCGTAAAATTCCAACGTAAAATCGAAATTTTTGAACTTTCACAATCAAATAGCAGTGACCGTCGAGCTGTAATCGTAGCATAACGTGTGCAGTGTTCATTTTTTTATGAAATTGTGGAGTTTATCATATTTACCATATATACTCTGCCGACATGATACTCTGCCCTCGCACTTATTTATGTCTCACGTTGGAAACGTGCCAATGATGCTAAAGCATGCGATTTTTGTGTAAAAGATGGAGAAAATCATTGCTGTGATTGAGTTAACGTATAGTGTTATAGCAGCTATGATTTTTTCAACTTTTTTATGAAAATCGCACGCGTAACATTTTCTTGGCACGCTTCCAGCGGAAACCACGCGTGCAGGGTGTAAAGTAACTGGGGTATACCTCAAATGTCCCCAGGGTATTTTTTCATCTGGATATTATTTTAAGTAAAATGCATCAATCAATTGAGTGTGTGGATGAGGTGAAATGAGTTCCACAAATATGTAAGTCAGGTACAAATTCCATGATTCAAGCAATGGAATTAAGGGTAATGAACATCAGCTGCAAAAGAATAATTTTTCAAATCACATAAATTTTTTATACATCTGGCACCTTTACAACCCATTGAAGAGAGTGAGTTATTCGAACGGGAGCTCATCCGATAATTTTTGGTATTTATATTATTAATGGTGGATAATACTGCCGTGGAGGGTAGTTTAACGTTTTTCTTGCAAAATTTTATTTTAATTTTTTATGTAACCATTTTGTAATTCTGCATAACTAGATGGCTCCCTAATGTAAATCCCTTTTAAGCACTAAAATCACTGCCCTAATTGTCTGATAGAAAACAATTTTACTCAACAGAATCACATGTGTTTTTGCATAAAATCCTACCCTATAACACTTGAGTAAAAAAGTTAAATGGTTCAAAATAACAGTAAATACTAAAAGTAAATCATAATTATGAAAAAATAAACAATGGTGCATATTGTGCACTACACAGTTGCCATCAGTAGGTGGTAGTCTGGTCACAAAAACAAAAGTGCCAACTTTTTTTGTGTGTAGAGTAATGAGGGAAGAGTGGCTCAATGCGGACATAAATATTGTAGGTATTTGCAAATTTTAGCTTATCGCTCCCTTATCTTATATTTTAGGATAAACATTGAGGTTTCCTTCAAATGTGTTGGATATGTTCCATTGTTAAACTTTAACAAAATTTACAATTTGGTCTGGGGACAGTTCCACCAGCTGCCAAGTCAAAAAAAGTTGTAAATTATAATCGAAGTTACCTGGTGACTTGAGTAACAAGTAAACTGTCAACTGCAAAGTAAACTTCTACACAAAGTACTTGTCACATGACATGCCAATACCACTTATAAAATTACTGTTGATTCCCACTTTCTTTTCACTTGATCCACAAAATATCACTATTACAGGAGGAAATCCCTGACTATCAACTCAATACACACCTATCAATTCATCAAGAATGCAATCATTTCCACTGGAACAGTCATCGATTCAGTCATCCAGTGCCCATGCAGCTATACCCGTGAAAAAGGCTTTGCTGAAACGATACTGTGAGTAAACACTTCTGTTTTTGGGGCGGTTAGAAATTTTGATATTCTTTGGAATTTCGATGTCTGAATTTTGCGAAATTAGTTACGTATATTAATTTGAATATATTTTGCATTTGAAGCAATTTTTCCTGGCATGTAGTGTTGAATGCCGTTTCTTCCTCTAGATCCCATATCGATGAAAATTATCAAATTGAAATGAAAACATTTGTCCAGTTTGCGCTATACACTACACACCACTACCGTATTTCCTCTAAATACCCCCAGGGGGTTTATTTTTTCAGAGTGAAAATTTTGAGAGAGAAACGTGAAAAATGCAACAATAACCACCATTTATAAGTTTTTACAGCCTTATATAAGGATGTAGATGGTATAAACGATGTGCTAATGTAACACAGTAAGTGTTTTGAACGTCTGTTATGCATTTCCCCCACCACAAATTCATAGTGCCCATTTTAAGGGGGGTATTTCGAGGGGGGGGGGTATTTCGATGAAATACGGTAGTCATAATCATTCATGCGTAATATCGACAAAAGACTTTTTTTTCATCGGCAACAATATTCGTCGTCGGCCTCGTCGATGTCTGACAAAAAGTTTGTGTCGCCGATGACAAAACTGCATGCATTAAAATTGTCATGTAATTTGTATTGTATTTTTCATAGATTTTCTAAGCCTAGGTAATCATTATCGTCAAATGAAAACCGTGTGAACGCCCCTTTAGTTTTATCAAGTGAATCTATTTATTATGAAGACCACACCTCCTGTCAGCGCACTCGGGGCTACATTTGCCAGTTTACGGTAGCCCAAACATATCAAAGCAGACCACACATACACACGCGGAAACCTGTCACACCCCCTCAGGGCACTGGCCATTAATTTTTTCCTCTTAATTACCGTATTTCTCCTAATAGAAGAGCGCCGTACTATTATTTTCGTCAACTTTTTTTAAACCTTTTTTCCTTCTATCGGAGGTGCCCTTCTACTGGAGGATGCCCTTCTATTGGCAAAAATACGGTAGGCCTTGTGCGCAGTGCCCCGCGAGTGACGTGTGCACTTCCTGTAGTGCGCTGCATTCCACGCATTCCAATGGCGCGCCTGTTTTCTGAGGGCACTTATTTTTGGTTGACATTTTTTAGGGCGTATGTGTGAAGTAGGGTTGGGAGAGGGAAGGGGTTTTTGTGGACTTTATAAAGGTTTTTTGTGGGATTTTTCTTTTTTTAGTGCTGTCGTGCATGCTGTGTGGCTTACGCATTTAAGTTCACCGGAACGAATTTTTTCAATTAACATGAGTGATTTTGTTGACAGACTCCTTTTTCCGGTAAAGTGGTGTATTAAATTTTCCAAAAATACTTTTTTCGCACCTCACGCAGGAAATTTCACTTGTTTTCTCTCTACTTTTTAGTGTTCTTTTCCAAATGCTGGTAGGAGGGGCGGCAGCTGCGAGAGTGAGGTATTTTCGAAAGTTTTGCCCGGAAGCGCTTCCGCTTTCAAATATAATGAACGTGGGAAGGAATGTGCGGTAATGGTCATATACCTAAGTACCCATACATAAAATATGTACCTTTTTAGCTAAATTTAGGTAGTTCATAAACCGCAACACAATACCATATCCCATCTGAATACCGTATTTCCTCGAAATACCCCTCCTCCCATCGAAATACCCCCTCGTTTGACCCCTCTCAAAATTCTCACTCTGAAAAAATAAACCCCCTGGGGGTATTTCGAGGAAATACGGTAAATATAAATATTTTCGATCTCAGATGCTTCAACAAGCAGTACACAGTTGTTCACATGGCTATTTGTAGAAATACGATAGCGTTTTTTGTTATAATGTTAAGTCTGATGGGTAAAATTTATCATTATTGTTGGTCTTGTAAATTCACAGATTCACATGGGAATGGGAGATTCACATGTAAAAGCACATTGGCGCTGGCTTGGTGTATCTTACAGTGGCAATCTTTGTGGTTGGCGCCAAGCCTATGAGCAGCGCCATTGTGCTTGGGGCGTTATTTTTCTATGGCGCCAGGTGCAGATAAGCGTGGCGCTGGCGCTCGGTGCTATCTTGCCGTCGGGTCATTGTCATTTTTTGTGTCACTACAGTCACACCAGTGTAAACATAAATGCAGAGTGGCGAAAGTGTATTTACACTTACCCGAAATACCCGGGTAAATGGGTATTTATATTTACACTTACACTTTCATAAAATACGTGTACATTTTTTTAACCGTTCCTGGGCAAAATACCCGGGTACAGAAAGTGTATTTTTTTCTTTCAGATGGCATTGTTTTATGCTTTTGAGAAAGCATAAAACAGGTTCATGTACAAAAAATAACTGCACAGTGCACATATGCAATTATGCATTGAATGTAGAAAATATGGCAAACTAGCACTATCTCTGACCTTTGAGCAGTACCTACACATGGTATTCTACAGTTTCATCATACTTTTGTAAAAAGGACAAGATCAATTGAAATTCACCAGCTGGACACAAAGTGCATTGATATTTGCTGCATGTCCATTCTTGCATTGAAACAGTGTGTATCACATTGCTTAATCAGTAAAATATCAACACTGAAAAAGTGCCATTTTTAGGCAACTTCATACCACTAAATTTGTTACAGTCTGAAATGTTTCATAATAGGCAGTAAAATGTGACATAATGAATGAAAATGATAGATAAATTGATCTAAAGGTGAAAACAGTGGTGTTTTCTGATGCTTAACAGTGAGAGCTATTTCTAAAAAATTTTTACACTTACACTTTTTTTCACTTTCCTGGGTATTTTAAAAATACCTTACACTTTTGGTATCCATACTTAAAATTTGGAAAGTGTATTTACGCTTACACTTACACTTTCCAAAAATACCAGTATTTTTACAACTCTGCATAAATGCTGATGTAACGAATGAGCAACATAGTCATTATTATTGAACGTTACTATACTCGGCGGACATGATACTGTGCCCTCGCACTGATCTGTCTTGTGTTGGAAGCGTGCCAATGATCATTAAATCATGTGATTTCAATAAAAAGATGAAAAAATTCATCGATGTAAAAATGTTTATGAATAACATTATAACATCAATCAATTTGGTCATATTTTTATGAAACTCGCATGTGTTAACAATCGTTGGCACACTTCCAGCCGGAACCACGCGTGCAAGGTGTAAAGTAACCGGAGTATACCTACCGTATTACCTCCAATATAAGGCATCCCTCTAATATAAGGTACCCTCTAATATAAGGTATAACTTTTGGCCATTTTGAACGCGACGAAATAAATATAAGGTACCCTCTAATATAAGGCATACCTCTAATAAGGCACAGCTGGCTGCGTGCCAAAACACGCAAAATAATAAAAACGGTTGCTCAACATGGCGGAAAACGGTGAAAATGGTGCCGTAGGGCACTGCGATGACTCTTCGTCGACTTCCGCCGCTGAAAAGTGGTGTGTCAGTTTACGGCGGCACTATTCATATGACCAGACGAAAATCTGGCGAAAAAAATTGAAGGTACCCTCTAGTATAAGGTACCCTCTAATACAAGGTATAACTTTTGGCTATAAAAATCTGACGAAAACAATATAAGGTATACCTTATATTAGAGGTAATACGGTATTCAACTTTTCAATGACAAATTTGCAACGTAAACATAATAGCAATGTCAGTGTAAATACTTCATGCACGCGTGACCAAAAACACATGAAAACACTTGTATGTCAATTTAAAAAAAACGTTGTGATGTCATAATGAGACAAGTACATGATCACAAATTTTTAAAAAAATTCCCAACTTCGCAGACAACGCTGTGTCGTGCCCGCAAAGGAACGATCCGGCGCCAGCGGAACAATTTTGTGCGGACCGTCAAAGTGATAATGATTGGTGCACATTTTTCGGTTGGTTTGAAAATTTTCACGAACCAGGCGCCAAAATAATTGCGTTTAAGCGTCCAGGGGGCAGTCCCAAGCCCTGTAAAGTGTAAAGTAAAGTCAAATGCTAAGTCAAATGCAAAGTGAAGTGTCAATTGTCATGCAAAGTTCAGTAATAAAATCTTTTCTTTTTTGTTTTAATTGACACTTGACTTTGCATTTGACGTTACATTTGACACTTTACTTTACACGTTACAGGGCTTGGGACTGCCCCCAGTATAATGCTCCACCTCCCGGAAAAGAAATGCGCCACTGTCTTTAGATTTGTTGAACTGGAAATCCTACAACAGTTCAAATTAGGTAATAGGTAGTTGTCCCCGCCGATCGAAATGGGCGGGGGACTTTCTAAGGGAAGAAAATAAATCGAGTAGATAAATACAATGGATTATATCGACCGCGGCGCATCGACAAGATGTTTTTGGGGTGTCCAACAAGTTGTCACTTATGTAGCTAGCCAAAACCTCCTCAAATATCTACTTCCTCAGCACATTGAAACCATGTACCGTATTTCCTCGAATTAACCCCCCCTTGAATTAACCCCCCTCGAATTATCCCCCCTCAAATTTTTCTGGCGAAATAATAAACCCCCTGGGGGTATTTCGAGGTAATACGGTAACTTTTTTACACTTTATAATTTATATTCACGATTACAAAATACATAATCGATGCCCGTAAAAATGTCTGTTAGTATTTGTGACAGAGTTGATAAAAGTACTTAACTCTTTTCAACAAGTAAATGTGGGGTATTTTCAAATCACCCAAGTACAGAAAACGTAAACTAAAATTTTGTGCTGTACTCAACTCACATACCTTCAAAAAGCAAGTACAGGTACTTTTCGCGAGGAAACGTAAACGTACTTTTTTACCTACACGTTACTTGTTACCTACTCGTTACTTGTTACCTACCGTTACCTACTTGTTACCTTCCTCGAAAGGAAATTTTAAGGGGGTATTTCGAGGGGGTATCTTTCCTCAGCTCAAAAAGACCTGAGGGTATTTCAAACGGGGGTGAATTCAAGATGGGGTATTTCGAGGAAATACGGTATACATATTTTTGACTAACACTAAATACGTTTTCGCAACTGTGAATTGAACTGTAGAATACTTAAAACCAGACCGAAGGCCGTAAAAGGTTCCTCTGTAGGGTGTCAACAAAAACTTTTTTGCGGAAAACGGAAACGGAAAGGGAAATTTTTTTGCACATGCCGGAAAACGGAAACGGAAAAATTTTTGCACTTGCCGGAAAACGGAAAAATGGAAGGCTGGAAAACGGAAACGGAAACGGAAAAAATAGCTGAAATTATGCCGGAAACAGAAAAAAAATAGCTGAATTTATGCCGGAAACGGAAAAAATTTGCTAAAATTTTGCCGGAAACGGAAACAAATTTGCTGAAATTTATCCTGAATCAAAAAAATTTGCTGAAATCTCACTAGAACTAGGAAAAATTCACTTCGTTGAGAACCTGCATGCATTTTTACCAGTTTGGCTGAAACGGAAAACAGAAAATTGAGCTGGAAGGTGGAAAAAAGTTGGAAAAACAGACAATTGAACTGGAAAACGGAAAAAGGCGGAAAAACTGAAAAAATTTGCCAGAAAATGGAAAATGAGCCGGAAAAACGGAAACGGAAACGGAAACGGAAAAAAAATTTAGCAGCCGGAAAACGGAAACGGAAAAAAAATTTGCCTGCGGAAAGCGGAAACGGAAAACGGAAAACGGAAAGTTGACACCCTATTCCTCTGTTAGTTTCCAATACTCTCGAAAACGTTACCTATGCACTTTAAACGACGGTGTGATATTTACGATGTTACAACACAGAACTCCAAAGCACCAAAATACTACCTTCTAGGTATTTTATCAGTTTAAATGCAATATCCGCATTTGTCAAGTCTTGTTGTTTAAAATACCTAAATAGGTTTCATATGACCGTTTTGGGCAAAATTTTTGTCTAATTACACTCTCGTATTTTCTACGATATTTATGTGATACTACGTTTGTGTTGTGCATACTAAATAGTTGCCAGGCGAATTTTTCAAGCCTGATAAATCTGTTTGAAATATTTACATTTGAATAAACCGAAATGAAAAGTCTATAAACTTCCGCTGACAGAGCTCAAAAATAATTCATTTTGGCAAACCCATGTTCAAAACGGATTTATCATAATGGAGCGATTACAGCTCGGAGGTAAATTCCAGCGTAAAATTCCATCGCAAAATTGATTACATGAAAGTGGATGATGATACAGGTCTGCAATTTTTCATGGACAATATGTTTATCAATACCTTCATTGTGACCAAGGGTCATCGTCCACGGTCACTTCTATTTGATTCTGAAAATTCAAAAATTTCGATTTTACGCTGCAATTTTACGCCAGCTGAAGAAAAATCAATTCTACGCATGCAATCACCTGGCGTAGCTGATAATCGTTTGATTTTTCTTCAGCTGGCGTAAAATTGCAGCGTAAAATCGAAATTTTTGAATTTTCAGAATCAAATAGAAGTGACCGTGGACGATGACCCTTGGTCACAATGAAGGTATTGATAAACATATTGTCCATGAACAATTGCAGACCTGAATCATCATCCACTTTCATGAAATCAATTTTGCGATGGAATTTTACGCTGGAAGTTTACGTCCGAGCTGTAATCGCAGCATAACTGAATTTTTTTCCTGGCAACCAAAAAAGACAACTAAATAAAAATGCAAAACACCTCGCAGCTAGCACGCTCAAGAATCGAACCTGTGTCAACGAAACTTCTACTTCACCAACTGGCGAGCCCAAATTTGGCATTGAGCCAGCAGTGAGTCCCGCAGAAAGCGGCAGCATAGAAACAACTTCTGAAAGTAGATCAAGCACTGCCGCGGCTGTTATTTCAGGTGTGTAATACCGTATTTCCTCGAAATACCCCCCTCTAAATGGACACTATGAATTTGTGGTCCGGGTAATGCATAACAGACGTTCAAAACACTTACTCTGTTACGTTAGAACATCGTTTATACCATCTACATCCTTATATAAGGCTGTAAAAACTTATAAATGGTGGTTATTGTTGCATTTTTCACGTTTCTCTCTCAAAATTTTCACTCTGAAAAAATAAACCCCCGGGGGGTAATTCGAGGAAATACGGTAGTTTTCACGGGTGTTCAAGTGGCCAGAAAAGTGGCAAGTGAAGCTATATTTTTTATGGGTGCTGCTAGCCAGCTCAAGTCAAACTGACCTGTGAACGTATTGGTGATGTTTTCAATTAGTGGGATTTCTCACTTATGGATTTCGCACTCAATTTACTTGTCCCTAGACTTTTTAACATATTTACAACCTTCTTATCACTTTTCGCGTCGTTTGTCCACTAGCGGGAATTGGACCCAACCCAGCTCAGTGTAGTGAAAAGCGCCAAGACTTGGCGCCAAGCACCAAAAAAGTTATTCCGCTTTTTACCCCAGAGCGCCAAGCGCCATAGTGTTTTTGCTTTGCGTTAACGCAAGGTGCCGGCACCAGGCGTCCCTGGCGTCAAGCACGAGTAGCGGCAAGTGCAAAAGCGCCATGGCACATACAGGGTGTGGCAATTTAGACGGACCCCATAAAGTTTTGAATAACTTGTCACTGGATAGTCGGATTAACGTCAAATTTTAGGTCAACATTAACAACTAAATAGGAAAGGATCCCTGAAAATATGGCTGCGATAGCTTTACTGGTTCTAAGTTATTCATGCAAACGTGTAATTGACACTTTTCCACCACCTAGCTTTACGACCAATTACGCAAGCGCCCGCCGATTTCCTTATGGGCATAGCGAATTAATGGCGAGCGTGCAACGCATTTAGGCATGCCGCCGCGAAAGGGAAATCAGAAAAAACCCTGAAAAAACAATCCGATCCGGGTCCCGAGAATTCAATCCTGTTTGAACGATATCACAAGGTGGTGGAAAAGTGACAATTACGCGTTCGCATTAATAACTTGAGAACAAGTGGAGCTATCGCAGCCATATTTTCAGGGATCCTTTCCTATTTAGCTGTGAATGTTGACCTAAAATTTGACGTTAATCCGACTACCCAGTGACAAGTTATTCAAAACTTTATGGGGTCCGTCTAAATTGCCGCACCCTGTATTATGGGCAAGGTACCTACGTGCAAATTACGCCAAGCCTTTGCATCTGTCTATTTATCAAATAGTATGGGGATAATGTATTTGAGCAGGTCAACGAAATCTTCACAGTTATCTCAACTTATGTTTGTAAGTGTCCCAAAATCGAGCACACTTGTGCCAAAATTGCAGGTGAAGCGATGGCCGACTACGAGCCAAATTCAGCAGAGGTCTCGCTCAAGGTGCCCACAGTGAACAGTGCACAGGCATTGTACACAACGAGTGTGACTTACGAGCACCACAATGCGGCAGTGGCACCACAGTGGCACCAGCAAGCACCAGGCACCAGGCTGAGCCAGCTGCACCAGCCACTGACTGCACACGTTTCTGTGCCCCCAGCACACGTTGCCCTGCCAGAGACACAGCACCAGGTGCTCCAGTCCGCACTCAGCCTCGCCAGCAAGCCCAGCTTTGAACTGGCACTCAGAATGGCTCAGTTGGACAATGAACTGCAGTTGCTCAGAGCAGTCACTCAGCCGGCAAATGCTCAAGGTGTGACATTGGGGTGATGGATTTTTCACATCCTGAACTCAAGTGACCAGCTACACAGATTTTGGACCAATTAGAAGATATGAGTACTCAACGTACAATTTGTAACTTCATGTTGGATGGGTTCCATTCTTTTTACAGCTCATTTGTTATTGATCAATCTTTCCATCAAAATTAAACCATGTTAGGTAGATTTATTTGGAACAGTGCCAACTTGCTCATTTGACAGACTTAGCTTCAGGATGACATGCACATTGCATTCGGGTTTTTCATTACATATTATATGGAGTATTGTATATCAGCAAAAATGATCCCACGATGGTGAAACCCTCCACCCCAAAACCTCAAAAAAACATTATCACATATTTACAGTCTTGCAAAACGCACTGCTAGCGAGGCTTTACTGTTTGGAATATGAACATGCACTAGCAAAATTGACAGCACAGCAGAGGAAATTGAGCCTTCCCTGCAACCTGCCACATTTGGCGGACACTGAGAAAAAGTCAAATCCTGATATAATGTTGAATGAGCCCCAGTTCAGTGGTCACTCAGTTTCAGTTCCTGAAGTTGCTGAACAAGTGCCAGCTAAGTGTCATAGAAAAAGGTGCTTGAATGAAAGCAACAAATCAGACAGTGGGCAGGTCCACCAGAATTTGAAAAGGAGTAGAGAAACAAGGTGAGGAATACATGAAATAATCACATAGGTATTAGTTCATTGAACTTCACATGTTTTATCTAATACAGTTTAGGGACTTTACATATTACAGTGAAATAATGTACCATATCCCATAAGCCAAATTTTTTATCTCTCATCAGATTACTTTGCCCCCACTATGGGGGGATTTACCTAGTGCAATTTTTATATTTCTTTAAGCAAAATAAAGTAACACATCGTGCAGCATGCAGTCTTACCAGTACAAGTCTACACAAATAGTGAATCTATCACAAAACAACATGAACCCAATCCCCCAAATAACTCCCCACAGATGTGCAAAGACACCAGAATCCCCAAAAACAAGCACCATTAATGTACCCCAGGGGCAAGGTGCAACTTATCTATGGGAATTTCTACTAGCCCTGTTAAATGACCCCAAGCAAAATTCATCAGTTATAAAGTGGTTGGATGAGAAAAATGGCATTTTCAAATTGGTTGATTCCAAGGCTGTGAGCTCTTTGTGGGGCAGACACAAGAGTAGACCTTCCATGAATTATGAGACCATGGGCAGGGCTCTGCGGTGTGTTGAAAAGTGGAGTTTCAATTGGGCTTTTTGCATGGAGTGACACATTGCTATACAGTTTTGACCAGTTGGATATGAGTACTCTACTCATGTTTAAAATTCAAATTCCACTGGATTATTGTCATTCTGTTTGATGTCATCGTCTAAACAAAGTTGAACAATTTACATTTCTTTGGATCAGTGCCAACTGTGTGTTTAACATGTGCGTTTGAAGCGGCCTGTTCCATTCCAGTGAATTTCAATTTAAATACATACCAATCAGTTCTCTGGCAAATACTTCAAAAAAAAATTTTTTAACGCAGTTATTATTATCAGCGGGGTATTTTACAAAAAGTGGATGGGCAGAGACTGGTCTACAAATTCGTTTTGCCCCCGGCGCAGCTGCACGCTTCAATGGCTAACATTCAACAGTGAATTTCAGAATGAAATGATAAAAATTTGATAATTTATATTTCACCGACTACACACTTCACAGTGGAATCTACTAGGTATTGAAAAAATGTTGAAAAAAGTATTTATTAAATTATATATTTTCGTCTCATCATAAGTATTACACTGGCTTCGCTTTCAGTGGATTTTTGTATTGTTTTTATTCATCAAATTATGCTAAAATTCTCTGTTAAGTGTGTGGTCTGACCAGTACAAATGTGTCAGTAGATATTAGGGTTCAAACGATATATCGTATCGAATATCGAATATCGGATATCGACCATTTTTTTATATCGAATATCGAATATCGATATCGAAAATTTTGAAAAAATATCGAATATTGAATATCGATATCGAAAATTTTGAAAAAATATCGAATATCGATATCGAATATCGACCATTTTATCGATATATCGAACCTGTATTGTTGCCCCAAATGTACTTTTCATTTTCATTTTGAGATGTTTATGGTTGATCTGATGTGCTTATAGTATTGTATTTGATGAGTAAAAGTACAGTATCTATAATGTCATTGTTTTTGGAGTGCTAAATTTGAAGCCAGAAAACGCTGATATACATTTTTTGCAACATGCCCTTAAGCAATTAAATTATAAGGATGAACTGTAATATCTACCAATTGTTATTTGTCTGATACACTTTGATTCATCATGTTTTTCTTCTATTTTCTACCATTGAGTGATGTAAAGCTTGTTAAAATCACTTGTACCATTCACATTTCAGTAAAGAGATGATTAAACATGTGTGCAACCACATGAAAATACAATATGCCACTTGAAATATGCCTTGCTATACCAAAAGCATATCGCAATATCGAATATCGAAAATATCGAAATATCGAATATCGACCATTTTTCAATATCGAATATCGAATATCGATATCGAGGTTCCATATTGTATCGATATCGAATATCGAGTTTCAGAAAAAAATATCGAATATCGAATATCGATATCGAAAATTTTGAAAAAATATCGAATATCGAATATCGATATCGAAAAGTCATATCGTTTGAACCCTAGTAGATATATACTGATCATGTGTTCACTGATATTTTTGCCGTTATAAATTTACATGCCTTATTGCCTAATTGGGCTTAAATTATTCCATAAAAACTATATTTATATGTATAACAAAACCCGCTAGATTATGAATTATGATTGGCTTAGAAACATGTGGAAATCGCCACAATAAATTATTATCATTCTGATAGTTTTACTAGCATCATTTTTGAAACAATGCCAATATCACACCGGAAACATTGGTATCACGCATGAAATTGAATCACTTGACGATAATAAAGCGACAGGCGCCAACCAAAAACACAAAACAAACCATTTCATTAGACCCCGTTTACACGGATTTTTTGTGACGACTCAACAACAATAAAACGTTCAATAAGTTGAGTAAAAAAGTTCCATATTCATTAGAAAAAGTGGCCAAGTATACCTTCTACCTAAGCGAATATGCAGGCCAAATTGCAGACTCGTGCTTGTAGCTCAAGATTTATAACATTTGAAAAAAAGTTTGCTATTGTTGCTGGCTGTCGGAGACAGTCAGACAACTGCAAAAGTTTTCAAACGCCTTTAACTCGTGAGCTACAAGCACGATTGTGCAATTTGACATGCATATTCGCCTAGGTAAGATGTATAATTGACCACTTTTTCTCATAAATATGAAACATTTTTACTCAACTTATAGAACGTTTTATTTTTGTCAAGTCATCACAAAAAATCCGTGTAAACACGGCCTTACATTTCAATTACATTCCACAGGGCACTTTACATGGTCTGGGACTGGCCCCTGGTGTCTACGAATCAGACCTGTCCACGTGTTCTCGCATCATGTCTTTGTGCGCGAATGCACCCACCCCAGCCATTTCCAAAATCGCTCGGTCTGGGTTCTCGTCCCATTTGCCCGGCAAAGGCACCTGAACATTTTTACACGTTTTTAGAATAAATTTGATTATGAAATAATTGTGAAAAGGTACTTTTTTAAATGGCTCTGCTTTTTAAAAAACACTTTTTTAAAGCCACACACTGGTTTACAGCTGAAATTTCCAGAACAGATAAAGCGGCATTCACAGAGCCCTCGGCTTGACGACAAAAATTTCGAGCGTTTAACAGTCGTTTTGAAATGAAAATTAAAGATTTCTTGTGTTGGACGGATTGATTTCAATCACACTCATAGTCATTACCCATGAAAATCATAAATTTCCATGACGTAATAACGCACCAGACAAAACACATTGTATCTTGATGTTGGTGGGGTTGTCAGGTATTTGTTCTAGGTAGCCTCATTAATGGGGTTGCATAGAAGAAATACCGTGACAAATACCGATAACAATAGAAAGGTGATCTAGTGTGCATGATCACATGCATAGAAATCAGGGGTCTCGAATGGGGGGTTGGGGGGGTTACCCCACCCCAAACCGCCCAGCTATCTATCTATCCCGGCGGCAAAATTTTGGGCTACTAGCCCCTAAACCCCCCCCCCCCCAAATCGCCCAGCTATCTACCTATCTCGAGCGATTTTTCAGAAACTGTACCCCAAATTTCGCTCAAAATCGCTATTTTTCATACCTATATATAGATTTTCACCTCCAAAATCACTAGTTCACGCGTCTAACTGCCTATTTTCAGCTATTTTAAGTACATTATGCTCTTGTATACCCATTTTGAGCTATTTTACACCTACTTTTAGCAATTTTCTCCCTTTTCTTTCTTCTATGCCCCGAAAAAGCCTATATATCGAACCACAACACCCCCCCCCCAGAAAATTTGTCAGCTATCTATCCCTCCGGGGGAGCGATTTGCTATCTATCCAACCACTCGGAGGGTCAAAATTCAAGATACCCCTGATAGAAATATACGTTTGTCGTAGGCAACGAGTGTGATTGAGATCAGTGCATCCAACACATGAAATCTTTAATTTTCATGACAAAAAAGTGGCTGAAAGCTTTTGCCATTTTTGTCATCACAACGAGGCCATGTCCCATTTCCGCAAACCTTTTGATTTCTCTGTACCATTTTCTGTTCCCAGTGCTTTTGATTTTTCTGTTTCTGCACTGCATCACTGGAAGCGCAGCCGATTACTTGCAATTCCAGCACATTGGAAAAGTGTGGATCCATTTTGAATATGTTTTCACGCTGATATGTGACCAAAAATGGCAGTTGGAAATTGAAATTAGAGAATTCCAATTTTTGGGTGATGCGTCATTAAATCAACCTAGCTGATTGATGAACTGAACATTTGAAAAATTTCACACATGCTAGATGTCACTGAATACAGGTGCAACTTTTAGACCCCGTAAAATGACATGCAATATGTCAAAAATCATGCAAAATGGAATGAAAATGTGAATTTTTATTGAGATTTTTCATGATATTTTACATGACCTTCAACAGTTTGCATGACACATGATATTTTTGAGCATCTCTGACATGCTCTTTAGGATAGCCAATATAGGACAAAAAAGTTTTTTTCAATGGACTTAACTTTTTAACAATACACACCGACACCACAATTTGACAAATTTTGCTAATCTTCCCATCGGCCTCATTTGGCTCATAACATGTTATTATGTGTAAATATGGTGCATAATCATTCGCTAGATTAATCGTCACAATATGGTAACGATTCAAAGCGATCTCATTCCCAAATCCACATGCGTCACAACTCAACACCACTACCGAAACCCACAAGTGCCACGGTAGAAAATAACTGAAATTGGCGCGGTGCCAACTGCCCCGGTGCGCGCGGAGGCGGTGCTGTTGCCGCGCAAGGTGCACATCACCGACACTGGACTGTATCTTTTGAAACTCGGTTCCAGTTGCATGCAAAGCGTGTCTTCGGTGCCGCCCAAGGGCGCGCTGCTGTGGCTGAAATTGAAAGGTTCTTTTACCGTATTACCTTGATTTATCCCCCACCCCTTGAATTAACCCCCCCCCACCTCGAATTAACCCCCCTCAAAATGGGCTGGGGAAATAATAAACCCACCCCCCTCGAAATACCCCCCCCCCCCCTCCGGAATGATGTACATCATGTTTGCAATGTACATGATGTACTTATTGCTACTTATTTGCATCGCAGCTACACTTAAACGCTTATACGTGTACAGATGTAAATACATGTATAACCCCAATAATAACCTATTTTCTCACGTTTATTACTGTTTTTGTGTAAGAAAAAGCGTATTCTTTACTATGAATTTCACGAAAATTTCTGACGAAATAATTAAACCCCCCTCGAATAACCCCCCTCGAATTAACCCCCCTCAAATTTTGCTGGCGAAATAATAAACCCCCACAAGGACGTATCCAGGGGGGGGGCGGGGGGGGGGGGCTGCAGCCCCCCCCCCTTCCCGGGGTGAGACATGAAAACCCCCCGAAAATGCCACGTTTAGTACAAATTTTCGACGGTGTATGCAAAAATTTTGCGCGCAAGCGCGCATTTGCCCCCTTTACACATGGTATTTTCAGCATATCGGTCTCTGTGGCACACATACCAGAAAATGCACTCAATAATGTACCTTTCGCTGGGAATGTACGTATATTTACATACATTTACAGCGCTTCCTGGCGCTAGCGCCAACGCCAATGGCGCCATTCCGTCACTGTACAGGCAAAATTTTAGGGGGGGGGGGCTGAGCCCCCCCCGTTCGCCGGGCTCCGTAAACAAGCAGCCCCCCCCCCCGCTCAAAAATCCTGGATACGTCCCTGAACCCCCATGGGGGTATTTCGAGGTAATACGGTAATTTTTTTTCTTTTTGGCAGTATTTTCATCAGGCTCTTTTTAAAAGCTTATGTAGCGATAGGAAGAAACCATTTTTAAGCTGCTTGATTTTTGTAATGAAATTTTTAGGTAAATACTTACGCGAACAATAGTCATCAGTTAGGCTTAAAATGTTGTTGTGGGCGGGACCAACATGTTTCCGTTTTGAAATTTCTGGTAGCATTCCAAACTTTTAGTCATATTTTAGAATAGGTATTTCGCAACGAAGTTGACAAAACAAATTCCAGACATGTTTCGAGAATAGCCTTAGGTGTTTTTTTAAATAAATGCAAAATCGCGTCTATGATCTATGTCGCACGTTTTACAACACGTAGAAACCAACAATTTTGCATATGAAGGGTGTGCTTCTAAAAGTACCTATCTACAAATTTTTCAAATTTGAGTTAGGACCATTTTTGGGGTCCCCATAAAAAAGCGCTTCAAAAAAATATATAATATGTGGGGGGTGCGAAATTCAATTTTGAGATATGGGGGGTCGAAAAAAGCAAAAAAATCACAAAATACAGTTTTTGAAATTTTAAAAGTACCGATCTACACAGGGACGTATCCAGGATTTTTGAGCGGGGGGGGCTGCTTGTTTACGGAGGCCGGCGAGGGGGGGGGGGCTCAGCCCCCCCCCCCCCTTAAATTTTAGCTACATAGTGGCGGAATAACGCCATGGCGCTTGCGCCATTAGTAGGCGCCACGCCATGGCGCCAATGGCGTCGGCGCCAGCGCCATGGGACGCTGTATATGTATGTAAAAATACATACAAAACAGCAAAAAGCACTATATTGAGTGTATTTATAACGATTTGCGGCCACATGTAGCAAATCTGATGATAGTACCTTATGTCTGGTGAAGAATGCGCGCTTGCGCGCAAAAATTTTTACACTGACGTTGAAAAAGTCGCAATTTCTGGTCACTCTCTTGTCTCACCCCGGGAAGGGGGGGGGCTGCAGCCCCCCCCGCCCCCCCCCCTGGATACGGCCCTGGATCTACAAGCTTTTTCAGCTTTTGTGTCTTTAAAAGTACCGATCTACACACTTTCAAAATTGTTCTTTTAAATGTCCCGATCTGCACATTATTTTTTGTGCTTCTAAAAGTACCGATGTCAGATCGTTGTCCGGTTGAGCAAAAACTCATTTTGTGCTTTTTTATTATGGGTAAAAGTACCGATCTACAGCTTTCTGATTTTGTGCTTTAAAAAATACCGATCTACATGTTATTACCAACTTGTTCCTTTAAAATGTACTGTACTACAAAAATACAATTCACTAAATTTTATATAGCTAGTGTTATGTGTATAATCAATGCTTATACCCATGCATGTGGATACCCAACAATATGGCCGAAATACCCATACCCAAAATTCCCATACCCAATACCCATGTATGGGTATTGCATACTCCAAACTTTCAATCGCGATTATCTCAAAATCGATTTTTTGTAGATCGGTACTTTTAGAAGCACACCCTTCATATTTGGCATGACATTTTGTTATGTATGTGCAGAAAGTGATTCAGTATGTTTGTACAGCTGAGTAAAAATACTACTGTTTGCACTAGAGTAGGAAATACTACAGTTTGTTTAGAAGTATTATGCATGTTTTATTTACATAAGAAGGGCCGCTGACTTGTCGCTAGGCTATATTTACATTCTATTGATCAAATATCCGACTTGTCGCTGAGCAGTGTTTGCGTGTTTTTATGGTGATTTCTGAGGTATATAAGCAGGGCTTTGGCTGGTGTTCTAGACCGGTCAGTGAAGCTTGGAAGTGAGAAAGCCAAAATAAGGCTAAAAAGGACTAAGAAAACTTCTGTGAAGTTGTCCCTGAGGATCCAGAACACTGGTCAAAGGCACCAGTTCCGATTTCATGCTAGCTATTTACAGGAGTAACTTAATAAACAGTCTGGGCAGTGTTCAAGTTGAAAGTGAATTTAAAGAACCAGAATCAAGCAAAAGAAGGTATTTGGAAGACAGTGTTGGTGCTGAGAGGCCTCACTGCACTTTACCATTTTGTGTAGTATTTAGCATCAAAACAGTCTATCCTTTGCTTAAGTCTTGTAAGAGAAAATCAACAACTAAATTTATAAGACAAGATCAACAATATCGATCAGCACACACCTTCAACACAAAGAGCTCATATCGTTCAGTGGTGATCGTACAGTGGAGATTCACTACTTGGCACTCGTCCAAAATTGTCAATTTGGATAATTGACAAAACGGTAAGTCAGAGACGCGAAGTTTCAAGCCTGAAACAAAAGTGAGTTTTATATTTTTGCAATTTGGGGGGAAGGGTGAGCCCGACAGAGAGTTTTCACACTCTATTTTAATCTGCGCTTTTATAAAGCCAGAGACAGCAAATAGCCCTTGAGCTATTACAGCAGAAGGCCACTTAATAACTTTTTGAGTGTGCCTTATAATCTGAATCACCCCGGTGAAACAGATACAGTCGGCTGAAAAAAGCTGAAAATTTCAGAAAATAGTCACATTTATTTGAAAATTGCACAGTAAATTTGAGTTGGAAAACTCTGTGTCAAAATGGCGGACCAGGACCCATTCGATCCTGCACTAGTTACAGACGACCAACTAAATATTCCACCTGAGCAACCTAAATTTAATGACGATGGCACCCTTTTTATACCAGCACTGCCAGTCATTCGCGCTGAATTGTATTCAGTCGCTGAAGCGGAATTTTGGATAAAAATTATACAGAAACATCAAGCTATAATTTCCGCATGGGTTTTGAGTAGAGATCACCGAGCCGCCATATCGGCTCACAAAAAAATTCTGGACGAAATGATTCAGCAGATAAAAGATGTTCGAAAAAAATTACTCGAATACGTCACACGCCGCTCGTCAGTGTCAAGCACTGCAAGTGCTGCTCAAGATCAAAACCCAAGCGGTTCTGGTGACAATTTCAATAATCAAATACCCGTAACCACGGCGCCAGAAGATGCTGGCTCGGTGACCTCAAACCTAGATAATACAATGGTACTTGCCAACACATCGCCACCACATAACCTGGCAGGCACATCGCCTCCAATTAATGCTGACCCTCCGGCGACACATTCAAATGGCACGCTGCCATCTTCGACCGCGCCGCCACCGGCAGTTGTCACACAGCCACCTACGCCAGTTGCTACCACGGCACAGCCTGTGTCAACAACACCAAATGTGCATTCGCGACCAAACTCGCCTACAGGTGTGCTTAATTTTGGCGGGAGAACTCAACCCATTTACGCAATGGCAAATGCACAGGGGGGTCCTATCACTACTCAATCAGTATCAAGCCCACCCCCAACCATGTCGAACACCCTTTTTAACACAAATGTTTTGCCTGCTAGCCACACAATTCATACGCCGCCCCCACAACCGCAAAATATGGCACATGGAAATTCATCTAACATGCCAATTGATTTATCCCAAACACCTGGTGTCCCAATTCCAAACATGGAGTTTAAAAATGCCGCTCATGAGTCAAATTGCATGGCGGACCAAAAGACAGTAGATGCATTTCCATGGCTGCGCGAACTATTATTAGAAAAACAAGACATGTGGCGGTACTTACGTGACACAACTCATGATAGATTGCAAAATCTGGAAGCTGACCTACGTCAAGCCAAGGACGATAAGGATACGTCACGCAAAGATGCGCGTGATAATCTCTTCAGCGCTCCATATTTTACGGCCCTGTCAGAACGCGTGCCAGCATTTACAGGTAGCAGGTCTCAGGGGGCTATGAATCCATCTGTGTGGGTGAAAAATTTAGAAGTAGCATTGTGTACTTTGGCAGTGCCGCGCCGTAAATGGCCTCTGGCCATTTCTTTCCGGCTACAAAATGAACCAGCTAGATGGCTATCAAGGCTTTCGGATGCTGATAGATCTAATTACGATCGTATAAAGGAATTATTTCTGAAAACATATACGAATAGCGCAGTCAGCATGAGCGCTAGGGAATTATTGGCCCGTTCCCGCCAGGGCAAAAATCAATCAGTAAAAGAATTTTTTCATATTTTAAAAGACACACACACTGCTGCATTTTCACATTTAAATGATGACTCACGAGAAAATGATTTTCGAATACTTTTTGCAAATGCAATATCCCCCCAATTGCAAGCATTTCATAGAACATTGTCTCCAGAGGAGCAATCCCAGGACATGTTGCTGTTGCTTGAGCGCCTGAGCGTATATGAATGCCAGTGCATGCCAAATGATGCGCGCCAAAATGATGCATGCATTGAAGACCGCCCGCGTGCACAGGGTGGTGATAATGAAATACGCCGGGGAACTTTTGTGCCGCGTGGTAGATTTGTAATGGGCCGACGCCGCTTTGAGCGACGTCCATTCAACAGCGATCGCAATAATTCGGCCCCACCCACCCGCGATGACCCCCTCACACAATTGCAACAGCGCCCTGCTGAAGTTTTACAAGCGGTACAAACAGTGCCGCAACGCAGTGCACCCACTGCCGCAATAAATTCTACTGAAAAAAGTGAAATTTCACAAAAATTAACTGAAATTAGTGGAGAGATAAAAAAAGGCTCTGAAAGAGTTGATAAACTAGAATCAAAATTACGAGATGACACGCAAGAACTGCGTCGTGCACTCTTACAAGTAGGACAACAAATTTCTACTCAAAGTAGGGGACCCCCCATGAGAAGGGGGGGCCCACCACAAAATTTCACCCCCCGAAATCCAGCCCCATTCCGTAGTGGCGGAGCCACAACAAATTTTTCAGGGGGGGGACAAAATAATAGTCCCGGTAACCAGTCCCCATTTCAAAGGGGGGTGGGCCCACAATACGCCGGGGGTGCCACCAACCCCGCGCCGCGAACGTGTTTTATCTGCAATAACACCGGACATGTTGCTCGCATGTGTCCTAATAATAATAATATGAGCAATAATCGAAGTTTTTCACAAGGAAATAATAGACCCGGGGGGCCGTCTCAAACAGTTTCGGCAATGCAAGCGGGAATAGAATTTTCAAATGAAAAAAATGTTATGTCCGCTGAACATTTATTTTCCATGATTGCACGACCATTGACCGGCCGTGCTACCGTTCGGAATGTCCAGCGAACGCCTTTAGGTCCGCGCCGGGCAGTCCACCAGGCGATATTATGTCCACAAATGGACTTAAAAAGAACAAAAAGTTGTGTAAATATGAAATGCGACTTTAAAATGAAATGTCGCCGCCGTGCTTTGAGCTCCGAACGATTTGAAAGTCAAAAAAACAATCGTGATGAGTTTATGTTTGAGACAACACATGCGAACAAAATGTCGGTAGGTAAATATTACACGGAAACAAGCCGTGCTAAGACACACATCGAGACGAATTTGAACAAGCCGTTTCAAACCACAAAAGGCCACGCCGCGAGGCGTCTGCAAAAAAACCAAAACAAGCGTACTCACGGCACGATATGCAAATGGACTGATAGTTGCAAACGCGTTTTTCCGCGGCCGAGAGTTGCGATTGCGCTGCTAATAGCGAGTGTTTTTGGATTCCCACTCATTCGAGAATGCTTATCCGTTAAAAATTGGACTAAAAATAGCAAAATGTCCAATAGAAGCGATGCAACCCCCAGCCCGGGTAGAACGTCTACTGTTTACGCATTTGATCACACTGATCAACTTCCCGCCACGCCCCACAGTGAGTTAATTAAGTTAGCTACTGAAAGAAAATATTCGACCACAATAGAAGAATGGGCAAAGTGCCATTATTGCGATACGCTGTTGAATGAATACCCCTCATTTGTACAGCGCCCCGTAGAATCCGTTCGCACCTGCACACGCCAAACCAGTTGGCACTCACCGCCAGCACGCCAGCGGCGTCCACTGTGGGTCGGGATGACACAGAAGCCGCCAGGCAATTATACAGTATGTGCCAAGGAAGTGCGGCACAGTTTCAAGGTGAGAAAAGGAATAATTTGTTTGCGAAAGTTTGTGAATTCGCATGTAATTTTGTGCACAGGTGTCGCGCAAAAAAATGATGCGCAACAATTAAAAATATTGTGTGAATATTTTTACGTCAAAAATTCTCGAGTTGACAATAATAAGAAAAATTGTTCGACATGTCTCAAACATGAAAATTACCATGCAATTTGGTTTGAAAAGATGTATGAAGAACCCATAAAGTTAAATAAAGAATTTAAAGCCAAGTGGTCAAGTGATAAAAAGGCAATAATCGAGCTTGACCTCGAAATAAATATTTTGAGCATATTTCTTACCAATAATATTTCCCGCGCACAAATTACCAAGAAAACGACACCTGCGCACAAATTTACACGCGCATGCGCAAAGCGTCATGCATTGAAAATTAATGACCGAATAATTTATGCAAAAATGTCTGAAAACAATTTTGTATTTCTACTTTTGAAAATTGTCGCTAAACTTAGTTGTGAAAAACATGAGAAAATGAGTGACTTGATAAAATGGGTTGACTATTGGTTCGACGGCATAGGCGCCGCGCCGGCTCTATCGACCGACGCCCAGCAGTCTGTGTCATCCGGACATCCAGACGTGACCCCCGTTGAAATGATGGCGGCGACGCCGCCCGCCCATGCGCCGCCACAGCCACAGAACAATCCCGCCGTGCAGCAATACATGAATTTGATGGCACAATGCCAACAACTCGGGCAACAGCTGCAGCCGGAGCAGTTGCTGACGTGCCAATATACGCAGCAAACGACAGGTTGGCATGTTCATGCCTGTGAAAAATGTCAAGCGCTTGACATTATTGGTTTTGTCATGATTACAGGCTATCAACAGCCTACCTACCCCCCGACGCCGGGCAACCCGTTCTTGGTGCCGGCGCACCCCGCCATGAGCACCATCGGGCCGCCGCAGATGCAGTTCGGCATGAGCGGCCTGCCCACAAACAGCCCCGCCCCCACGCCCGAACTGCGACAGTATTTTACAGTGAATGCACCGCCTACAACGAGAATGGGTGAGTTGCGAAATAATTATTTCGCAAAATGTGTGTTTCACTTAATGACTAACACAGAGCCACACGGTGACATGGACGTGACGCTGGAAACGGCCGAACGCACGGCATCGTGGGTGGCCGACGCCACGCAGAACGCGGTGGCGCCGCCAAAATCGCCATCTGTAATTCCATGCGGCGACTCAGAGATGGACGCCACAGGTGATCTGAGTCTGGTCCGTGTTTTTAAACAAACTCGAACCACCTTAGATCATACAGAACCCGCCGTCGACTACAACGTCAACCAACCGGGGGAACTGAATCGAGCATACATTGCAGCCACGACAGCAGAAAAGCCGTCCAAAAAGACCCGATACAAGCACAAACGTGTCGCCGTGCCTGTCGTGCCACAAGTGCAGCAAACAACGCGTGAGCTAAAAATTTGCAGTTTTTGTACAAATAAATTACGTGCAATAAATAATGCCTACGCGCTTAATGAGCGAAAATTATGCGCAAAACATATTAGGGAAATAAATGTTAGCTCAAGCTCTGAAGATTTTTACAAAAAGAATGATCGGAAAAATCTGCACAAAATGTGTGTGAACTTTGCAGAAAAATGTTTGACAGATAAAATGCATACGATAAAATTCCGAATATTTACAATGGAATTCCGGTGTAAAATGCCAAGCGTAATAAAACTGAAATTTGAAAATTCACAAATTTTTATGAATAAAATGATTCTGTGCATTTACCTAAAACTGGAAGTACCTAGAAATAAGGAAATAAAAACTCAAAAAACACAATTGCACGAAACTAACTGCGTGCAAAAATGCCATTTTGTGTGTTGCAGAGCGATACAAGTGCCACACTGGCGGCACCTCCGCGATAAAAGAGCTACAGAAGCTGCCGATCGCCAGACCGGCCGCCCGCAGCCGGCCCATCAAGTCAAGGGAATCGCTGGCAAAAAAACTGTCGGCCTCAAGCTCGGAGAAGCCGACCACATCGGGTGGGTGTCTGAATATTCGGTGCCATTATGCATGAAAAATGTTGAAAATTTTATAAATAAATCACACCCAAAAATCATGCATAATGGGGACCACCCATGGAAAAATAGCATAAAAATAGGTATAGATGTTGGCCGCAACCCGTACGCTCCTAGTGGAACGTACCGCGGAAAAGTTATTTTAGAAAATGAATTACGTGATTTTTGGCACAATTTTGATGACATAACATTATTTATGCCAAGTATAGAAATAAATGGTGGGTATTTACATGCGATTAACTCTAGTTATCAAGATAAACAACAAATTAATGCAAAAACATTTTCCGAAATCCCACCTGGTATTTTACAGGTGTCCGTGTATTTAAAGAAACATTTAAAAAATGTACGTGAATATTTGTATGAAATAAAAAGTTTATGTGATAATTTATTTGAGTCAAAAGGGTATTATAAATTAGTAGATTTGTATGAAAATTTATGTGGAAATTTATTCGAAGCTAGAAATTGTTGTAAACTCAAACGCTCGTATGAATTTAATTTAAGACATTCGTTTAAATTAGAAAATTTCGGAACACGTAAATACCCACCATACTTAGGTGACACATTGGTGGTGGCCTTGGACATGAAGACAGGAGAATTTGCCCTATTAAAAATTATGAATCACAAAAACATTCCAAACTGGAAAGTTTTCGTACAATATTTGACATTAGAATTCGATTTAAAAATTTCCGCCGTATTAAATATGGCGCTGTATTCGGAAACCAAAAATGAAAACCCTATCTGCGCTTTGCAACACACTAAAACGAACGTAAAATTAAAAACGTCAAGTAAAATTACAAATGTAAGTAAATACCTAAGTCGCCCTACTCCTAATGCTAGCGCGGCCACAGCACCCACCACGCCCTGTCCGACGGTCTATGGTGACCTCTGCCACCAATCATGCGCCTTGCCACTGTCCTTTCGGCAATGTCTAGCCTTAATGGCTGGCCATTGCGAAATGACAGGGGCGATGGCGCGTGTGCGGTTGCAGCGTAACACTGACGGCTTAAGAATGGCCTTACAAAAGGAGACAGGGCGTAGTGAGATGCTAACATGCTTACGAACCCCCCGGCGTTTCAAAAAGAATGAAACGCGACAGCTGCGGGATGTTTTTAGAAAAACTGGCAGAGTGCCAAAACCCCAGAAAATAAGGGCTGTAGAAAATCGACCAAAAATGGCCGAAAGACTAGTATCCCTGTTTATAAATCCTACGGGGGTGAAATATAAAATTGTAGGGGGTTTTGACGCCAAAAATAATTATCGTAATACTTTGAAAAATTCGCACCAAAAAGTTGACCCAAACAAACCCCTACCTACTTACCCTAAGTCCTACGACTGCAACAGGTATCAATTCTGTGCAGCCAGCTGCAACGGGCATTACTTCCGCGCAGCCTCTGCCGCAGGTATAAAGTCTGCGCAGGAACTTTTCTTCCGGTCTCCCCCAAACCTGGCCCCCCTGAGACAGGGATCCCACCATAGGGATCCTCCTAATGGCCTGGCCACCTCCAAAAATCCTCTTGATTCCATGTTGAATGCCACCAATGTGTCCATAGTAAATAAAAGTCCATCGAAAATGTCCAAAATAATTAGTATTCAATTAAAAACCTTCACCGGAACTAGTTTGGTAAATTTATGTCGCCAAAGTGTCGCCAAAACCACGCCAAAATCTGCGTGGAAAAAGCAATTAGAAAATAAAAATGGCGTACGTGCCAATAAAATTAATAAATTCAGCGGCGATAACGCCCGACTGAAACTTTTCCCACGGTACGGGCCACTTAAATATACGAATGCTACTGAGTTGGCGCGTTTCCATGTGTTGGCTCATTTCCAATTCAAGCCCACCATGACAATCAGAATTTCTGTTTACACTCATGTCCCTGAAAATCAAGGGCACTTTCTTACCATCTTTCAGTTTTTGGAACCATTCCAAACTTTGGCACGATGCCACAACTACCGTTCCCTCACCTTGACCATCAGACAAAATGATCGAGGGGCGTGCCCTGAAAACCAAGGCCGCTTCTACAATAGAGCTAGTTATACTAGTAGTGGGAAATGTTCTAGTGTTGGTAAAACAACCCGTCCAATGAAGTTGACAAATGTCAAAATTGAAAAATTACTCTGGCAATACCTAGAAATGTCACCCAAGCACACAAGAGCTGTCAAAACATTTATCATCAT
This sequence comes from Sphaerolaimus hirsutus, assembly GCA_964036195.1. Classification (NCBI taxonomy): domain Eukaryota; kingdom Metazoa; phylum Nematoda; class Chromadorea; order Monhysterida; family Sphaerolaimidae; genus Sphaerolaimus; species Sphaerolaimus hirsutus. Next base: position 1,403,243 of record OZ038451.1, on the reverse strand, counting down.
GATTGTCAGTTCCGGAAAATTGGAAATGCGCCCCCATATAGGAACTGCGCCCTGTTACTTAGAGGTATTAATTCACCACACTACCGTTGATAAAATTCAGAAAGTTTTGACAAAATCTGAAAATATGGGAACAGCGCCCTGGCACCTAGAGTTGGCAATTAACAACATCACAGTTGTTAAAATTCAACAAATAACCAAAACTTTAATTTTAAGTGAAACACCACCCTGGTCTTTCATTAAACTAGACTCCTGGCATAGAGTTGGAAAAATCCTGAGGACTGATGATGTCAAAAATACAATACTTTTACCCACGGTTGATCGCATTTCGATAATAGGACCTGGCCCCTGCATGGCCAGAAAATTTCAACTTTTGGTCATTGCCGGAAAATTTTCTCCTAATGACATCATAGCCGGAAAATTTCAACTTTTGGTCATTGCCGGAAAATTTTCTCCTAATGACATCATAGCCGGAAAATTTCAACTTTTGTTCATCGCCGGAAAATTCTCTCCTAATGACATCATGGCCGAAGAATTTTTGATCATTGCCGGAAAATTTCAAAATTTTCTTGACATTGCCAGAAAATCAAAAATTGTAAAAACCTTTAAAATATGCCTGAAACCCAAAAAAGGGATAAAAACATCAAAAACAACAGATTTAAAAAATTCTCCTTATGACAAAATATTTCAAAATTCATGGAATCACCCAGAAACATTTACTACAGCAGTAATGAAATTAATTGCCAACTCAATGTGCCAAAACCCACAAGACAAACATGTACAAATTAGTATTGTTAGAAATGTTAAAATAGTTAGAGGTGTTAAAGTTGACAACATGCATATATATTCTCCCTGTTTTCACAGAAGAGCCCAAAATCTGAGAATGTGTGAACATTCATTGACACCAGAGGTGTCAAAAAAACAAGGGGGGGGACCACAAAAATCCCTGAAATTCTTAATCCCTTGCAAAAATACCCCAGTAAAGGGGAGATGTGAAATTCTGAAAAATCAAAAGCTCTTGTTATATGGGCAAGTGAATATACCTCCTGGGTCGATTTTTTACGCTGAATTCAATGGGCTAGGTGAAAATGACATCTGTGCACTCCCTGAAAAACCTTCAGTGCAATTCATTCTGAAAACAATTTCAAGGTTGGAATGGGCTAAGATCTGTACAAAATCATACATTGTGCAAGGGAAAGTGTTTTTCTGTGTATTGGTGAAGTATGCCTATAGCCAGAAACAAATATCCGTCTATGCAGGACTGAAAAGGGACACTGAAAATCCTGCCATTCTGCCAAGTATGCCAGAGCCTTCCAGTGAACCCAGGAAGGTGGGGCCCACTGATATAGATGAGAACTTGCAGTTTGAACAGGAGTACTGCCATCCTGATGGTGGGCTTCTTTGGTGGAACTATGATTGTGATAAGCTGTATGTTAAGTTTGACACCCCACTTTCAGTGACTGCACCCGGTCCCCCTGTGTTTGGCACTGCTGTGCCAGTGTTCACACCTGTCAAGTGCTTCCCAGACCAATTTGTGGGTCAGGGCTACCCAGAACTGGCGTGTGTCCTGGGTGGCTGCAGTCAACAGTACATGAGGGTGGCCAATGGTCTTCTGGGTCAGACTGAATTACTGAGCAATGTGACCTTCCCCATAAAGGACTTCTCCATCAACATGTTGAACAGCAAGCACAGGTTGTCCCACATTGGTGGCCAAGATGCCTACTGGTGGGGCATGGCTGTGACTGGCCAGGTGGCCAGGGGTAATCAGAAGTTGGTGCATGGTGAGTTTTTGGTTGAGTCTACTGAAACCTTGATTAGAGATTGTATGGGAACCTTTGTGAACCATAAAACCTTTAAAATGTTAGACAATACCAAATCTAAGATTTTTGTGAGTTGTAAGACACTGTGTAAGGCACTGTACTGCACATTGCTCTGTTCTGAGAAAGTAACCACTTATCACCTTGCAGAACTGTTGCAGAGGCCCCCAGTTGTTGATAGTAACTTGTGGTTGAAGTACTTTCCTGCTGCCTAGCCTTTTGACATTTTACTTGCACCTTTTTTCTCTTTTTGACAGTATTAAGTTACAGTTTAAGCAGTTTTTTTGTGCTATCAGAGTAGCACAAGTATTTCTTTTGGGGGGGACCCCATTTTTCTAATGTCAGTTTTACCAGTGGTTTTGACGTGTTCAGTGAAGTGATTGCATTTGCAGAAAACACTTGAAAACTTTCAAAAAAAAACAAAAAAATTATAAAATTTAAAAAAAATATTGAAAGCTTCAAGTGGTTTTCTTGGCTTGAAGTTTGCCCCTGTCATCTATGCATAATTGTACTATCCACTGTGGCAGTAGCAGTGGGTAGGTAAATTTTTATTTCTATGCTGACAATTTTGGTGTCTTTTGAGTATTGTGCCTTAGAGCTACTTAGCATTGGGTCAACACAAAAAAATTAGAGTTAGTAGGCTGCCCTTTTCTGTTATCTTCTGGTCAATATTAGTTTGTTTGGGTTCTGACTTTTTCTTTGGTGATTGTTTTTAGTCTCATTCGGAGCCTGAGATTTAAAAAATCCGGGAGACTGTTATGTATGTGCAGAAAGTGATTCAGTATGTTTGTACAGCTGAGTAAAAATACTACTGTTTGCACTAGAGTAGGAAATACTACAGTTTGTTTAGAAGTATTATGCATGTTTTATTTACATAAGAAGGGCCGCTGACTTGTCGCTAGGCTATATTTACATTCTATTGATCAAATATCCGACTTGTCGCTGAGCAGTGTTTGCGTGTTTTTATGGTGATTTCTGAGGTATATAAGCAGGGCTTTGGCTGGTGTTCTAGACCGGTCAGTGAAGCTTGGAAGTGAGAAAGCCAAAATAAGGCTAAAAAGGACTAAGAAAACTTCTGTGAAGTTGTCCCTGAGGATCCAGAACACTGGTCAAAGGCACCAGTTCCGATTTCATGCTAGCTATTTACAGGAGTAACTTAATAAACAGTCTGGGCAGTGTTCAAGTTGAAAGTGAATTTAAAGAACCAGAATCAAGCAAAAGAAGGTATTTGGAAGACAGTGTTGGTGCTGAGAGGCCTCACTGCACTTTACCATTTTGTGTAGTATTTAGCATCAAAACAGTCTATCCTTTGCTTAAGTCTTGTAAGAGAAAATCAACAACTAAATTTATAAGACAAGATCAACAATATCGATCAGCACACACCTTCAACACAAAGAGCTCATATCGTTCAATTTTACACTCTCATGGACAATTTCCCCGGCGCCGAGGCACTATAATAAAAAATATAAAACCTTCTAAACTGATAGACTAAACCCCACATCAATGATTGATGAACGATTGTGATTTATTACTTCCTGTATTGAAATTTCTTCGGAACGAGCGCGCGTTGTAATAGGTATTTAAAATAATGGGCGGGTGCAAAAATCCCATCCGATATTAAGTCAAAACATGCTGTGAACAACCGATATCAAAATGATATTAAACGACATAATAGGGACTGGCCCTTGATATTTGAAATTTGAACCACAAGCGACAGTGCTCTTGAAAGTAAGGAAGGGGCAAGAACCAGGACTATGACATGAAACACCCCTGGGGGCACTTCCAGACCCTGTAAAGTGCCCTGTAAAATGTCAAATGTCATGCAACGTGTCAAAAGTGCCGCATTTCTCCGCTTATAGCACCCCCAGTGCATAACACCCGGGGTGTTATATAGTTTTATAGCACCCCGGGGGTGCTATGCTAAGTTTCAAAAAACGGCTCGAATTGAACGGTTTGAATGGCCCCACACACGCTAGTTAACATCGACACCAAATGTCAATTGGTTCCTATCCCAATTCAAAGCTTGCATATGAACGTCGTTCGTCCGCTCGTCAGCAAGCTTTGAATCGGTATCGGCACCAGTTGACATTAGGTGTCGATGTCAACTAGCGTGTGTGGGCCCAATACAGTGTTTGGCGCCACTCATTATAATTCCGCGGCAGGGCACACACGCACATTTTTTCCATTGCATTAGCTGCGCGCTGGGAACCAAAAAAATATGTAGGGATGTTTGTATTTAGAAAATGAAAGAACACGGGAATTTTTATGCTCTTATTTTGCTGTTTTCGTTGGTTTGCAATCTGATTGCACGATTAGTCGCTGTGCGTCCTACAAAACTGCTAAAATACATAAATAAATAAATATTATTTTATACATTTTTCCATGTATAGCACCCCCATTGACTTAACACATGGGTGTTATACAAGTTTTAAAAAAGTTCACTCGGGTGTTGTAAACAGAGAAATACGGTAATGTAAAATGCCCTGCGAAATGGCAAACGTACATTTGCCATTTTGCAGGGAGTTTTACATGACTTTCGACACTTTGCAGGACACTTTACAGGGTCTGAAAGTGGCACGAGGAAAACTGCTCAGTGGAAAGCAGAAAACACCACTAGACCTAAACAAACACATACAGGAATTTAGGAAATCTAGGAAAGGTCAGAAAACACGAACCGCCATTCTTGGGCCATACAGAGGCAAAAAGTGGAGTCATTATTCAACTTGACAACCAAAACAGTAGCCCCTTTATAACTGAAGACATTGTGCTCAAATCGATTGGCACTTAATCCATCCCGACTGCTGTCGTAAAGTGTCATCCAATGCGCGTATGCCGCGCTTTGCTGGGATGTTGATGCATTTTATTGACTTTTGTGGGAAAAATTGGTCAGGTGAGAGACATTGAACATCTTAGTTATTGCAACTTTTTCAGCACATTTTCAGCATTCCACAGAATTTGGGCACTTTTTCAATTTTTTTTGGAAAACATTAATTTACACTTCGTTGAGCTACATATACACTACCGTGCAGAATAGTTGAGACTTTTCACACATAGAGAAACAGTAGGCTGGGGGTCCACCGCATTTTTTTGCTTCCCAATTTCTTGTCCCTTGCCCAATTTTGATGCCGTTTGAGTATGTTGGGGTTTGATTCTGCGGCTACTATTACTGCGGAAAAATTTTTGTTTGCTCAAATAATCCCCCATGCCCGAGATAAGGGGGGTCTATAAAAAGATGGTCAATAAATATGCAAAAAAGTGGGCAATCTGGTTGAGTGTCTTTGAAGCTTAATAACTCAACCATTTCTGGGCTGATTTGAATCATTCAACACTTAAAATGATTGGGACAACCTGCAGATTCTATTTTTGTGGTCAGTTTAGTGATATCTAAATTCCTTATGTCGATTTGACCCAGTTTTTGAACATGAAAAAATAATTTTTTGAACATGCTATCATATCCTTTAGACAACGAGGATTCATTTAATACAAAAGTGAGTTCAATATCTCTTTCCAATCAAAAGTTATGGCACTTCAAAGTTTTCAATGGTGTCTAAATATTTTACGCTTATTTTACTCCAGGTTTGCAGCATGAAAATTTTGTTATTGAACAGTCTATAACGTACTTAAGACAGAGAATTAATATGACAAAAACGTTTTTTCAATATCTCTTTCCAATCAAAAGTTATAGCACTTACAAACTTCTTCATTCCATCCAAAATAATTGCACATTACTCATTCACAGTTGGGCCAACTTTTCTCCCTAATAGAGCAAAGCCAAAACCTCAAATTTACACACCAAATAGCCCCACTCAGTAGTATGCCTACCCCCATTTCTGAGTTGTTGGCTATGGATGCAAAACTGCAGCAAAAAATAAAAAGATGCCAGATTGCCATATATGCATTGCCATATGCTGTTCATGCTTAGAATGTTTCTTGCTGCACACAGAGCTCAGCGATGCAGGCAAGCAGTTGCCATGGTAAAAGATTTGTTAAAAAATGAACATAGGAATTGGATATAGGGTTCAAACGATATCACTTTTCGATATCGATATTCGATATTCGATATTTTTTCAAAATTTTCGATATCGATATTCGATATTCGATATTTTTTCAAATTTTTCGATATCGATATTCGATATTCGATAATTTTTCAAAATTTTCGATATCGATATTCGATACGATATGGACCCTCGATATCGATATTCGATATTCGATTGTAAAAAATGGTCGATATTTGATATCGATATTTCGATATTTTCGATATTCGATATTTAGCTTTTGGTATAGCAAGGCATATTTCAAGCAGCATATTGTATTTTCATATGGTTGCAAACATGGTTGATTATCTCTTTACTGAAAAGTACAATTGATTTTAACAAGGTTTACAATGGTCAGAATGAGAAAATCGAAGAAAAAACATGACGAATCAAATTGTATCAGACAAACAAAAATTGGTAGATATAACAATTCATACTTATAACCCAATTGTTTAAGGGCATGTTGGAAAAAAGCAGCATATCAGCATTTTCTGGCTTCAAATTTGAGGTAGGTAGTTCAGTAGGTATGTGGCCAAACCAAATACAAGAAATGTGGAGTAAGCACTCCAACAAAGATGACATTAAATACTTTACTTTTACTCATCAACTTAGATACTATAAGCAAATCAAATTAATCACAAATATCTCAAAACAAAAATGATAACTTACTCAAGGACATTATACAGGTTCGATATATCGAAAATATGGTCGATATTCGATATCGATATTCGATATTTTTTTAAAATTTTCGATATCGATATTCGATATTTGATATTTTTTCATAATTTTCGATATCGATATTCGATATTCGATATTTTTTCAAAATTTTCGATATCGATATTCGATATTCGATATAAAAAAATGGTCGATATCCGATATTCGATATTCGATACAATATATCGTTTGAACCCTAATTGGATATAGACTTTAAAGTGAGATACTGGGCGGCTACTGCCCAAAACAAGAAAAGTCTCAACTATTCTGAAACATGAACAAACTGAGTTAATACGTTTGTGCACTAGGAATATACGCAGATGTGAACTCGGGGGGCGGTCATCCCAGGCATGTGTAGTCAACCCCCCAGGGTACCCATGTATAGTATCCAAATGTTTTGCATATCAACCATTTAAAAATTCTGGCAACATTAATCATGCAGCACAAAAAGTCTCAACTATTCTGCATGGTAGTGTATATTGGCAGACTAAACTTTAGACCATATTTTCAAGTGTCAAAACATCAAAAAAATGTATTGAAATCAAAATTACCTTTGGATGAGAGGTTCCAGCTGACTGGCAGTTTGCCAAATCATCCATATAAACAGAGGGCAGGGCACTCGAAACCAAATGCAGTTCAGCTGGTGATAACAACTCACAAGGCAGCATGCTCACATCCTGGGTTGGCAATTTCGGCATTGAAACTAATTAAATGAATTCATGCATCAAAGGCTATTTCTCCAAGTGTACAATAGTGACATGTAAACCGATAAACGTCAAGTATTTTCATTTGTAAATACATTCCCTTGTGTTTACAAGTTTCCTTAAGTTTACTGATAGTATTTGTAAGATTTACAAATTCACTTATCATATGCTATTAACATTTCCTGTCACTTTTCCTTTGCACACAGCAACGTTTACTACAATTTCGATGAACAACAAATTCGATATCAACAAATAATAAAATTTAACGTAACACATAATTATTTGCTTGAAAAGTCAACGTACCACATTTGTATCCATATTATCTGATTTTGCCAGCAGAAGGTTGCCACAAAATGATCGTACATCGGCAGTCAATAATCGTGGAAAGTGTAGGTTCAGCCATGACGATATTTCATTGGAACTTTTCTCCGTGCAACTGCCACACTAAAAAAAGGATTTTTTGTCGAAACTAGACCAAAAATGAAGTATTTCAATTCGTTTACACTAATTGAAGATTTATGTAAATAGCGTGAATGCGCTTACACTAACGCATGAATCTACAACGGCATCAATTTTCGACTTTGCTTGTAAATCATCTGAACCACTCAAATTCAAGCCAGCATTGCAACAGACTCGCAAAAGATTCGACAAATCTGTGCGGCGATTTAATGAACAAATATGCGAAATAATTAAGCAACCAAAAATAAAAAAGAAACAGCACCTTTTCTGTTCACTTTATCACCACAAAACGCCCGCACATGGCTCTCAAGTCCATCTGGGGGCAGTCCCAAGCCCTGTAAAGTGTAAAGTAAAGTGTCAAATGTAAAGTCAAATGCAAAGTCAAGTGTCAATCAAAACAAAAAAGAAAAGATTTTATTACTGAACTTTGCATGACAATTGACACTTTACTTTGCATTTGACTTTACATTTGACACTTTACTCTACACTTTACAGGGCTTGGGACTGCCACCAGCAGCGGTAAAATCGAGTATTTGCCAATAAAATGACACAAATCTCGACTTGAATGTCTCATCATCACAACTGGAATTGTTCAACTGAATTCTATCATAAATGAGCTGGGCAAATGCGCCATCACGCACGTGCTGTCGTATGAACTGCATTGGGGGGGGGGGGGGGGTGCAACGAATGTGGAGGGAAAATGTGGTTGGATGCTTGCCAAGAGACAAAAATGAGTTGACATAATAATGTAATTACTTTGACAATCATCATGTTGGATGCTAAAGGATACTCACTGGCACTGCCCATGTTACAGTGATATCTGATCTGAATAGAGTAGCGAGATTTAGAAATTTCTCACAGCACATTGCATCAATTTCACTAAATTTGAATTTGGTATAATACATTGTGACGCGTGACTTTTTCTATCAAATACGGTATCACTTTTATATGTACACATTCCAGGCTGTCCGATCAGGAAAATTTTAATCTGACTTCTAGATACAAATCCGTAGCTCTAAAACCACACAAACTCGAGTAGACAAAAGCTGGCACAATGCCAAATTGTTTCGAAACATAACAAAAACCCACCTGCCAGCCCTCTGCAGCTACATTTTCGCAAATATAATCCAAATTTGATTGTGCATTCGGGTCAACGTGAAGTTGCGTTTTTTCTTTGTCAGAAGTGTCTGAAGGCGTTTTTTGCGGAAAAGTAGATTCTTGATTGCCCATTTTCGAATTTGGCACAAGGCCAATAGATAGTCTTTTTTTATATAGATTAAAACAGGCGCAAGTTCTGGGGCCATTTTCCTGACTTGTCGGAAAGCGCAATCAGTATCACCCCGGTCGAGCGTCATAAAATTTTGTTGAAAACACTGGAAACAACAAGCATTCATCTTGGCTCCACTATAAATCACCGGCCAGTTTTTAGTACGAGTGTTCCCTTTTTGCAAAAAAAAAAAATTATTTCACTGGCGCTATGGATGAGCCGGGTTCAAATTTTCCAATAAACCCTCCGTCTACCAGCGGAGTTGCGGTAGCGAATTGTCTCTGTAATCTAATCGATGAAAGTAGAGTGGATGAAATTATAGAGCAGCAAAAAACCATGTGAGTATTGATGAAACTTTTATTATTTGAATCAAAAACAAAACATTTTGTATTCCGTTTTCTTCTCCTGAATTCCGCTTCTCAGCTTATCAAATAACTTAAATGTCCATTGTAAGTTACAATTTGTAACAGTCAATAACATTCGATAAAATTTGATATGTTACTTGTCTTTATGTAATAATTAATGAACAAATGGACTTTGGTAGAATGATCCATTTTGATGTCTTCCTATGGCTACACAGGCGTTTTTTGTCACAAAAGTCATGTCAATAACCTGCTATTTCATGTGTAGTGATGGAAAAAGCGCCAGGACTTTGGCGCCATGGCGCTGTTTGCTTTGGCGCTAGCGCCAAGCGTTTTGTTCCTGGCGCCAGGCAAAAATAGTGCCAATGGCGCCACATCAAATTAGCGCTAAGCGGCATGGCGCTTTTTCCTTTGGCGCCAGCGCCATGGCGCTTCTCCATAACTATTCATGTGTACATTTAGCCTTCCTATGTACCCACTTTTGACCCTCAGTTTCTCAGTTTGATTCACAAATGTAATTTTTTCTATAATTGAGTTTTTGTGCCCCTAAAAAACATGTTACCCCATACGAAGGCTGGGCCGCTTTGAGAAGGCAAATGAAACAGTGGTCCAATGCACTACTGTGTGCGAAAATCAACTAGACACCTGCGCGCCCAGGTGCCACTCCCAGACCCTGTAAAATGTAAAATGTCATGCAAAGTGTCTAAAGTCATGGAAAATGCCCTGCAAAATGGCAAACGTACGTTTGCCATTTTACAGGGCATTTTCCATGACTTTAGACACTTTGCATGACATTTTACATTTACCAGGGCTTTTTACAGGGTCTGGGAGTGCCCCCAGCATTTCCAATGCTACCAAAGTTGTGGGCGACATGAAACGGGATTTGGACTCCATTTTTCACAGGATCAGGTTTAGTTTGGCGTTTTTTATCAGTTTATAATTTACTGCGGGGTATTTAAGTGTGATTTACTTGAAAAAGTGAAATTCCTGATGGCTAGTGTGGCAGAAAAACTGAATTGATTGATAATGTTGTTTTTCTTGATAAATGTTATTATTGGACTGTTCAAACTGAAAAGTTGTTGACAAGTGGCCACTACGCCTGTGTAGGGTTGGCTGATGTTTTAAAAAAAAACGTTTTTTATTAAAAAAACGTTTAAAAAAACAAAAAACCTGACGTCCGAAATTTTTCGAAATTTTTAGTACTAAGCACTAGGTATTTTGCAAAATTTTTGCACGCAAGCGCGCAATTTCACACACAAATTGACATTGGTGGTTGTTTTCATTGGTTTTGTGGCCTTTTAATATCAAAGTATCCATTTATATATGCTAGCATTAAGCATGGGTTAATAAGCCTTCATATGTCGGTGTAGTAAATAATATTGAGTTAATGTGCTTCCATGTACCTCCACAGTGTGTAACTTCACTTCCAAAGTAACAACCCCCTTTTATAACCTTGTTTCATCACTATGCCGTGCCAAACTTTACCTGAAGTCACGAACATTCGACTATAAGGCGATATACGAACGTATCGACAAAAAATAGATATTTTTGACACAAATCACCACTTATAATGCTATCCCATGGCTCAACAGCCATTTTATGGTCATATATAACATCACAGAGTATTGACACTGTCTGATATACCTATACATCAGGGCCGTATCCAGGGGGGGGGGCGGGGGGGGGGGGGGCTGCAGCCCCCCCCCCTCCCGGGGCGAGACCAGAAAGTGACCGGAAAATGCGACTTTTCCAACGTCACGGTAAAAATTTTTTGCGCGCAAGCGCGCATTCTTCACCAGACATTAAGGTACTATCATCAGATTTGCTCCATGTGGCCGCAAATCGTTGTAAATACACTCAGTGTTGTGCTTTTTGCTGTTTTGTATGAATATTTACATACATATACAGCGTTCCATGGCGCTGACGCCAACGCCAATAGCGCCATGGCGTGGCGCCTACTAATGGCGCCAGCGCCATAGCGCCATTCCGCCACTATTTAGCTAAAATTTTAGGGGGGGGGGCTGAGCCCCCCCCCCCCTCGCCGGCCTCCGTAAACAAGCAGCCCCCCCCCGCTCAAAAATCCTGGATACGTCCCTGCTATACATATATGCTGACACAAGGTCATATCTGGGAGCTTTTAAAAAAACGTTTTTTTATTAAAAAAACGTGTGTTTTTTTAAAACATTGAGTTAAAAAAACGTTTTTTTCCAACCCTACGCCTGTGCACTTGATATTTCCCACTGATTATGATGATGTCATGTTATGGGTTACTTTCCATTTGTGGGCCCCAAAATAATGGGTTGAATTATTTGTGATTGTCACATAAATTTCGCCTATTTCGCAGAGCGTTCAGAGCGACGATTGAAAAACAACACCCTGGGATATTGAAAGTTGCTAGTGAAAGGGTGCAGAAAGCCCGCAGTGCAAAGGAACGCCATACAAGCAACTCATGAATTCGAATGCAATTTGGTAGTATTTATACCTTGTATTAAAATGTGATTGTATATATTTCTTGTCTCCCACAATGTTGCATTTTACTTTTATTCATCTTAAAAACTGTGTGGCAGTGTTTAGTAGTAATAAGGATTTGTATAAATGCAATTTAGATGAGGTTCGCAAAATGACTTAATTCTAAGTATGCACCAAACTTCACCAAAATATTGCACAATATATTTCGTCTAAATCAAACGTAAATTGATGAGAACCACATTCCTCCAGTGAATTTTTTACAACATCAATATCAGTGAAGATGCTCCTAGGGCTAAAAGCCCAACCCTTAATTTTTCCAAATGTTCAAGATTAAAATAGTCCAGGGGTTAGTTCCGCAAGGGGTGAAGTAAAAATCAATTTAGGTATATAAAGGTATAATTTAGGTAAAAAGTCACAATAAAAGTAAATTTAGAAATGAGAACTGAAGTGGCAAAAACACATTTTTAGCTTTTCTTGCCACTAGCAATTTGTCTTTTGACCTTTAACGTGACATTAAACTTCTCACCTAAAAATTTACTTTTCATTTAACTTTTTGCTTCTCATTTAACAATGTATTTACTTCTCCACGTGCTGAATTGGCACCAGCCCAGAAAATGTCCTTTTTGAACCCTAATTGTTCCTGCAGAAACACAGCTTCCTGAGTAACGGTGTGTGAACACACAGAGATTGATTTCCGTATCGATTGATTCTGTTTATATCACCAATCACTTCCAAGCTTCTCTGAGATTTTCCAAGGTCGCGTTTGATTGTTCCCTGAAATTTTGAACCACATTTGACATTTTGATAACTTTTTGATTTACGATTGATTTTTTTTTAAAGAACTTCAGACTGTTTGAAACTCGTGACTTTTTGCATTAAAATTCCAAAAATTACAGTGCAGTCCAACGAAACTGCCCAACAGAAAGCGTGTCAAATAGGAAAGTTGACATCAACAAATCCAAAGGAATGTAACGTAGTTAAATTTCACTCGAAAAATAAATAAAAAACGTGATAAAATAAAAGTATTTACGAAACGAATGGAATTGGTATTTATTGTCTGGCTGGTTCATAATTGTGCGACAAAAATTTTCTCAGGTTTGTCTGCACTCTACACAAAGTAGCTGAAAATAGGCAATAAAAGACATAAACAGTGATTTTGAAGGTGGTAAACCATAAAAAGGTGGGAAAATTGGTGATTTTAAGTGAAAATTGTGGCAAAATTTTACAAAAATTGCTCCACTTTGAGGGGGGGGGGGGGGTTAGGGGAAAGTAGCCAAAATCCATGCCTCTGGGATAGATAGCTGGTGGATATAAGGTGGGGTAAATCCCCCCCTACTAAACCCCTGATTACAATGTTGCAAAAGCAGTGCCAATAAGCAAAAAACTGGTTGCACATTAACATTTACCTCAAAAACTGCATTTCCTGGCTGTGTCTCTAGGGTCACCCTATATACCACATAAAGTCCAGTTTTTGCATTTGCCATGAAGTTTCCATTAAATACCTTTGATCCAACCTCAATTATTCTCCCTGTATGGGCAAATTTAGACATTAGATTTACAGAGAAATGGAATTTTAATAAATTGTACCTTTTAATGTTGGCTGTGTCTTTGCAATCCGTTTGAGAACATCAAATAAGTTATTTGAGTTGACTGCAGAGTCTGGTGGTGCCAAAATTTGAGCATTTTTGATCTTCTGTAGTGTAACTTCCTCACAGACAGCTGATGAATTCTGAATTCAATATTATTGTTCAATTTGATACTGAATTAATCGAAAAACTGTTTTTATTGGTGACTTATGTCCAGACCTCCAACATCAGGTTGATTTTCTCAACTACTGCCATTGCTGCACTTTTCACAGTTTCATCATCAGTTGGCAAGTTGAATTCCCTCTGACAAACACAGAATTCATTGGGTATTCCTGCATCAGCACATGTTCTGCAACAAAAATTCTGTGTGAAATTATGGATTTTAAAACAAAATAGGTGAATTTTTACCTTGTTCTATGCAATGGTTTCACAAGGGACTGTCCTCTTTTTGACCAGATGTCCCAGTTTTTCTGGCGGTGAAAATCCCAGTGATTTGTTTTTGTTGAATTGAGAATGTCTTTGAGTGTGATGTAGATATCAAAGAAACTTGTAGGAATCTGGAACAAAATACTCAAAATATTTTTTTTGTTCAGGTTTTATTTCAATATTTGAATTGTTTCAAAAATGTAACCCACTTCTGAATTTCGCTTCAAAGTTTCCTTCACAACATTGCCATATTTTTTCATCAATTTTTCTGGTGGTGACACAATAAAAATAGGCATTCTTTCTTCTAGTCTGCCAATCACTGACTCTCTGATTGCATCAAACCTGTGCCCATGGTCACCCATTATGAAAATCCATGTGTTTTTGTGAATTTTTGGTGCCAATTGTTTCTGTAAGGACGAAAAAAAGTGAGGAAAATGTTCCATTGGGTGTCAGATGTGTGCTAAACTGTCTCACAAATGTCTGTGAAATGTCACGGTCGCCAGCACTCAATTGATTCAGCCAATCATGGCCAAGCTCAGTAAGCCAACTGAATGCAAACTTTGGCACATTGTCACTGTATCTGAGAGGGAAAAATGGCATTTAGGTATGTGATATTTTTGCTTGCTCAAAAGCTGTTATCTGAGGCCACCCTAGCAACCAGTTAAATTTCATGTGAAATGTCACAAATGTCAATAAAATTGAAAATGTGGGCGGATACAACCTTATGCGCTCAACTGTTATTTTTACTTGACATTAACAAATTTGTGACATATTACATGATTTGGCACTGGCCCGTGATAATTTGGCCCAGTCTACCATTCAGAAATGTAAATTTAAGTGACTACCGTATTTCGTCTAATAGAAGGGCGGGTCTCCAATAGAAGGGCGCCTCCAATAGAAGGTACACTTTTTCGACTTAATTTGGGCCACGACATAAATAGAAGGGCGGTCTCCAATAGAAGTGCTGGAATTGTGCCACAAAGTGCTGGAATTGTGCCAAATTCATGAAAAAGTCAAACATCAGCGGACAGTGTACTTAAGTGGCTTTTGTCCATTGATTTGGTGCTATTTTTGCATCAAATGTTGAATGGACTCTATAAATCATTTGTCTTTAGCATAACACTATGAAAAACCTTGGCAGAACATGAAAAAATATTTGCAGAAAACATAGCAAAAAAAATAGAAGGGCGGTCTCCAATAGAAGGGTGGGTAAAAAAGTTGACGAAAAAAAAAATAGAAGGGCGCCCTTTTATTAGAAGAAATACGGTATCTGTAAATTTCAAAGAAAATTCAAACCAACTTTGAGAAAAATTGCTTCAAATAATTCAACTGCAGCGTGTGACTGAGCGCGTTGCCAAAGCACAAATGAGTGCTGCGCTGGTGCATCAAGCTGCCGAAAAGCTTCAGCCAGAATGGTCTGCGATGTGATGGGAAAACGCATTAAACATAATTGTTTACATGCATTGGTCAAAGCGATGGAATAAGCGCCATGGCGCTTTCCGCTTTCACATTTTTCCTTTGGCGCCAGCGCAATGGCACTTTAAATGATTACGTACAACCCCCCCCCCCCCCACCAGTCGTTCATCTATTTAAAGTCCCATTTTATCTTGAAAGTTTCATATTTATTAGTGACTGGTGTTTTATTTCCCATCACTAGCCGGGATAGGTACCGTATTTATTCTAATAGAAGGGTGCCCTTCTATTTTTTTCATCAACTTCTTACCCGCTCTTCTATTGGAGAACGCCCTTTATTTTTTCGCCATTTTTTCAGCGAATTTTTTTCAGGTTCTGCCAAGGTTTGTCAAAGTTTTATGTTGCAGACAGTTTATAGAATGATAATTTTTTTGAGTTCATTCAACATTTGATGTTAAAATAGCATCAAATAAATTGACCAAAGCCATTAAAGCATGGCGTCCTCTCCTATGCTATTTTTAATTTTTTCTCGTGTATTTGACACAATTCCAGCACTTTCTGTACCTTCTATTGGAGAACGCCCTTCTATTTATTTATTGGCCCAAATTAAGTCGAAAAAGTGTACCTTCTATTGGAGACGCCCTTCTATTGGAGACCTGCTCTTCTATTAGAAGAAATACGGTAAATGGCATTAATGGTTTCAGCACACAAGTCACGTTTTTTTCACTGGGGTGTGGCAAAGTTTGGGTTGGTTTGCAAACCCTATAAAGTGCCCTGTCAGGTGTCAAATTTCAGACAGTTGAAAATTTATGGAAAACTGTTTTTCTTACCACTTACCGTATTACCTCGAATTAACCCCCCCTTGAATTAATCCCCCCTCGAAATACCCCCTAACATTTGACTGAGGAAATAATAGCCCCCCTCGAAATACCCCCCCCCCCCTAAATTTAAGTGTAAAGAGAACGTACATGACAAATACCGCAGTTTGTGATCTGTACAATGCAGAACACGCGTTAAAACCGATGATTGAGTCACGTGAGGGAAGGGTTTATGTGTATATACAGGGGTGAGTATTTTCAGTTGCCACTGGAAAAACGCGATAGCTTGAGCTACGGTTGAGCTATCACAATGAAATTTTAGCACAATGAAGTAGACTCCATAGGACACCCATTCTGAAGTTTGCAACCCAAACGGCCACATTTTGGGTGAGTTGTGGACAGGGTTGGCAAAATCTCAGAAAAGAATAAAAATAAAATAAAAATAAAATGAAAAATTGAAGAATAAAATAAAATAAAATAAAATGGAAGATTTCAAAATAAAAATAAAAATTGTATAAAAATTCGAATTTTTGTAAAATTTTTTGTAAAATTGTATACAAATTCATATTTTTGTAAAATTTGTATAAAAATTCATATTTTTTGTAAAATTTTTTTCTGTTGTTTATAGTTCAACCTGTTCATTCACGGTGCTGGGGCAGTCCCAAGCCATGTAAAGTGTCAAAATGTCATATGAAATGGAATGGAAAGTGTCAATTTTCATGAAAATGTTAAGTAAAGTGTCAATTGTCATGACAAATATAAATTAAAGTGGAAACTGTAAAGCAAATTGTATCCAAATCTTATCTTTTGTATCCAAATCTTGTTGTTTTTGTAAGCAAATCTTATGTGAACATTTGGAAACAAAAACATAAGATTTGGATACCAAAATATAAGGTTTGGATACCAAAATATAATGTTTGGATACCAAAACATAAGATTCAGATACACAATTTACACTCTGCATGACATTTGTCATGACAATTATACTTTGCTTGACATTTGAGATGCCAATTGACTCTTTACTACATTTGTCATGACAATTGACACTTTGCACAATGTTTTACAAATGCGCCCAGCACACTCCAGTAATCCTTCTACTGAAAATGCAAACCATTCTTATCGATAATTGTAACTTAACACTTGCAACTAGCTAACAATACATACTGCATGCAACTTTTGCAAAGTAATGGAAAAATTTGTCACACGTTTTTCATGTTTAGGTCTAATTATCAAATTTTTCTGACCTTGCATGCAAGATTCTGATTTTTTGTAAAATTTCTGTAAAATTTTTGTAAATTTTTTGTAAAATGGTCCATTTTATTATTTTATTATTATTTTGGAATAAAATAAAATAAAATGAAACAAGAATAAAATAAAAATAAAATACATTTTTATACAATTTTTATACAATTTGTATATAAATGATTTTTATAAAACCAACCCTGGTTGTGGAACACACAGTTTTTAGTGTAATTTTGTGACTTGGCATCACCCATAGGATAAATCGAGGGTGGCATTTGAGGGGGGGGGGGGGGTCACTGGTCTTTGGTGTTGTCCCATTCTGTCATACATTGGCCGATTTTGATGCCCTTTGAGTATGTTGGGGGGCGGGGTTACGACCAAATTCGTTTTTTTCTCGAATAGTCCCCCAGTCCCGAGATAAGGGGGGTCAAGTCACAAAATTACACTAAACACTGTGTGTACCACAACTCACCCAAAATGTGGCCGTTAGGGTTGCAAACTTCAGAATAGGTGTCCAATGGAGTCTACTCTATTGTGTTAAAATTTCACTGTGATAGCTCAACCGTAGCTCAAGCTATTGCGTTTTTCCAGCGGCAACTGAAAATGCCCATCCCTGTATATGCCTATACATCTACCTAATTGTTCGATTTTTCTACGTCTGAGTATGGGGAATTTCTGGCGAAATAATATACCCCCTCGAAATACCCCCCCTAAAATTTTGCGAATGAAATAATAAACCCCCTGTGGGTATTTCGAGGTAATACAGTAAATAGCAGGGCATAATCTGTCAGTTTAATGAAATTTGCGAATTCAGAGGGGGGCAATTCACATGTCTTCACCGAATACGGGAATTTTCAGAAAACGCGTCACACTATTTGTTGCTGTCGCAAGTGCGCTGTCCTGTCACCCATTGATTGAACAAAGCCTGACAGTGTGCTATAACCTGAAATAGTGGTCAACTGGTTTCTCTCTGAATCCCAGTGCCAAGTATTTGAACAGGTTGTAGGGAGGCAAGTCTTCAGCATAAAAGGTCTTGTAGCCAGCAGCTTTGAAATCTTTCCAGATAAATGGCCAACCATCATAAAATGTCTTTGACATGTCATCTTCCAGTTCAGATTCAAAGCCTACAGTCTGAATCCGTTTTCCTGCATTTAGAACACTTGTTTCTGTGTAGAACTGGGGCAAATTCCTCATATGGACAAGTGGCAAGAAAAGTGTCAGTGGTGAGTAAACTTATAGGTGATAAGTCATGCAACAAGTAAATTCATTAGTGATGCAGACTTTTCTAAGTGAACATACTTGCCACAAATGGACTTGTCACTTGACTTTCAACTTGGGTATAACCTTGCAGAATTGGCACCTGAACTGCATTCTATTGGGTTGTCAACTAAGTAACATTAATTTTTTTGCGATCACACAAACACAAAAAAATTAAGGTTACTTAATTGACAACCTAAGTTCACAAACCTGTGAGCATGGCTGCTGCATTTGGCAGACTGTTATCACCAACTTTTATAAATCCATCCATCACCACAGCATCATAATCATTAACAAGCACATCAAGTGTTTTTGGCATTTGTCTGACAAAGTTACTGTGGGAAACAGAATCCAGGGTGAACATTAGTATGTTGATTGGATCAGTGTCTCCTGTAACAAGGTTCACAAATTTTGCAATGTTATGAGTTTTGTAGATCAAACTTAAAAAATGATGAAATTTTCATTACCTTGTGATGTATCCATAGTGACAATTTGATTATGTAGGTTGGTGTAAAGTGGCACCAAATTCCACATACCACCATAACATCTAACATCAATGAACTCACAAAATATTTTCACTGGCTCCTGAAAATGTTTTTGCTGATATTATTTTTAACACACTACATAGAAGGTCAGTCTTTCATCAGATGTGTATCTAAATCATATTTTATGTATGTTATTAACATCCTCTTAAAATTTCGAGTTTCATATGCCTGAGCCTTTAAGAATGCAAAATGTTCCTTAAAATTGTACCACATGGCACCCTATGTTAGGGTGTCAACAAAAACTTTTTGGCGGAAAACGGAAACGGAAACGGAAAAAATTTTGCACATACCGGAAAACGTAAACGGAAAATTTTTTGCACTTGCCGGAAAACGGAAAACGGAAAAATGGAAGGCCGGAAAACGGAAACGGAAACGGAAAAATTTGCTGAACTTTATCCTGAATTAAAAAAATTTGCAGAAATTTCACTAGAAATAGGAAAAATTCACTGCATTGAGAACCTGCGTGCATTTTTACCAGTTTGGCTGAAACAGAAAACAGAAAATTGAGCTGGAAAGTGGAATAAGTTGGAAAAACAGACAATTAAACCGGAAAACAGAAAAAGGCGGAAAAACTGAAAAAAATTTGCCGGAAAACGGAAAATGAGCCGGAAAAACGGAAACGGAAAAAAAATTCAGCAGCCGGAAAACGGAAACAGAAAAAAATTTGCCTGCGGAAAGCGGAAACGGAAAACGGGAAGTTGACACCCTACCCTATGTATGTCATGAAAAATAACCTTGACATATCTTCTGAGAAGATGTTTTGCTGTAATTTGGGAATTTGTCAAAAGCACAAAAGTACAATGTTATTTGGTAGAAAAGCCCACAAACATTGAAAGTTAAAACACAATCTTTGGAACAGAGAAAGTGGAATAATTTAACAAACTGTAAATTGTATCCATCTGCCAAACTTCAGTGTAACATCATCTGTGTTTTCAGCTCTGTCAAAGCATCTGTATTGACAGGAAATATTGGAATCATTGGTAGAGTTTATTTGCAATCCTGATTTGATGGCTGCAGTTGCATTGATCCTGGATTAGGGTAAAAGCTTTGCACTATTTGGTGTATGTATTTTTAGCCAATAAAATGTTTTCACACCTGAGAAATCCTTGATCATCTAAGTAGGTCAGTTCAGGTTGCAGTTGCTTGCAGTCAACTTTTCTGACATTTCTCTCCAGATAAATCTGTATGCTGGGATCAAATGGATCTAAATGTGGTATTTTGCACGCTGTGCCATCGTTTTGCTCTTGTTCAGAAAGTTCTGCAAAAGTTTGTGGGAAAGTTTGAAACTACAGCTAAACTTATTTACAAACAATGAAATTCAACAAATAATTTATTTCACCGGTCTAAACACAAGATTGCTATTTGTTGGCACTCTCTGTGTGAAAATTATTTACAAACACACACGAGGAAACAAAGTTCAGCCATTATTTCATAAACAATTTTTCGGTAAAAATACAAATCTTCATTACACTTTAGAGCTGAAATTCTAATTTAAAATGTGTTTGAAATTTAAAAGCTGAAATTCCAATTTAAAAAATATTTGAACATCATTATGACATACCATCAAGCAATTTGGAGACATTGTCGCTGCCGGCAAGTTTGTAGTTTAGGTAAATAAATGATGTAGACGAAAAAATGAACAAGCAAAATATAGATATGCTGGTAAAATTTTGTCGCGACCAAATAGATTTTAGCATAGTTTTTTCACTGTTAGAAGATCGTAAAAATGTGTGAGGCAAAAAAGTGATAGTAGATAAAAAAAATTCCAGAGAGACAAGTTTTACTGATACCGCGGTACAACACCGTGTCATGTAAATGTAACAGCTCTGTGGCACCGTTCACTGTGGTTCGGAATTCCTGATGCAGACATTCTATATTTACCTCTAGACAATACAGGGTGAATCATTTTCGAATATATGTGCCTAGTGCTTTACTGTTTTATCTTGGCATTTGGTTTGCTACCCTATGTTATACCATTCCAACTGGTCCCAGACCGTGTAAAATGACCTGAATATGTCAAATGTCATGCAAATTGTCAAGTCATATATAATGTCTAATCAAAAAATGAAGTTTGACATTTTACAAGGAATTTTCCATGACTTTTACATGTATGTAATTCGACATTTTACATGACATTTTACACATAGCATGACATTTGGCATTTAACCGTTGGTACCTAGCTCCAGATTTGATTAGGAAAGCAACACCCAGCATGCCAGACAAATGCAAATGAATCCATATAAGTATCAAGTTACACACAAATGTACTTGGATTGATCAAAAAAAATTATTCAAATGTTTTCCATATCATTCAAACATGTTTTGTATTAAAAAGTTCAACACCGCAATTCCATCCATGGCAATTGGCCAAATTTAGCAATTTTGAATGCTTATTTTGTACAAAAGGCTTTTATTTACAAATTTTATTTTCCAATGAATAACTTTTTAAATTTTATTGATGAAATCTGTCAAATTTGTATGGAAATTGATCATTATATGGATTCATCGGCATTTGTCAGACACCAGGCATGTCAGCACATCTGCATTCCAAAAAAACCCTGGGGCCTGGCGCTTATTTCAAGTGACATGTAGGTAAAAAGTGTGATTAGTGACAAAAAACTTTGAACAGACAAGTAAATGTTACTGAAAAAATGTCCCTTATGGGTTGACTTGTAAGTTGACATTCATCACTTCCCACTGTCTGAGTTATTTATGGATTGGACCCTGGCAGTGGCACACCATTCAATATGACGCTTGTAGATCGTTTACCAAAAAATTATGTGACGTTTTAAATGGGCCACCCCCCAGTGTCATTTTCTAGCCGGGGTCATCTTTTCTTGGTAAAGATCGATAAAACGTGTGCGGTCCGTGTGAATGCGCATCGCATGTAAATATTGTCAGTTAATTTGGTAAATATTACAATCATTTTGTTTACTCTCGTTGTTTGAATGAATTATTGTGAATGGCGCTAGCGCCAGCGCCAGGCCATGGCGCTTTTACATCACTAATCCGGAATCCAATTTTATACTTTTTCTCTTGATATAAGGCGCCACACACACTGGATGTCAATTGTTTTGGTGTCAACTCGATTTTAGTTCAATTTAGGTTGCAGGACAATTTTCAAGTGAATGTGCGGCAAAGTCGAAGCGGAATTTATATTGCCATGTGCATTTGAACATGGTTTTGCAGCCCATAAACAGAAAATTTATGAAAAACCATCGGCCCAGTTGACATCCGGATGTCAACTGGTCCAACAGTTTTTCATAAATTTTCAGTTTATGGGCTGCGAAATTATGTTCAAATGCACATGGCAATATCAATTCCTCTTCGACTTTGCCGTACATTCACTTGAAAATTGTCCTGCAACCTAAATTGAACTAAAATCGAGTTGACACCAAAACAGTTGACATCCAGTGTGTGGAGCGCCTAAGTAACACAGATGCGTCAAAAGCACTTCAGGGCACTAACGATGGCAAACCCCCCAGAAAAAAGTTTTTAAATTTTTAAGCGTTTTTTCTAAAATGAATTTTTGAATTTTCAAATTTTTTCCCAAATTGATTTTCGAATTTAATTTTTGAATTTTCAAATCTTTTTTGGCAATTTTCGATTTTTTTCTCGAAAAATATTGAATTTGAAGCTTAAAACACAGTATTTGGACTGTTTTCATGTTTGGAGCCCCTTTTAACCTTAATTTCACTGTAAATGAAGCATGACATGACAGTTTCACTTCACTTTAACATGACAAATGGTAGAAACACTTCCCTCGAATTGGTATTTCCTCGAATTACCCCCCGGGGAGTTAATTTTTTCATAGTGGAATATTTGAGGGGGGTTAAACGAGGTGGGTATTTCGAGGAGGGGTTTATAAATTCATAGTGCCCATTTTGAGGGGGTATTTCGAGGAAATATGGTATGTGGATCAGTTTGCACCATTTTCGCTGGGGCTGAATGCCTTCCAAAAAACGTTTGTGTGACTGCCCTTGGAAGACCCGCGAGCAATTTTTTTGATGAACCAGCATCTGTATCCGCGGAAGTAAAGCACCGCGGTTCTTTCTAATTGTTCTGGCGGCTCCGTGCACTCCTAAACGGATTTGATGGGGTCCTCTGCTGCGCCACAGATGCCATTTCAATGATTTTTCTTCATACCATGAGACTTTTTCAGACCCACCACATATCAATTGTCGCTTTATTTAGCACGCTAAACTTAAGACTGCATTTTGTCGCCTTGAATTACCTGAAAAATTCGAAAACTATTTTCGAATTTTCGAATTTTTTAAAAATAAATCGATTTTTGAGTGTTTTTTCCAGGGGTGAAATAAAAATTCGAAAATTATGAAAAAAGAATTTTCGAACATTTTTTTTTTGCCATCGTTACAGGGCACACGTTCAATTTTGCATGTGCAAAATCTAGATCTGCCGCCGCTTGCGGGCACGCAAGGATGTTAAAAAATCAGTGTTCACGGTAAATTCTCAACGTAATAAGTGGCGCAATGTTTGCTGCGAAAGCGAAATTGGCCCTACACACTAGTTGACAAGACACCTAATGTCAACTGGTCCTCCTCCCAATTCAAAGCTTTCCAACGAGCGCAGCAACCACGTGCAAATGCAAAAGTGCTGAATGGAGTAGCAAATGAAACTGTAGTATTGTGCCTACACACACTAGTTTTCACCGTGACTTCGTGTGAAAACTGAAATTTTTTCAAATGCAAATTAATGAGCACGGTTGAATGATATAATTTAAATTAAATTTGAATTTGAATTAATAAAAGTTAAAATTTGAAAATTTCAAAACTAAAACAGATAAAGCATACAAAAAGGGTAGGCTGAATGTCGCCATGTCGCCGTTTCAATTTTCACACATGTCACGGTGAAAACTAGTGTGTGTAGGGCCATTGAAAATGAAACAAACATTACAGCATGTGCAATGGAAATACAAGGCCGCTGTGAAATATACGTGTACACAATGGTGCGAGGTGTCAAGATTTGAATTGGGGTCGGAACTAGTTGATATTAGGCGCCCAGCCATTTTCAACTGTTTAGACCACTGAAGTAAGATTTTTAAAACACTTAAAATGGATCGGGTCAAGTATGAGAACTTGGCCCTCATCCCAGTTACCATTTGCGTATTATACGAAAGAGAGTGAAAGCTCAAAATTAGCTGAACATCGTTAAAATTTGCCCCACTTTGCCAATTTTCACCTTCATAATCGCTATTTTCTTGTTGACACATGGTTATATAGCTAGTGTTAGCCTATTTTATTCATATTTAAAGCGGATTTCGAAATTTTGGCCGCCTGCCAAGTTCTCATACGCGAACTCTTCCCACGATCCGTACAAAATTCCGATTTTGGAAATTGTTTCGCAATTAAAAGTCTAAAAAGAAAAACGTTCCGCGAGCGCAGCCGAATTCAGAAATGGATACGAGCGATGGGGGCGATATCAAACCAGAAACAGCGAAAACTGATCTGCACGCGCCCGTGAAGGCGCTCAAAGACAAATGGCTGCTTGTGCCCACATTTCTGCAGGTTTGTTTCTGTGGTGTGTGAAGAGTGAATGTTTTGGCACTGTGCCAATTTTGTGTGGCTGATGCAATTGTAGCTCGCGGCTGGGATTGTGGAATTTTCTTTCCGTTTGTTCATAAGCACGAAATCCATGAAAATCGAGTGTTATTTGACAAACGGGGACTTTCATTCCAAAAGTTCACAAGCGCCAAATCTAGAAGAATGGAGTTAACCATGGATTTTACTTTCACGTACAGTTTTTCACATTTTAGAAAAAAATCAGCGTTATAGTCCATTCCGTTCCCGAGATACAGTGGTACCGATTTTCAGAAAAATTGCGATTTTCATATTGAAAGTTCACATATCCACGACCACTGCCCTATGAAAAACGTGACTTTCACATTGAAAATGCATAAGTCACATCTCCGACTGCCAGTGTTCCATTGCATCAGTTCACATATCCAAAAAAACAGTTTCATTTCCAAAAATGCACACGTGCTCCAGATTGCTCAGTAAGAGCCGACCGGAATTCCCTTAGAAAAAAAGTTTCATTTCCAAAAATGCACACGTGAATTTCGAAAAAAATTTTTGCACTATAAATCAAATACGGGTATACATATTGATCTGAAAATTTGGATTGGGGTACTTTTCAACATGGGCTTTAGTGGTGCAATTGGATTTGCACTGGAATGCACTGTTGAAGTTATTTAACATTTTATTTCAAATTTTTAGATTTACTCCCTATTTTGGGTGGTTTCCAAAATATGATATAACTCCCAAAATATTTGCTGGCTGACAAAATTTGGGGTTACAAAGATCGTAGAGAAATGCCCGAGGTATCCGAAAAGTCAAGGGCAAGCTTTGTCTCCCAAACATGGCGCCGTCGGTTTAATTGGGTGCCAGGTCTCCAATAATGCGTCCTCTCCAATAGTGTGCCACCCTTGCGCACGTTGTGCGAGTATAATGCGCCATTCTCCAATAATGCG
Organism: Sphaerolaimus hirsutus; assembly: GCA_964036195.1. NCBI lineage: Eukaryota > Metazoa > Nematoda > Chromadorea > Monhysterida > Sphaerolaimidae > Sphaerolaimus > Sphaerolaimus hirsutus. The sequence goes on along the minus strand of OZ038451.1, from coordinate 1,377,647 downwards.
CCACTCTCCAATAATGCGCCACTCTCCAATAATGCGCCACTCTCCAATAATGCGCCACTCTCCAATAATGCGCCACTCTCCAATAATGCGCCACTCTCCAATAATGCGCCACTCTCCAATAATGCGCCACTCTCAAATAATGCGCCACTCTCCAATAATGCGCCACTCTCCAATAATGCGCCACTCGCCAATAATGCGCCACTCTCCAATAATGCGCCACTCTCCAATAATGCGCCACTCTCCAATAATGCGCCACTCTCAAATAATGCGCCACTCGCCAATAATGCGCCACTCTCCAATAATGCGCCACTCTCCAATAATGCGCCACTCTCCAAAAATGCGCCCCCTAAAAATGTGCTGAAAACAATAGTACGCCTGGCGCCCAATTAGAGAGTTTACAGTATGTGAAATTTTGGAATGAAAGTCCCCATACGCATTTAATTTTTCATATTTTTTAAGAAAATACCGTTATAGCGCATGTCGTCCCGGAAATACATCGGTACAGACTTACATCGAAAGTTCACGATGCCACACTAAAAAATCGGACTTCGGAATTGCGTATGTCAATCTTAGGTAGGCCACATAAATTCTATTTTCAAGGTGCAAAAGTCACAATTTACAATTTTTAATTCTTAAAGTGCACTTGAAGAGACGGTCTGATTAGAGTGTCAATTTTTTTACAGAAAACGGAAAGCCAAACGGTACAAATTTGTCCTGCGGTAAATATAAAACGAAAGTCGACACCCTAGTCTGAATTCCCCCACAAAATCCGTACATAAAAATCCAGGGGTAGGAAAGGGGGGGGGGTTGGGAACCCCCCCTTTCCTACCCCCGGATATTTACCCTACCCCCGCCCAGCTATCTATCTATCCCGGAGGCCGCTCAGTAGGGTTCAAACGATATATCGTATCGAATATCGGATATCGACCATTTTTTAATATCGAATATCGATTTCGAAAATTTTGAAAAAATATCGAATATCGATATCGAAAATTTTGAAAAAATATCGAATATCGATATCGAAAATTTTGAAAAAATATCGAATATCGACCATTTTTTCGATATATCGAACCTATATTGTGTCCCTAAAAAGGTATCATTTTCATTTTGAGATATTTATGATTGATCTGATGTGCTTGATCTGATCTGAGAATTGTATTAGATGAGTAAAAGTACAGTACTTATAATGTCATTTTTGTTGGAGTGCTAAATTTGAAGCCAGAAAATGCTGATATTCTATTTTTTGCAACATGCCCTTAGCAATCAGGTTATCAGTATGAACTGTAATATCTACCAATTGTTATTTGTCTGATACACATTGATTCATCATGTTTTTTTTCTACATGTTCTACTTTTGAGTTATGTAAACCTTGTTAAAATCACTTGTACCATTCACATTTAACTAAAGAGATGATTAACCATGCGTGCAACCACATGAAAATACAATATGTCACTTGAAATATGCCTTGCGATACCAAAAGCAAATCGCAATATCGAATATCGAAAATATCGAATATCGAAAATATCGAATATCGAATATTGACCATTTTTTAATATCAAAAATCGAATATCGATATCGAGGTTCCATATCGTATCGATATCAAATATCGAGTTTCAGAAAAAAATATCAGTGACAATACTCTGTGATGTTATATATGACCATATAATGTCTGTGGAGCCATGGGATAGCATTATAAGTGGTGATTTGTGTCAAAAATATCCATTTTTCATCGACATATCGTTCGTATATCGCCTTATAGTCGAATGTTTGTGACTTCCAAGTGAAGTTTGGCATGGTATAGTGATCAAACAAGGTTATAAAAGGAGGTTGTTACTTTGGGAGTGAAGTTACACACTGTGGAGGTACATGGAAGCACATTACCTCAATATTATATACTACAGCAACATATTACGGCTTATTAACCCATGGTAGCAGATAGAAATGAATAGTTTGATACTAAAAATGCCACAAAACCAATGAAAACAACCACCAATGTCAATTTGTGTGTGAAATTGCGCGCTTGCGCGCGAAATTTTTGCAAAATACCTAGTGCTTAGTACTAAAAATTTCGGCCGATGTTTAAAAAAAAACAACATTTCGGACGTCATGTTTTAAAAAAAAAGAAGTTTTTTTTATAAATAAAAAACGTTTAAAACAACATCGGCCAATCCTACTAGTACATGCGTCTAACTGCCTATTTTCCCCTATTTTTAGTACTATATGTTCTTATATACCCATTTGTCACCTACTTTTAGCGATTTGTCTCCTTTTCCTCCCATCTATGCCTATATATTGAACCCCCCCAACCCCCCAGTAAATTTTTCAGCTATCTATCCCTCCGGAGGAGCGATTTGCTATCTATCCAACCCCCGGAGGGTCCCGATGTTGTTTCTAATTGTCAGCACGTTGGTGAATCGCTGTGAGAATACCCCTGTACAAATCGATACAGGTGAGAGGCCTCGTGAAGCAGCACATCGATTCGTTCAATTATTTCGTCAATGTGGAGCTGAAAAAGATCCTTGCCGCCAATGACAAGGTGCTGTGTGACGCCGATCCAAATTTTTACCTCAAGTTCGTTTCTCGTTCTTGCAAAGGTATGACAAGTTTCAGTGGTTGATTGGGTGACAGTCAAATGTGCGTAAAAAATAAGTGCGAGGTAGAGTGACAAGTCATTTCGCTAATGTCACTTATAATTTCACTTTTCACTTAACTTACCCTTTCTCTTGTGACCTGTGACATTGTCACAAGTCACTCCAAAACTAGGGTTGGGACGATATGACTTTTCGATATCGATATTCGATATTCGATATTTTTTTTCTGAAACTCGATATTCGATATCGATACGATATGGACCCTCGATTAGGGTTCAAACGGGATTGACTTTTCGGGATCGGGATCGGGATCGGGATTCACTTTTTGAGATTTCGGGATCGGGATCGGGATCGGGATTGGGGTTTCGGGATCGGGATCGGGATCGGGATTGGTTTTTTGAGATTTCGGGATCGGGATCGGGATCGGGATTGGCCGGGATTGAGGTCACGGGATCGGGATCGGGATTGGGATAGGCATTTTTCCGGGATCGGGATTGGGTTCTAGGGATAGAGATTTTGGCCATTTTTCTGGCATTCACAGTTGTTCATAAAGGTCTCAAAACACTGTTGGATGCCAGAAAAGTGGCATAAAATTGACGCTGCGGGTTTGCATCCACTTTTTTGCATGCAAAAACGCCATTATTTCACTTCTTATAATTTCCACTATTTTTTCCGGGATCGGGATCCCGGACTTGGGAGTTTCTCGGGATCGGGATCGGGATTTGAAAATTTTCGGGATCGGGATCGGGATCGGGATTGGTATTTTTGAGATTTCGGGATCGGGATCGGGATCGGGATTGGGGTTTCGGGATCGGGATCGGGATCGGGACTGGTAAATCCCGGAATTTCACGGGATCCGGGATCGGGATCGGGATCCCGTTTGAACCCTACCCTCGATATCGATATTCGATATTCGATATGAAAAAATGGTCGATATTCGATATCGATATTTCGATATTTTCGATATTTCGATATTTTGCTTTTTGTATAGCAGGGCATATCTCATTTGGCATATTGTATTTCCATTTGGTCACAAACCCAATTGATTATCTCTCCTGAAAAGTAGATGATACAAATTTAAATGGCTCACAAGGATCAAAATGAGAAAATGATTTTAAAATGTAACAGATGTGATAATGAAAGGGCCGCCCCCAGCCATGAAATATACCAGCCAGGTGCCATGCCATGGTGCCATTGCTGTTCCCATGGTGTAATTAGCTATAAAACACACAAATATAAGATTTGCGCATTTATACAAGATTTGATGCTGTCGCAAGTGCTGAAACAAAAATCCCTGTCATGTGAGAACAAAGTGCACGCAAAATTTGGTAAAATTGCTCATGAAATCGCCTTCTAAAAGTGCCATTCCTGGCTTATTTGAAGTCAGGCCCAGGGAGGATAGAATATCGAAAATATCGAAAAAATGGTCGATATTCGATATCGATATTCGATATTTTTTCAAAATTTTCGATATCGATATTCGATATTCGATATGAAAAAATAGTCGATATCCGATATTCGATATTCGATACGATATATCGTCCCAACCCTATCCAAAACCCAACCCCATCAACCCCCCCCCAGATACACGAACATCTCTGTGCTGTGGCCGGACTCAGAAGAGGGCTTCGGGGTGTCCAGACGGACAACCCCGCACGAGTGTCGCCTCAGGGACATGACCTACGCGGCACCCATCCACGTGGACATCGAGTACACACGGGGACAGACCAGGGTGCTCAGACATGCGTGCGTTGGGTTTTGTGGGGTTGCTATTTTTGGGAGATTGTTGAAATGCGGTGCAGTCTCAATTTGTATTAGCATGTTTGTATTTACGAATTTTTGTTGGAGGATATATTGCGATGAATTTTGTTGATCGATCCCGCTGAAGTTGCGAGAGTGATTCCGATTTTTTTGGAATTATTCCCACACTGTTCGAACAAACCAACTTACCCTACTTACGCCCCGTACATAAACCGTCTCATTTGGCAGCGTGCCCATCGGCCGGCTGCCGATCATGTTGCGCAGCGACAAGTGCGTGCTGCACGGCCGCTCCACCGCCGACATGTTCAAGCTGCACGAGTGTCCCCACGACCCGGGCGGCTACTTCGTGGTGCGCGGCTCGGAGAAAGTCATCCTCATACAGGAGCAGTTGAGCAAGAACAGGATTATGGTGAACAAGAATTTCAAGGGGGAAATGCAAAGCGAGGTGCTCAGTTCGACCGCGGAGAAAAAGAGGTCCGGGGGTCTAGTAGGGGGAGGGTTCACCCCAAAGGCTCCAGCTAGATATCTGTCCCTGAGACCCCTTACCCCTTAATCGATCCTGAGGCAAATTTTTTGGCTACTATCCCCTGAATCCCCCTAAATCGCCCCAGATATTTGGAGCGATTTTCGAGAAATTGTTCTCCAAAATCGTTAATTTTCTTGACTTTTTGTCCATTTTTAGCTTTAAAATCAGTATTTCTGTGTCTTATTGCCTATTTCAGACTGTTTTTGGCTATGCATGTATGTACCTTCTATTCAGATGTTATCTGACAAATTTCATAGCACGTGCCCGACCAGTTGACCCCCCTGCAGCAAGACGTACTGCATCTCGCGCAAGGGCAAGTACTACCTGCGGCACAACCAGCTGAGCGAGGACGTGCCCATGGCGGTGGCCTTCCGCGCGCTCGGCATCGAGCCCGACCAGGAGATCGTCGCCATGGTCAGCGCCGACCCCAGGTGGATTGGAGCGCTTGATTCAGTTTTTTTTAGTTTTAGGTCACTTTGAACAAGCGTGGGTAATCGTGGAATAGTGAAGTATAAATGACTTGTCGCACACACTGAGGTCCCGTTCTGCTCCACTTCCACTCTACTTAATTGGTACTTTATTTACCAGATAAGCACCCATTCCAATGCGGCGTGTCTGATAAAAGTACCACTTACATACCGCAAGATTGAAAAATTTACCCTACCGCTTACCGAAATTTCTACATGTACCGTACCACACAGTTTGCGGTAAAATTGATTATTTGTCATCATGGCGTAGCTAGGGGGAGCGGGGGCTGAGACATGCGAGATGGAAGGAAACGTGTTCTGGTGCAACGATTTTAGGCGATTCTGCAAAAATTTTGCGCGCAAGCTTCACTTGATGAGCATTTTCACTCTACAACTCGCGACTGCCTCAAATTCTGCGAAAATGCACTAAAATTTTACCATGTCTAATCACCTGTATATGTAAAATATGTACATATACAGCGGTCTTTGGCGCCAATGGCGTCATGGCGTGGCGCCTACGAATGGCGCCATCGCCATGGCGCAACTTCCCTACTGCAGGGGGGCAATTTTTTTTTGGGGGGGGGGCGCCCCCCCCCCGTTCGCCGGGCTTTGTAAACAATCCACCACCCCGCTCAAGAATCCTGGCTACACCACTGTTTGTCATGGGCTCGCAGATGCATCGCGCGGCTGGCGGCCACGCTGGACGAGGCTGGCAGGGTGTGCGGCATCAGGAGCAGGCAGCAGGTACTTGCACTTGATCACAAGCTTGATTTTTTGAGCATTTGCGACATTTTATTTGAAAAAGTTTCGATATTTTTGGGCAGAAATGATTGCTTAAAGTGCTATCTACTATGGCTCTACAGCCGTTAAATCCATAATAGATATGGCAATACATTACGTGCCCATTTACCGTACATGTTTTCTTGAGTTATACGCACTTTGACCCGTTTTGAAATATTAATTTAAAAAAATCAATCTAATATGTTTTCTTCAAACATCAAGTGTGAAAAGTTTTTTTTATATCGCATATATGTATAATTCGAATTACCGAAAGGTAACCATTTTTTCCACCTGTAATCTGGCAATCAAAGAGCGAAAATAACCCAATCCTAAGCATTCACATCCTAATATCAGCATCCAACCCCCTACCCCGAATAAACCCCCACCCAACGCCAAAAGCGCACATGGCAGCGCAGGCTCTGCATTTCATCGCGACGCGGGTGCGCCTGCCGCAAGGTCGCTTCGGCCCGTCGGGCGGCTCTGCGTCCAGCAGCGGCGACGTGAACAGCGCCATCGAGTTGGTCAGCGACACCGTGCTCGCTCACGTGCCACCGGGTGACACTCGCAGACGTTGGAAAATGCTCTTGGAAATGTCAAATGTCGTGCAAGGTGTCTAAAGTCACGGAAAAATGACATGTATTTATCATGCAAAGTATCAAAACTAATGTGAAATGCCCCTGAAAAATGTCAAATGTCACGCAAAGTGTCAAAAGTTTCATGGAAAAATGTCATGTAAATTGTCATGCCCTTCATTTTACATGACTTTTGACACTTTGCATGACATTTGAATTTTTATAGAGTGTTTTACTTGGTCTGGGAGTGCCACCAGATGCAAATGGCTCGCTCAAGGCTAAAGCTGTTTACTTAGCCCTTATGGTGCGGCGGCTGATTTTGGTGAGGTTGTTTTTGAAGTTGGGTGTTTTTTTTGTTTGTAAATACCGTAGATAAGTTTCTATTGAAACTTGTGTGATTGCAATTAGTGCATTGTGAAGAGGACTAGTATAGTCAGGGACGTAGCCAGGATTTTTGAGCGGGGGGGACGGATTGTATACGGAGTAGGGTTGGGAATTTCAAAATTTTCGGTTCCGGTTCTCGGTTCTAAAAAATTTCGGTTCGGTTCTCTGTTCTCGGTTCCTCAAAATTTTCGGTTCCGGTTCTCGGTTCGGTTCTTAAGTTCGGTTCCGGTTCGGTTCTTTCAGTTCCAAATTGTCAAAAATTTCGGTTCCGGGTAATGAAAAAGTCGGGTATCGGCTAATGAAAAAATCGGGAATAAGAAAAATATAAGCTGAACGAAGGAAAAACAACATAAAACAAACCCCCCTAAAATTTTGCCCCTGTAGTGGTGGAATGGTGTCATGGTGCTTGCGCCATTCATAGGCGCCACGCCATGGCGCCATTGGCGTTGGTGTAGATGCCCCAGATGGCCAAAACTCGGTGCGCATGTAAACCCAGTGCACATGTAGACCCCTTGCTTCGGGGGCCAGGTACATATCCAGGATTTTTGAGCATGGTGTCTGTTTGTTTACTGAGCCTTGTGTACGGGAGGGGGATTCAGCCACCCGCCCTAAAAGTTTGCCTACATGGTGATGGAATGGCATCATGTCTAGGGTGTCAAAAAGATTTTTTTACGGAAAACGGAAAGGTAAAATTTTTTCACTTTACGGAAAATGGAAAACGGAAAGGTAAAAAAAAAATTCTGCCAGGAAAACGGAAAACGGAAAGGTAAAAAAATTTCACTCAGCAGAAAACAGAAAACGGAAAGGTAAAAAAAAATTATTGGCTGGAAAACGGAAACGAAAAGGTAAAAAATTTTCAGCTGCCGGAAAACGGAAAGGTAAAAAATTTTCAGCTGCCAGAAAATGGAAAATGGAAAGGTAAAAAAATTTCAGCTGTTGTAAAATGAAAAACATAAGGTAAAAAAATTTCCTGCGGAAAAGCGGAAACAGAAATTTGAAACCCTAATCATGGCGCTGGCGCCATTGGCATTGGTGCCAAAAATCTCTGATATATATGTAAATACATGTACATATAGAGAGACTGGCACCCCACTCGCTGTATTTTATAGAGAATTAACAGTACGATTACCAATGTACTTCTAAAATATCAGTGTGATGAAAAAATGTGGGAAAATGCACCTACATGCGCACCAGGTTTACATGCGCACTGGCACAGACCCCCACAGACTGCTGTTTAGGCAGGATCATGAACACATGAGGCTGCGCAACCAGTGAGATGAAATCACCAGTCGCGTGAAGCAAGAATTGCGTGCTTGCGCGCAGAATTTTTACAAATCACCCCAAGAATTGATGCCGGAAGTTACATTTTCATGCATCTTCCAACTCTCACCCAGGAAGGGGGGGTGGCCGCCGATTATTGTATAAAATTTCGGTTCTTTCGGTTCTTAAGTTCGGTTCCGGGTCTAAGTTCCGGTTCGGGTATTTTTTTCGGTTCCGGTTCTCGGTTCTCGGTTCCAAAATTGTGCTCGGTTCTCGGTTCGGTTCGGTTCCCCAACCCTAATACGGAGCTCGGCGAACGGGGGGGGGGCGGCGCCCCTGTGGTAAAGGAACGGCGCCTTGGCGCCAGCGCCATTCGTAGGCGCGACGCATTGGTGCCATTGGCGTTGGCAGTGGCGCCAAATAGTGCTGTACATGTATGTATTTTACATAAACACCTTCCCGGACAAGTTCACCACCCTTTTTTTTATTTCATATCGAATGCAATATATCCGTCCATGGGGGTGTTATAAGGCTGAAACTTTGTATATATTAAGTTGTCAGATCCCCTTACTCCCCAACAATGGGGGGAGGTGCGGCGACTCACTACAGGGTGGGTCGCCCTATATGCAAAAAATGTTTGTGGCGTTTTTGGTGTCCCAAGCAAGTTCACCACCCACTTGATTAGCTACACTTTGAATACTATATCTCCAGCTGTGAGGTCGGTAGAAAGCTGAAATTTGGGGGATGTCTTGCCAACAACCCCCCTCACAATACACCAGTGGGGCGGCTGCCGACGACCCACTTAAGCATGGGTCACTGCATATAAATTTGATAATTTTTTAAGAACAACCCAAGTGTCCCAAACAAGTTCGCCACCCAACTGCATTATAAAAAAATGTTGTGAGAACATACCTGATATAAAATTGAATCAGATATGAACCCTAGTTCTGCTCATTAAAATTTTTTCAGTAGGGCACCCACCCTGTCCCATAAACAGCAGATTGAAAATTTCACTTTAAACTAATTTTTTGTATCACACTTGAAAAGTTGGTTTACAAAGTTCACTAGGGGAGGGTCTAAGGTTCAAAGTTATGTAAACAACATAACCTTTAAAATGCTACCATAAGGAAATTTATTTGGGGTGAATGAAAAAGTGAAAATTTTGTCAAATTTTCTTCCTGAAATGACATCATTTTGACATCATAGAATTCAACCCAAGTAAATTTCCTCAAGGAAGCATTTTAGAGGTTATGTTGTTTACATAACTTTGAACCTTAGACCCTCCCCTAGTGAACTTTGTAAACCAACTTTTTAAGTGTGATACAAAAAATTGGTTTCAAGTGAAATTTTCAGTCGGCTGTTTATGGGACAGGGTGGGTGCCCTAATGAAACAAATTTTTTTTGGCTGAAATAGTGTTCCAAACCGATTCATTTTTATATTAGGTATGTTGTTGCAACATTTTTTAAATGCAGTTGGGTGATGAACTTGTTTTGGAGCACTTGGGCTGTTTTTAGAAAATGGTTAACTTTATATGCAGTGACCCATGCTTTAGTGGGTCGTTGGCAGCCGCCCCACTGGTGGATCGTGAAGGGGGTTGTTGGCAAGACATCCCCCAAATTTCAGCTTTATACCGCCATCACAGCTGGAGATATGGCTCTCATAGTGTAGCGAATCAAGTGGGTGGTGAACTTGTTTGGGACACCAAAAACGCCAAAAAAATTGTTGCATATAGGGCGACCCACCCTGTAGTGAGTCGCCGCACCTCCCCCATTGTTGGGGAGTAGAGGGGTCTTACAGCTTTATATATACAAAGTTTCAGTTTTATAACAACCCCATGGACGGAGATAGTGCATTCGAAGTGAAATAAAAAAATGGGTGGTGAACTTGTCCGGGAAGGTGTTTACATATACAGCGACGGAGCACATTTTGAGTGCTTTTTTGGTCCTAAACCAAAGATGTGACTAAAACATACTCTGCGGCGCCGAAATGCGCGCTTGCGCGCAAAATTTTTTCGAACTGACAACAAAATCACTTTACGGAAGTGCCTTTTCGGGCATATTTTCTTGTCCGACCCGGGAAAGGGGGGGGGGGCGGCCGCCCCCCCCCTGGCTACGTCCTTTCGTCACGTATCTAGAAAGCTGAGAAAACGCCAGGAGATATTATAACTTGTTTGTGGCCAGTGACGTACGTCAAGTGTCAAGAAAAGTAAACAAGTGACAAGTATTTCGATTGATGAATCTACTTTTCACTTGTCTACCACTTACCACTTAACGTTTGTACGCGCCAGGTGGAGCTGGGCGATTGCAAAGTGGACGACCCCGACTTCTACGGGAACAAGCGCATGGAGCTGGCGGGCTCGCTGCTGGCGCTGCTGTTCGAGGACCTGCTGAAGCGGTTCAACTCTGAGCTGCGCACCATCGCCAACAAGAACATCCCCAAGACCAAGGCGTCCGTGTTCGACATCACCAAGCACATGCAGCAGGACATGATCACCAACGGACTAGTCAACGCCTTGGCCACTGGTTTGTGGGTGCGGCTGTGACTAGGGGTGGAAAAAAACGTATTTTGAGACCTTTCTAACGATCCACTGTAAAAACGTTTACGATGTTGCGGTAAAAAGACATATTTTTGTGAGGAAAAACGGTTTAAAAACAAGTCTGCCATCACTAGTTGCGCCATTAGCATTGCATCGACACATTTTATGGTTTGCTATTCACATAAATTTTTTCTATCATAATGAATGAAAATGTTTGAACATGGTATGTCAAGAAGCGTTTTTAACTAATCCCGTTTTTCAAAAGTTTTTTTAAAGACGGTTCTTAAAATTGATTTTTTTCAAAGCTCACTAATAGGAGTCAACATCTGCGGGTGTATCAAACAAGTGGTAGTACTTAGTGATGCTACAAATAGCCTTGTGGTATGGATTGTAAATATGGTTGTTACATTTACAATGATATTTAAATCCACCGTAACGAATGTCACGGCTTGTCACTTTCAGGGCCGTATCCAGGGGGGGCGGGGGGGGCTGCAGCCCCCCCCCTCCCGGGGCGAGACCAAAAAGTGACCGGAAAATGCGACTTTTTCAATGTCAGCGTAAAAATTTTTGAGCGCAAGCGCGCATTTTTCACCAGACATAACGTATTATCATCGGATTTGCTCCATGTGGCCACAAATCGTTAAAAATACACTCATTGTTGTGTTTTTTGCTGTTTTGTATGTATATTTACATAGATATACAGCATTCCATGGCGCTGACGCCAACGCCAATGGCGCCATGGCGTGGCGCCTACCAATGGCGCCAGTGCCATGGCGCCATTCCGCCATTATGTAGCTAAAATTTTAGGGGGGGTGCTGAGCCCCCCCCCCCTCGCCGGCCTCCGTAAACAAGCAGCCCCCCCCCGCTCAAAAATCCTGGATACGTCCCTGGTCACTTTCAATCCTTCACCACCTCCAACACCCCCTGCAGGCAACTGGACAGTGAAGCGTTTCCGCATGGAGCGGCACGGGGTGACGCAGGTGCTGTCGCGGCTGTCGTACATCTCCGCGCTGGGCATGATGACGCGCATCAACTCCACCTTCGAGAAGACCAGGAAGGTGTCGGGGCCGCGCTCCCTCCAGCCCTCCCAGTGGGGCATGCTCTGTCCCAGCGACACGCCCGGTGCGGGGGGGGGGGGGGGTGAGGTGTTGTGTGTTTGCTTGAGTTTTGATTTTTTGTCGACCTGCCAAGGAGTCTTTTTAGATGTTTTTTTTTCGATTTGGGCGAGATGTGCCTACACACACTAGTTATCACATGAAACTTTTAAAAATCACAAATGAGCTTTGAACGCATCTGAGTAAACTGGAATGTGTTTTTTTTAATCCCCGTCAACTGCAGTTAACGTAATTCTCATTGTAACTGAAATGTGTTTAAATCTGATTAATGAGTTTTCAAAATTTCGGTTGAAAACTTCTTTTTGGATAGCCCTTTTCTCGCAGTTGACTGCATAGGTGGGTATATGAAGGGTGTGCTTCTAAAAGTACCGATCTACAAAAAATCGATTTTGAGATAATCGCGATTGAAAGTTTGGAGCATGCAATACCCATACATGGGTATTGGGTGTGGGAATTTTGGGTAAGGGTATTTCGGCCATATTGTTGGGTATCCACATGCATGGGTATAATCATTGATTATAAACATAACACTAGCTATATAAAATTTAGGGAATTGTATTTTTGTGGTACAGTACATTTTAAAGGAACAAATTGGTAATAGCGTGGAGATCGGTATTTTTTAAAGCACAAAATCAGAAAGCTGTAGATCGGTACTTTTACCCATAATAAAAAAGCACAAAATGAGTTTTTGCGCAACCGGACACCGATCTGACATCGGTACTTTTAGAAGCACAAAAATAATGTGCAGATCAGTACATTTAAAAGAACAATTTTGACAAAAGTGTGTAAATCGGTACTTTTAAAATTTTAAAAACTGTATTTTGCGATTTTTTTGCTTTTTTCGACCCCCCATATCTCAAAATTGAATTTCGCCTCCCTCGAAATACCCCCATGTGTTTTTGAGCTGAGGAAAAAATACCCCCCCCCCCTTCGAAATACCCCATCTTTAATATCATCATCAGGTACATCATGTATGCAATATACATGATGTATTAATAGCAGAGTTGGAAAAACGTATTAACGTTTACCCGAAATACCTGGTTATTTGGGTATTTATACTTACGTTTACATTTACGTTTTCCAAAAATACCAGTATTTGCACAACTCTGATTAATAGAGGCCAATTTGCACCGCAGCTACACGCCTGATTTGTGTAGTAATGTAAATACGTTGATATGTCCTTATATAGCCTATTTAGTCATGTTTTTACCAGTTTTGGGTATGTGAAGGCCCATTCTTTACTACAATCTTTACGAAAATTTCTGGCGAAATAAGGAACCCCCCCTCAAACTACCCCCCTCAAAATTTCCACTATGAAAAAATAATTTAGACTTCATTAAGTGTGTGTGAGAAAATCGGTAGATAAATTAGTATCTGAAATTTCTGCAAGAATCATGCAAAAAAGTATTGCATCCGACTCGACTCGAGACTCGAGATTTTTGCCTGACTCGACTCGAATTTTCACTGACCCGCCCGACTCGACTCGCCGACTCGACCGGAAAAATTTTGGGGTTGCGACTCGAACTCGAGTTTGAAAAAAATCGAGTTTCGAGCCCTAGCGATAGGGGTGGGTGGGGGTAGTGGCTTAAATTTTCCCGTCGGCATGGACAGCTGGAACTGGGGTGAAAAATCTGATGTTGGTGGAACACCGCCAACTAAACTCGCCCCACCGAACCCCATCGGATACCTCTCAAGGCCTGAGCCGGTCAGAACATATTGGAATTTGCCCAAAGCGCAGAGGGCGAGGCGTGCGGCCTGGTGAAGAACCTGGCGCTGATGACGCACATCACGGTGGACAGCGACGAGCGCCCCATCGCGCAGCTGCTCTTCTCCCTTGGCACCGAGCCAATCGAGCTGCTCGCCGGACACGAACTACACGCCAGGTGAGGGGTGCAACTGGGGTGCACGCTAATTGACTGCTGGTGTCATGTCAATTGGTTTCCCTGTCTTTGAGATTCTGGTTTTAGATGTTTATATTTTTAATTGTTTAGGTTTTAGATGTTTAGATTTTTATTGTTTAGGTTTTAGATGTTTAGATTTTTATTGTTTAGGTTTTAGATGTTTAGATTTTTATTGTTTAGGTTTTAGATGTTTAGACTCAAGTCAGGCATGTCTATTTGATGATCTTTCTGTGACAGGTCAACTTAAGTCTGAATTGACATGGAAACCAGTTTTCACCAGCTGTCAAAAGCTGTACGTACACCAGCTGTACGTAGACGTAGCTAAATACACCTCGATTTTAATGCACAGAGACCGGCACCTAGTCTTCCTAAACGGGACTCTCCTGGGCGTGACCAAAAGTCCCTCCACCCTGGTGGACAGTATCCGCGCGCTGCGGCGCACCGCCTTCCTGAACGAGTTCGTGTCCGTGTGCACCACGGGCATGTCCAACGACACGAACATGTCCGGCGGGTCTGCGTCGCCTGTGGGGGGTCAAGTGCACATCGCCAGTGACGGGGGCAGACTGTGTAGACCGTATTTGATTGTGCAGCCAGATGGGCAGGTGCTCATGAGACAGCGACACGTGGAGGAGATTAGAAGAGGGGTGCGTGTTGGGAGATGACCGCTGGACATCAACTTCCTTTGGACATCTGCGCTCTGCTATGTGCTGCGGTTGCATCAAACTGCATACTTGGGCATCCGCTTAGCGTATACTGTGGGCTGGCAATGTGCTCCGTTGACTTCCAGGGGGTCCACGCTCTTGCAAATGTCCAGGGAACGCAGATGTCCAGGGGTGTTTGATGACCGTAGCTTTTGACTCGTGCATGTCTGATGGGTTATACTGGTTTACAGATACGCTCGTTCTCCGATTGCCTGTCCGATGGCATACTGGAATATTTGGATGTGAACGAGGAAAACAACGCCGACATCGCTGTCTATGAGCACGAAATAAAGCCTGGTTCGTTCGAAATGGATTTTGTGGGTTTTACGAGCTCCATGTGGGGGTGCACTGATACGCACATCTGCCCGTTATGCACATTTGCCCGTTTTTTTCAATTGACACTTTTTTAAAGTGATTTTCAGATATGAGTGAAGTGAAAAACGCTGCGCAATGACATTAGTGAACGTTTTTCACTTCACTCATATCTGAAAATCGCTTGAAAAAGTGTCAAGTGAAAAAAACGTGCAAATGTGCGTATCGGGCAGATGTGCGTATCAGGCCTGCCCCCTCCATGTGTCGTCAGAACAAATCGATATGTCACTGAACCAGCGAGATTCTCATTTCCTAATCTCCACCAAAAAATCCAAATTCGCCCATCACTTTCCCACACGCAGGCATCACCACCCACCTAGAAATCGAACCTTTCACACTTTTGGGTGTGTGCGCGGGGCTGGTGCCGTACCCGCACCACAACCAGTCGCCCAGGAACACCTACCAGTGCGCCATGGGCAAGCAAGCCATGGGCACCATAGCTTACAATCAGTATTTGAGAATTGACACGCTCATGTACTTGGTGTGCTACCCGCAGAGACCCCTGGTCCAGAGTAAGGTGTGTTTGTTCGTTGTTTTTTTTGGGGGGGGGGGTCATTTTTTGTGGGGGGGGGGTGTTGTGAAGATGTCTGATGGGATAAAAACTCTAAGACCGTGTAAAATGTCAATTCTGCAAGTGTCAAAAATCATGTAAAATGTCATGAAAAATGTAAAATGACCAGTAAAATAAAATAGGTACATTTTTAAGTTTCACATTTTCAGGGAATTTGACACTTTGCAATAGATTTTACAGGGAATTTTTAGGGAGGTTGCTATGTATGACTCTTACCCTCTCGGCAGTTCAGGTAGATTTGTTTTTGTTTTGTCAAATGATTTTTATTTTTGCAGACTATCGAATTGATAAACTTCCACAAAATGCCTGCTGGGCAGAACGCAACCATAGCGGTGATGTCATACTCTGGCTACGACATTGAAGATGCCATTGTCATCAACAAGGCATCACTGGATAGAGGTGGTTGCATATTTATTTAACTTTGACAGCTCTGCACAGCTCATAAATGCAGAATTGAAAATTCATACAATCAGAAAAAGGTATATTTTCATCAATCAATCATCATCAGTTCATCATTCAATCTATGGATGGCTGGGAAGTTTCTTTAAACCGTTTTTCAAAACACGGGGTGGTTTTTAAACACCTTTTTTCCACCCCTACCTAAGCCCATGCCTACCCCCAGGCTACGGGCGCTGTCTGGTGTACAAGAACGCCAAGGGCACGTTGAAGCGCTACGCGAACCAGTCGTTCGACAAGCTCATGGGGCCGTCCATGGAGCAGAAGACGCTGCCCAACGGGCACACGGTGATCAAGCCCCTGTACAAGCACGCCGCCCTGGACACCGAGGGCATCGTCATGGCCGGCGCCCCGCTGCTCAACAGACAGACCATGATCAATAAGTATCAACCCGTCGTCACTGACGTGGGTCCGTTTCATCTTGCATTCGCTTTTTGGGGTGTTTTTTGTGTCTAGTTCGACTTTTTCTGTAGAGAAATTTGATATGTGGTGTGATGTGACGGAGAAGTGTGAAGTGAAAAATGACCTTGACAAATGATTTTGTGTCCTTAAAAGTGTCCTTAAAAGTGTTCTTAAAAGCTGCAGCTGGAATGTAAGCGTATCAATTGTCACGTTTCTTGTTAGTTTTTATCATCCATTACATAATTGACAGCATGAAATCTGCTGCAAATAAAAACCACAACTGGAACATTGACATGAAATGTAATAAGTGGCATAAATTTTGATTGTAATTTTAATCACAACTTTTAACTTCACATAACTTTCACTTTTCCTGTCACTTACCACTTGCGGAACTGGACTCTACTCATTTTCTTCCCCACTCACCCCCCCCCCCACCCCAGGCATGGCCAGCGCAGACCCGTCAGGCAACCCCCCGCAGGGCAACCCCCCTCCAGGCGCCAATGCGGATGCCCTGCGGCAGGCGGCCACCAGTGCCTTCAAGGAGTGCCCCATCGGCTACAAGGGGTCGACCCCCTCCCACGCGGAACGGGTCATGTTGAGTAGCAACCATGATGAGGCATATTTGATTAAAGTGGCCTTGAGACAGACTAGGTGTTTTATGGTGTTCGGGTTTTTTTTGGTTGTTTTGAGGAACTTTTAGAATTAAACGTTTTTCGAGGTAAGTACAGTCCGTTGTCGATTCCGCAAGTGGGCAAGTTAGAAGTGACGTTGTAGTGGTAAATTGGAAAAAAGAAGTTATAGTTGGTGTGTCACGTGGCCAGAAACCTTTTGTAACGAATAAACTTTTAACCGAACCCACTTATCAGTGAAAACAACTTGTCACTTGCCACTTTTCTTGCCACTTGGCACAAGCCCAGTGGCGGACTTGAACCCTGCCCATGTCACAGCAATCCTCCCCCCGCAGACGTCCTGAACTGGGCGACAAGTTCAGCTCGCGGCACGGCCAGAAGGGCGTGTGCGGCCTGATCGCCCGCCAGGAGGACATGCCCTTCAACGACCTGGGCATGGTGCCCGACATGATCATGAACCCGCACGGCTACCCCAGCCGCATGACCGTGGGCAAGCTCATGGAGCTGCTCGGCGGCAAGGCGGCCCTCTGCGACGGAAAGTTCAAGTACGGCACCGCCTTCGGGGGCGACAAGGTGCGTTCGCTTTGGGGTTGACGTGTTTTTGTGGCTGTCGTGTACCTAGGTAGGTGTGGTTCCAAACCCGAACAACATGTGGTTTATCGAACATGGGTCAGTCACGCACCCTGTAAAATATAAACTGTCACAAAAATCTGTAAAATGTAAAATTACCAGCAAAAAAATATTTATGGCTTTTTACGAGTTTGTGTGACATTTTCCAGTTTACATGACATCCGATCATTTCCAGAATTCCGAAAAATTCCTCCCACTTTTGTTGACGTCGTGTTAAGAAAGTTAAATTGGTAAGCATAGACTTCTAGTGTGAACCCAAAAGTGCTGAATACGTTTACAAAGCGTCTCATTGACTTTGCCAGCATTATTCTCCCAGTGGGCGGAGCCAAACAGCCCATTGCCCCCACACTCAGGTGGACGACATGTCGGCCATCCTGACCGAGTACGGCTACAACTACCTGGGCAAGGACACGCTCTACTCGGGCACCACGGGCCAGGCCATGCACGCGTACATCTACTTCGGACCCATCTACTACCAGAAACTGAAGCACATGGTGCTGGACAAAATGCACGCCAGGGCCACCGGACCCAGGGCCGTGCTCACCAGGCAGCCCACTGAGGGCAGGTGCGTTTTTCGGTTGTCAAGTAAGAGTAGATATCGATATTGAATATTCAATGGGAAACATTGTCGATATCCGACATTCGATTTGAAAAAAATCTTTTGATTTGAAAAAAAAATTCAAACTTTTTTGATATCTGATACGATATGTCGTCCCAATTCTAGTCAGTGCAAAGAGTGGTGTGTAGATAAAATATGCGAGTGGAGTTTTAACTTCGTGTGCGTGTTGACACTTCGTTTTTCTTGTATCCGTTTCTTAACTTTTTTATGCCAACGGGTAGTAACTGATAAATAAACGTAAATATTGATGAATGCGAGTCAAATGAAAAATACAAATGTGTACGCAAGTGTGCAAATGAATTTGTTTGCTGGTTATTTGCACGCGCTAGCAGACACTTCATCACCACCATCGACACCAATTCATCGAGACTTAAGCATTAAGTGCCACTTAACAAGGGTACTTTTCTCGTCACCCAAGGACGTATCCAGCATTTTTGAGCGGGGGGGGGGGGCTGCTTGTTTATGGGAGCCGGCGACCGGGGTGGAGCTCAGCCCCCCCCCTAAAATTTTTCCCTTCATAGGGACGGAAAGGCGTTTTGGCGCTGGCACCATAGAAAGGCGCCACGCCATGGCGCTATTGGCATTGGTGCCAGCGCCAGGAACCGCTTTATATGTATGTAAATATGCATACTTATACAGCGAAAGTTGCAAAAATGGGTTCATTTCCAAGGATATTGGTTCACAGGGATGGATCCTCTGAAAATACAATGCATGGGGGCGAAATTGCGCGCTAGCGCGCAAAAATTTTCAAGAAACATCGGAAAATATATAGGAAAAGTTGCATTTTCCGGGACTTTTTGGGTCTCACCCCGGGAGGGGGGGGGGCTGCAGCTCCCCCCGCCTCCCCTGGATACGTCCTTGTCGTCACCTGTCACTTAATGGTCACTAGTCACTTTATGGACACTTGCGGTCAGGTCGCGCGAGGGGGGTCTGCGACTGGGGGAGATGGAGCGCGACTGCCTGATCGCGTACGGGGCGAGCCTGCTGCTGATGGAGCGGCTGATGCTGAGCAGCGACGCGTTCCAGGTGGACGTGTGCACGCGGTGCGGCCTGCTCGGCTACAAGGCCTGGTGCCAGGCGTGCGCCCGCTCCACCTCCATGGCCACCATCAACATGCCCTACGCCTGCAAGCTACTCTTCCAGGTCCGTGCTGCAAGGGGGGGGGGGCGTCCCGCACGGGGGTGCACTGATACGCACATCTGCGCGTTACGCACATTTGCCCGTTTTTTCACTTGACACTTTTTCAAGTGATTTTTAGATATGAGTGAAGTGAAAAACAGTGAAAAGTGGCTTTTTTCACTGTTTTTTTTACTTGACACATTTTCAAGTGATTTTCAGATATGAGTGAAGTGAAAAAAGTTCACTAATGTCATTGCGCAACTTTTGTTCAGTTTACTCATATCTGAAAATCATTTGAAAAAATGTCAAGTGAAAAAAACGAGCAAATGTGCGTAACGGGCAGATGTGCGTATCAGGCCTGCCCCATCCCGCACCCCGGAAATGTTAAATGTCATCTGAAATGATAGATGACCGGTAAAAAGTAAAATAAAACTTGTAATTTTACATGCACTTTGACGCTGCGAGTAGGTGGAGGTAGAAATTTTGTGAATATGTTTACTGCTTTGCACCGTGTATTTTTACAATGTACCTACATTTGTTGTGTTTGTAATTTTTTGAAATTTTTTCAGGAGCTCCAGTCAATGAACATCGTGCCGCGTCTGAAATTGGCAAAATACACTGATTAAAGTGCAATTAATTATAGCTTTGAAAGTTTTTTCGTGTTGTTTTTCAATTTTTGTTAGCGGTCTGTTGTCTTTCCTCCTTCGTTATTTCTTTGTTATTTTTATCACTTTGCAATTTGGACTTTCTGTTAGCAATTGTATACATAAATACGTGACTTTACGGGTGATGCAAACAAATGATATATGAGTATATTTTGCATCCGTTATGAACACTTCACTGTTATGTTTGTGTTAGGTTTTTATTTAGTACACACAACTGAAATTTAGGTTAGGATGTTAGAGTGTTTTCGTGTACATTGATTTTCTTGTGATAATTTTCATTAAATTTCTTAGTTGTTTCAAAAGTCAGAATTTTTAGTAAACTTTTGACATAACTTTCGGTGCTCGGTTTGCTATTGATAAAAACAAACAAACAAAAATCGTCCAGTGACGTGAATTTATCTCTGTTGCTTAGTCGCTTCGTGACGACATGCCCACCAGGTGGCAATCCCAAGCCCTTTAAAGTGTAAAGTAAAGTGTCAAATGTAAAGTCAAGTGCAAAGTAAAGTGACAATTGTCACGCAAAGTTCAGTAATAAAATATTTTCTTTTTTGTTTTGATTGACACTTTACTTTGCATTTGACTTTACATTTGACACTTTACACTTTACAGGGCTTGGGACTGCCCCCTGGGGCCACTCTCAGACTTTGTCAAATGCATTTGACATTTTACAGCTTGCCAGACATCATAAAATGTCCAAAAAAATACAAATAAAATTTTTTATTACTGAACTGTTGACATTTTACGTGGCGTTCGATGAAATTTTCGCGACAATTTACATAAGATGTCAAATTGTACGAAACTTTGTATAACATTTTACATGGTCTATGAGTGCCCACAGGGTGCATTTTCTTACTGAATGCTAGTCCTTAGCCTAGTCCACCGTTCACTGTTTGCTGACAATATACCGTATATTCCCTGGGAGTTATTTTTGTCAGATTTTTTACTCAATGTAAAGTAAAATGCATTCTCAATTTATCGATGAATATGGTTAAATTACCGTATTTTCTCGAAATACCCCCGGGGGGTTTATTTTTTCAGAGTGAGAGTTTTGAGGGGGGGGGTATTTCGAGGGGGGGGGTATTATTTCCCCAGAAATTTTTTGAAAACCAAGTACTAAATTGTCGTCTGAAACGTACGCAGACGTCTAAAATGCAACAAAAATCGCCATTTATAAGACTTGTATAAGTGTGTAGACGTATAATCACTGTTCTCACATAACAGAGTCATCGTTTTTAACGTGTGTTTTGCATTACCCAGATGACAAACCGCAGCCTTTGTTTTTATTTACGTTCTCTATACACTAAATTTGGGGGGGGGGGGGTTTATAAGTTCATAGTGTCCATTCTGAGGGGGGTATTTCGAAGAAATACGGTAGTTCCATAAATCTGTATGTTAAAACACAAATCCTTCAAGCAATGGCATCAATGCTAATGCGCTGTTCACACCGTTTTTCTGTGTCCGTTCACTCTGCATCAATGTGCCTGCGCACACTAGTTTTCCCACGAAATTTTGAAAACTCACAAATCAGATTAGAACGCATTTGAGTTTTCTACAATGAGGTGGCTGTCAACTACAGTTGACGGAGATTAAAAATATCGCATTGTGGAAAACTCAAACACGTTTAAAGCTCTTTTATGAGTTTTCCAAATTTCGTGTGAAAACTAGTGTGCGCAGGGCCAATATTGCCACATTTTAAAACATGTCATCGCCGCGCTGACATGCATATTTCATACTTCAATGGCGCTCCACACGCTGGAATGTCAACTGGTTTGGAGTCAACTCATTTTAGCTGAATTTAGGTAGCAGGATTATTTTCAAGTGCATATGTGGCAGTGTCGAAAAGGAATCAGTATTGCCATGTGCATTTGAACATGGTTTCGCGACCCATAAATGAAAATCTCGATGAAAATCGTTCGACCAGTTGACATTGGGGTGTCAACTGATGTCAACTGCACCAACCGGTTTTAATCAAAATTTCAGTTTATGGGTTGTGAAACCATGTTCAAATGGAGCCTGTAGCTGTACGCACAGAAACTCGGCACGCACAGAAGCCCGTTACGCACAGAAGTTAACTCGCTGCGCACAGAAACTCGGCCCGCACATAGCTGATGCCATGTGCGTGCCGAGTTTCTGTGCCTACAAAGTTTATGTGATTTTTCACATTCTCTTCTATTCTATTCCCTATGTATAGCAGTAGTTGACACCCGAAATTTAGCCAACCGTTACATCTGTTTTCTACATATTTGACTTTCGCGATTGCGAATGTAAAATATGTAGAAAACAGCTGTAACAGTTGATGAAATTTCAGGTGTCAACTACTTCAACACACATGAAAATCCTGAACTCAGATGGCCGACTTGTCCGACAGGGACCAGTTGTGTGCGTAACGGGCGTCTGTGCGTGGCGGGTTGTGATTCTGTGCGTAACGGGCGCGTGTGCGTAGCGGGTTTCTGTGCGTAATGAGCCTGGCCCGTTCAAATGCACATGGCAATATTGACTCCGTTTCGACATTGCCGCATGTGCACTTGAAAATAATCCTGCTACCTAAATTCAGCTAAACTGAGTTGACTCCAAACCAGTTGACATTCCAGCGTGTGGAGCGCCAATCTGACCCCCGTCAACAGCTGCACTAAACTCCGCCCCCCCCCTGCGCAGAGGCGCCATGCTGCGGTCGATCAGCGCTCGCTCGCTCACCCAGCTGCGGGGCTGGTGCAGGGGCGGCGCCAGGCAGCTGCACCTGCGGCCCTCCCCGAAGCGCCGCCTGCTGGCACCGTGCCAACTGCAGCGGGAGCACAGTCGCCGCTTGGCCGCCGCCGCAGAGTGTGCAACTCAACGGTTTGGGTTACTTGTAGGGGATGTATTGTCGCTGTATGCACTGGGTTACTGATGAAGTTTTAGGGTTTATTAAACTATAATAACCTTGAATGTATTTGAGTATAGATTTTTTATTTACTCTTTCAATGATAGTTGACGAACACTTAACTGTAAATAAACAATAAACAATAACGTTGTTTGAAAACTGGGTCGTTAAAAACGTTGTTTTTATCCCTCTAATATTTGGATAATTTCTTGTCATAGGTCATTGTCTCTCGAGAAAGGTTATTCAATGGGCAACTTATTCACAAGTACCCGACAGTACCCAGAAAGTACCCTCTGGTATGCACTATGCAGATACTCAGTGTTGAACCAGGGTCTGGACCTGACCATTATGACTACCTCGGACGAGTGTTGCAAGGCAGTGTCTGTGCCGGTGATGTGGCTGCGCGACCACTGCACCTGCCCCCAGGTGCCAGTCCCGCACCCTGTAAAATTCCCTTTGAATTGTCAAATGTTATGCAAAGTGTCAAAGGTCGTGTAATATGCCCTGCAAAATGGCAGCCATTTTGCAGGGCAGTTTTCGTGACTTTTGACGGTTTGCACAACATTTGACATTTTACAGGGCATTTTGCAGGGTGCGGGACTGTCCCCCAGTGCTACGACAGGGCCACCAACCAGCGCAGACTGGACACCAGGCACTGGAGGGGCAAACGAGTCGCCAGGGCAACCGCTGACGGGGACACCCTCAGGGTCCGTTCAGGGGGCAGTTTGCTTGGGTCTTTGCTAATATATGGAGTGTTTTTCCTGACCGCCTAAAGGATTTCGTGCGGTAAATAGATGCGTGAAAGTGATTTTACCTCTCTGTATTTCATTGGTAGGTCTTGTTTCCCACGATATTTCGCATAAGACATTTCTCCAAAAAAATAGTGCAAAATGGCACTACGGCCGGCGGGATTCGAACCCACCTACTCCATAACATTTTCTTGACTCACACGTGCCCTCAGGTGACGTGGACGGACAACCACGACTCGGTGTACAGCATCGCGCACGTGTACCGCATGTTCATCGAGCGGTCGGACTACGCTGCCAGACGCAAGCACAGGAAGCAGCTGTGGACTGGCCACACCCTCAAGCAAATGGGCGGCGTGCCAAAAGTCGACTATGCACTCGTGCACACAGACAAGGGCATGAGACTACTCATTGAGAATATTTTGGTATGCGTGGGTCTTGCGGTTTTATTTTCTGTTTTTTTTTTTGCGTTTTGCGAAGCTTTGTCAGTTTTTGCCAGGTTAAAATAGCCAAAATAGGTACCATGAGCACGTATATTGCTAAAATAGCGATGGTGAAGATAAAAATTTGTGAAATGGGGCCAAAATTATTGATTTTGACTAAAAATTGGGGAAAACCTCTCAAAATTTTCTCCATAATGTGCCTACACACACTAGTTTTCACCGTGACTTCGTGTGATAACTGAAATTTTTTAAAGTGCAAATTAATCAACACGGTTGAAGTAACATGAAGTTTAATTAAGTTTACATTTGAATTGAAATTAATGAAAGTTAAACTTTGAAAATTTCAAAACTAAAACACGTTTTAGCATACAATAGAGTAGGTTGAATGTCGGCATGTGGCCATTTCAGTTTTCACATCAGTCACGGTGAAAACTAGTGTATGTAGGGCCATTGCCAGAGTACAATAAATACATATTGCCTGCAAAGTAGCCTCCAAACTCGCACCCCAGGTGTACGGGTGCTGCATCGTAGGGGGCACCCCCCACCACGACGAGGGGTCGGCCACGTTCGCCCTGGGCGCGGCGCTGGCCACCCCCATGCTCACCATGTACGGGGACTCGTGGCTGCTCACCGACGACGGCCGCTACGAGGACTCCAGCTACAGCAGCGTGGCTCTGGGCGCGCACACCGACGGCACCTACTACGCACTCGCCCCTGGCGTGCAGGTGCGTATCACGTAGGGAAAGAATGCAAAAAGTGCACTGCCTCCGACTGGAATCGAACCCGCATCATTTGGTGACGCGCGGGAGCACTGTCAGCATTGACAAATGGATGATTTTGAGAAAATTTAATTTAATATAATCTGAAAAATAAAATATCTGGTTGATTCTGGAAAAAATAATGTAAAAATCTTGTTATTTGTATTTTCTGATATTTCTTTTAGTCCTATGCTAACCAAACTAGCGGCGGCCGAGTTCCAATAACTTTAATGGGCTATATTGCTGGGGCAGCAATTGAATTGCCTAACTTTAGTAGTTGTCGTTAATTCGACGAATGTATTCCATGTGTTCTACCTAGGGTTGGAAAAAAACGTTTTTTTAACTCGATGTTTTTTTAAAAAAACAACGTTTTTTATAAAAAAAACGTTTTAAAAAAATAGAAAACGTTTTTTTTAAAAGCTCCCAGATATGACCTAGTGTCAACATATATAGGTATATCAGAACTACAGCAACATAAATATGACGGCTCATTAACCCATTTAGCACATAGAAATGCATGATTTGATACTAAAAATGCTACAAAACTGATGAAAACTACCACTAATGTCAATTTGTGTGTGAAATTGCGCGCTTGCGCGCAAAAATTTTGCAAAATACCTAGTGCTTAGTACTAAAAATTTCAGCCGATGTACATTTCGGACGTCATGTTTTTTTTTAAAACGTTGTTTAAAAAAAACGTTTTAAAAAAAATCATCGGCCAACCCTAGTTCTACCTGTGTGTATTAATTTTTTTTTGCGTTTTGAAGAAAAAATTCGCTATCGATACTCATTTTAAGACGTGATTTTATGTGTTGTATTGACTGTAGTTGCCATTGGTGGTCATTTTACAGTGGCGTGTGTCTAATTGTACCAATTTCTCGACGGAGCGTGAATCGACCAGGTGGCAGTCCCAAGCCCTGTAAAGTGTAAAGTAAAGTGTCAAATGTAAAGTCAAATGCAAAGTAAAGTGTCAAATGTAAAGTCAAATGCAAAGTTAACTGTCAATTGTCATGCAAAGTTCAGTAATAAAATCTTTTCTTTTTTTTTGTTTGATTGACACTTTACTTTGCATTTGACCTTACATTTGACACTTTACTTTACACTTTACAGGGCTTGGGACTGCCCCCTCTGCCCAACAGGCAACAGACGGCCGTGGCACTCGCAGTTGTTCCACGTGCTGCGGCAGGCGTCCAGCGGCGGGGACACGCTGCTGGTGGACGGGTTCGAGTGCGCCGCGCAGCTGTTCCGCCAGGACCCGGCCGCCTTCTGGTGGCTCGCGCGCACCGCCATCCCGCACCACTTCGTCGGCGCCAGCACCCACTTGAGGGTGTCCCACCAACCCGTCATCAGGTTACTGCTCGCTTGCACTTTCACACCTGTAGCTGTACTTGAGTCACTTGATTTGCGTGTACACGTACATTGATGTTGCCATTGGCAGCGTGCCAAGGACAACTCATGCGTGCTACGTTCGTAAAATAATGGAAAAATGAGTGCTGTTAGAGTTCTGTATACGTTCACGTTTGAACGGCAATGAATTTGTCTTCAATTATGAACATGGAATCATAGTTGGCGCTCTTCCAACGTCAACTGTACGTTGGCTCTATCAATTCACTCGAGTATAGCAAAAAGATATCATAGCAAAAATGTCATTTGTCTTTATTTAAGAATATACGATTTTCTATTTATAACTCTGTAGTATCTGGAATATCTTTGGATCCTTTACACCTCCCTTGTCGTTTCTGGTAATTTTTATTTATGAAAACTAAAAATTCACTCACTTTCACACCCCCAAAAATGTCAGACTGACAAACGCGAAGCGGCTGAGCGACGAGAACACCCTGGACGGGGGCAAGGACATTCTGCAGATCAGGTGCCGGTTCCGCAAGTGAAAAAGTTAAGAGTTAAACTTAAGAGTTGAGTAAAATGACAAATGATAAGTTAAGAGCAAAGTTAAAAGTTAAGAGTTGAGTAAAATCATTTGTCGTTTTACTCAACTCTTAACTCTTAACTTTACTCATAACTTGTCATTTGTCATTTTACTCAACTCTTAAGTTTTAACTCTTAACTTTTCCACTTGCGGAACTGGCCCCAGATACAACCCCTACGACCGCGCCCCGCTCGCGCCCAGGCGGTGGCTCGATGTGAACGCTTTTTATGACTACTACACGAGGTAATTCTGTTGTTTGTATTCTTGTTTATGGGGGCGGAGTTTACGCTGGTTGGTTCTTGATTGGCTGCTTGATTTGTGGGCTCACTTATCGCTTTATGAGCAAATTCCACGTCTGATCGTTTACACAACCGTCTTCCTTTTCCAAACTTGTGGGTCAATAGAATTCTACAATTAAGGCAAGCTCGCAATTATCTGATTCCGCACACTTTGTGACACTGGGGTTCGATTCCCACCGTCGGCAGTGCCCTTTTTGCACTGTTCGCACGCACGCAGACTTTGCGACGTGGTGAACAGGGAGGAGAACGAGTTCTGGGTGCGGCTGTCGCCGGGCGAGTGTCTGTTCGTGGACAACTGGCGCGTGATGCACGGCCGCAGCGCGTACAAGGGCGGCCGCGTGCTGGCGGGCAGGTACCTGGACCGGTGCGACTTCGTGTCCCGCGCCCGCGCCACCGGCGTCTATTGACCCACTCTGCAAGTCATGCACACACCGTGTAGAATGTCCCGTAGAAAGTGATGTTAATGTCATGAAACTTTACACGGTCTACTCTGGGAGTACACGCTGATTAACAGTACGTTTTATAATTTTTTTTGTTTTTGTTTTTTTTCTGTTGATTCACACAAAAGTGCCATATTTTGCATTTATCGACTCCATTTTATATTTATTTCCCGTTTCTGTACTCATTCTTGCGTGATTTGGTTTTTATAATTAGCGAAACAGTTTTTCCCAAAGACAAAACATGAACCGTAAATTTATAATCTATAGAGTTACGTAACTGCGAGAACTCGGTTCGCATGTAAACCCGGTGCACATGTATTTAGACCAGGTGATCGGGGGGCAAGGGACATTTAAAGGATTCCAGGACATATCCAGGAGTGGGGGACTGTTTGTTTACTGAACCCGGTGATACGGGGGGTGGCTCAGCCTTCCTCCTAAAATTTTACCTATATGGTGACGGAATAGTGCTGGCACCATTGGTGTTGGCGCCAAAAATCCCTGATATGTGTAAATATACTTATAAAATATCAGTGCGATGGAAAAATGCGGGAAATTTGACCTAGATGTGCACCGGGTTTACATGCGCACCGGCACAGACCCTTACGTAAATACATCCTGTATTTTATTTAGGTACGTACATATTGTATTTGGGTACATACTAGATTCGTATGTTATAGCGGTTGTTTTACATGGTGCGGCAATTTAGACGGACGCTCTAGATTTCGAATAACTCGTCACTGGGTGGTCGGATAAACGTCAAATTTTAGGCCAACATAAACAACTGAGTAGGAAAGGATCCCTGAAAATATGGCTGCGATAGCTCCACTCGGTCTTAAGTTATTCACGCAAACACCAATGATTGTCGCTTTACTATCACCTCGTGGCAATACACTTCCGCAAAACAGAAGCTGCGGATGAAACCCAGATTGGTTGCAGTTGGCTATTGATACGAGTGCTGGTTACATTGAGTGATCATTTGTTGCATTTTGTGAGTCGGTGCACATCACTCCTTCATAATAAACATTTTGCACTGGTTTTTGTGCGTTTTTATCGCTCAATGCCTATTGTCACGAGGTGTATGTTGTGACAATTGCATGAAAAACTTAAGAACGAGTGGAGCTATCGCAGCCATATTTTCAGTGATTCTTTCCTATTTAGTTGTTAATGTTGGCCTAAAGCTTGACGTTATTAATCCGACCACCCAGTGACGAGTTATTCGAAATCTAGAGCGTCCGTCTAAATTGCCGCACCCTGTAGTATTACATGTGTCGGATTTTCTATGGACGGGATTTTTTTGAATCAATGTGTCATAAGCCCAAATATTTTATATCGTATTTGTACACTTTAGTCAATATAATTTGCCAAAAAATCTTCCCAAAACTTCACAAGTAGGATCATTTCCGCAAATCTACTTAACCTATGAATTCGAATAGCACCACCGGAAGTTTATTTTAACAAA
The DNA here is from genome assembly GCA_964036195.1 of Sphaerolaimus hirsutus. Lineage (NCBI taxonomy): Eukaryota > Metazoa > Nematoda > Chromadorea > Monhysterida > Sphaerolaimidae > Sphaerolaimus > Sphaerolaimus hirsutus. The sequence goes on along the minus strand of OZ038451.1, from coordinate 1,348,656 downwards.
ATTTAGATTTGAAATTTGTTTTTAGCAGGGTATGAATAGAACTTTCACCGACATCTACTGTCAGTTTTATTGGAAGAATATTTATGCTTTATGTCGTTGTTTTTTTTTTGTGAAGAGTTTTAAAGTGCACGATTGGAAAAAGATAAATACATTGATTATGAATTTTGAAATTTTGTGATTTTGTAAACACAAACAGAACACGGATGTACCGTAGTCTAGACGCTGCGCACTTGACAGCGACATCTACCATATCCCGGCTGAATAAAGAAACCGCCATATTCGCATCACATTAACTGCTCTCATGTGTGAATATGATACTTTACGTGACTTTATTTATAAAGGTTTTTGTAACATTATGTGTCAAGCATGCTGTCCCATCAGGTGGCAGTCCCAAGCCCTGTAAAGTGTAAAGTTAAGTGTCAAATGCAAAGTAACGTGTCAATTGTCATGCAAAGTTCAGTAATTTTTTTTTCTTTTTTGTTTTGATTGGCACTTTACTTTGCATTTGACACTTAACTTTACACTTTACAGGGTTGGGACTGCCCCCAGTGTATTGTAGAGTGAAGTCGCCTTTATCAGAGTTTATCCATATTTATCACTGTAAAGTCTGTCACTAGGACACTTATTCGCAACACCCCCAGTGACCCCCCGATCTAAGCCCCCCTGCCAAGGTGCCGAAATACAAGTGTGCAAAACATGTCTGCAATACAAGTGTGCAAAACCCGCTGTGCAAATGCGTTACTGTGGGCGCTTGCTGGCGACTGTCTGGGGGCCCCCTTTGAAATGAATGACTTTTATGGCAGCGGCTTTGCCAATTCCAAGGAAGAGAGTGAATTTCGAGAGAGTTGTGTCAAGTTTGTCACCGAGGCTCCGAGGGGTTTGTTCATTTGCGTGATATTTTACTGTGTATGCTCGGCGGACCGTGAACTATGTGATAAATTTTGAAATTAATTACCGTATTTATTCTAATAGAATGGCGGGTCTCCAATAGAAGGTACATATAGTGCTGGAATTTTGCCAAATGCATAAAAAATATCAGTGGACGATGCGATTTAGTGGCTTTGGTTGTTTTGATCTGGTGCTATTTTGACATAAATAACTAGTGCAAAATAAGGCGGGAATCGAACCCGCACCTCTCGTATAGAACACGAGTGCCCTAACCACTAGACTACAGAGGCGGCTGGGCTCTTCACTATATGAGGGGCTGACATGCTGCTTTATGCAATGCCCTTAACAATAAGATGTTGAATGAACTTAACGAACCGTCATTCTTTAAAATATCTGTGACGTAACACCTAGAAAAACCTTGGGAGAAAGTGAAAAAAAATATGCTGAAAAAATGACGACAGAAATAGAAGGGCTGTCTCCAATAGAAGGGCGGGTAAAAAAAGTTGACGAAATAATAGAAGGGCGCCCTTCTATTAGAAGAAATACGGTATTCCATAGTAGAAACGAAATATTTTGAAGAAAAACCTGTATGATATTTGTTCATTATTCAGATGGTTTACGGTAGGTAAGCATACTAAGTGTGATGTCGGCCGAGTAAAGTTACAGGGTGCGTGTGTGCGTATGCTATTCACGAAGTGAGCATTCAGTCCCTTCTCAGGGTCAGCGGATGAAAAGTTGTGCTACACTGATGACACTGCCATGCTGCTCGACTTGGGTACTTCACTGGCGGACAATGGAAACACTGTGCACCAGAAACACCTGGCCAAATGGTTCTATTCTTTTTAATCACCTTATTTCTTCGAATACCCCTGCTCAAATTAACGCTACTATGGAATACCCTGGCTCAGAGCTAGCTGGCAAAAAATAAACCCTCTATGGGGGTATTTCGAACGAATATGGTAAATATTTGTTAAAAGCGTTTATTAGACGACACTCACTTATTCGTTTCACGGTTATTGTTTGTTTATCGGAAAGTACTGCATCGATTTAGATGATAAACTCAAATCACTTTACACCTTGCACGCGTGGTCTACGTTGGAAGCGTGCCAAGGTTATTTGACACGTGCAAGTTTCATAAAAAAAGTTGATAAATTCATTGGTGTTATGACATTATACATAGCGTATTCACGACAATGCATTTTTCAATTTAGACTGTTTCAATCTTCAATATTTAGAAAAATCCTATGCTTAAATGTGATTGGCAGACTTCCAACGTGAGACAAAAATCAGTACTGGTGCAGAGTGTCAAGTTCACCGAGTATATCATCCAATAGATTGTCACTGATATTATTGGTGGCGTTATGACTTCCCATTTTTGAATGCGACTCAACACGCATTTTGAATAAGAATACGCAATTTATCTCGCAGCTTCACGTGCACTTATTTGAATTGTCCCGATCGAGGCTACGGCGGCGCTGTGGGGCGGATCTTCAAGCAACTGTTCAAAAGCAACTACACCCTGGACGCAGTCGAGTTGGCAAGACTCCAATTCGACGGCAAAGGCAGCTATGGAAACGGGGCGGCCATGCGTGCCGCGCCAGTGGCGCTCGCGTGCGGTGGGCGGGGCTTGTCCAATGAGGATACACTTCTGCAGCTGGCCACCATGGCTAGAGATCAGGTGCTCATATGTTTACCTTCACTTGGAATCTGTGTTTTTCTGCGCTGCTCAGATGGGAAATGGACAAGGGAATTTAGAGCTAAAATTCTGGCCTGTAGTTCATTAATTTTTAAGTACGGTTTTTTGTTCCGTTTCCGGCTCAGTGCTGCCACGCACAACTGGTTAACAGCCGAAAGTTCGAAACCTGGTATATTTACTTGTTTTTACACATTTGAGTTTACGGGTTTGTCAACTACTGTTGACAGACGTTATGATTATTCATTATTGTGTATTCAATTGCCTTTAATAGGATTTATCAGCTTTTGAAATTTCGGCTTTAGTTAAAAGAATCAGTTCGAGTGGACAATTATGGGTCCAGCCTATTACGCATGTAAACCCATCACGCATGTAGACCCATTATAGACACATTATACCCGCAGGGGTAAGAAGGGGGGGGGGGCGGGTAACCCCACCCCAATCCGCCCAGCTATCGTTCTATCCCTGTGGCAAAATTTTTTTGCGGTTACTGTCCCCTAAACAGCCCGCCCGCAAATTGCCTAACTATCTGGCTATCTAGCACAATTATATCTTCGGACGTGCACCCCTGTAGGCGGAGCTAACGCACTCGCACGCGGGCGCCGTACTTGGCGCCATTGTGCAGGCAGCGGCGGTGGACTGCGCGCTGAACTCGCCCAGCGACGAGCAGCCGCAGCGCTTTGACACGGATGCGTTTCTGGCGCAGTTGAAGCTAGTTGTGCAGTTGGCTGGCGACAAACTTTTTGGGTGTGTTTTTTTTTGGGGGGGGGGGGTTGGGTATTATTTAGCTCGCATGCTTCAAACGGGGTCCCCATTCGAATACCTATTACGCAAACTATTCGAATTTGCCGACAAATTCAAATCGATCCCGGTCATAGCCTGAAAAACCCAGTCGCGTTTTGATTCCTGTGTGTGGGTAAAATGAGTAAAACAAAATACAATATTTATTCAACACAATCTAATATCACGGTTAGTTAATATCATATAATCCCCAAAAACATCAATATAAAAAGATCGCGCACGGCGTATTCGTTAACGTTGACTGTCGCCCTCGCGCATGAATATTTGACGTATTTTGGTGCGGAGCTGCGGGTACAGCGCCAGCATGATGAGTCTGCGGTGTTTATTGGATTTTGGTATTTTGGACAGGTGCCAAATGTCATACATTTGTATACACGCGACAGATGGGCCACGCCTGAGCTGGATGAGACCAATCCCGCACCGTGTCTATAATGTGTCATAGGGGAATTTTGAGCGTATCGTAAAACGTATCCAGGAATTTTGAGCGGGGGGGGGGGGTGCTTGTTCACGAAACCCACCCGGTGAACGGGGGGGGGGCATAGCCCCCTAAATTTTTACCTATAGAGTGGCGGAATGGCGCCATGGCGGGGCGCCTACGAGTAGCGCTAGCGCCATGGCGTCATTCCGGCACTTTGAAGGCAAAATTTTAGGGGGGGGGGGCTTAGCCCCCCTCGTTCGCCGCGCTCCTTAAACAAACAGCCCCACCCGCTCAAAAATCCTGGATACGTCCCTGGGTGGATGTGTACCTATTTATCTGCAAGTGAACTGTCTCTGCCATGTCCCGTGAAATTCCGGGATTTAGCAGTCCCGATCCCGAAAATTTTCAAATCCCGATCCCGATCCCGAGAAACTCCCAAGTCCGGGATCCCGATCCCGGAAAAATTAGTGGAAATGATAAAAGATGAAAAAATGACATTTTTGCATGCAAAAATTTGAACACAAACCCCCAGCGTCCATTTTATGCCAATTTTCTGGCATCCAACAGTGTTTTGAGACCTTTATGAACAACTGTGGATGCCAGAACATTGGTCAAAATCTCTATCCCAAGACCCCAATCCCGATCCCGAAAAAATGCCAATCCCGATCCCGTAACCCCAATCCCGGCCAATCCCGATCCCGATCCCGAAATCTCAAAAAACCAATCCCGATCCCGATCCCAATCCCGAAAAGTCAATCCCGTTTGAACCCTAGGTTCAGAGAGTAGTAGCCAAAAGTCTTGCCTTGGGACAGATAGATAACTGGCTGATTTGAACCTGAACCCCTCAACCTCCCCCAATTGGCGACTTCTGCAAATATTGCCATCAATGGCCCCACGCACGCTAGTTGACATCGACACCAAATGTCAACTGGTTCCGTTCCTAATTCAAAGATTGTGTTTGAACGTCATTCGTCCACACGTCAGCAAGCTTTGAATCGGGATAAACACCAGTTGACATTTGGTGTCAATGTCAACTAGCGTGTGTGGGCCCAATACACGTGATTTAAACATTTTGCAAGCCGCAACTCGATATGCAAAGGTGATAAGTAGGCGAGACGCATGGCTGACCCGTTGCTGCCGTGCGCGATCATGAACGGTATGGTGGCGCAGACGAAGTAGCCCAGCGGCGTGGGGAAGGCCAGCATGCCCAGGTGGAACGAGATGACCATGCCCTGCGGGGGTGGCACTCACTTTTTACCGTATTTCCTCGAAATACCCCCCGGGGGGTGATTGTTTCATAGTGCTCCCGAGAGGGGGGGGGGGTATTTCGAGGGGGGGTTATTATTTCACAGGAAATTTTTTGAAATCCTAGTACAAAATCGTGGTTTGTGATGTGCGCTGGGGTAGAAAAATGCATCAATAACTGACATGTATCAACTCCTGTATACTAATATTAGTACGTAGATGGTATAAACACTGTTCTAACGTGATTCCAACATTGTTTTAACGTGTGTTCTGCACTTCGCAGAACACAGACTGCAGTATTTGTCATGTACGTTCTCTTTACACTCAATCTGGGGGGGGGGTGATTTCGAGGGGGGGTGATTGTTTCATAGTGGTCTCGAGAGGGGGGGGGGGGTCAAACGAGGGGGGGGTATTTCGAGGAATTCGGAATGAGATATTACGGTATTCAGTTTTATTTTTTTATCAGTTACATGAGTTAAAATGTCATTGTAAAATGATTCTAGTAATGCTTCTGCACAGATATCCATCAAGATAGAGAATGAAAGAGACTGTAACAAGTCAGGCAAGTCAATCACTGTAAAATCTGTCCCATTTTATAACCAATGAACTACATTTTGACACAGAAAGAAATACCATATTTAATTTTCCATGATCAGTTGTGATGCCATTCCCCAGCCCACTATTGAACAAGGGGAACTGCCGCCCAGACCCCCCAAGCCGCTGACCTCGGCGATGCAAGCGTTGAGTGCGGTCTGGGTGAAGAGCCTCACCTCGCCGCTGGTGCGTCTGCTCACCGCAGTGCTCAGCCCAGCCATGGTCGTGGGCGCGGCCGTGCGCAGTCCCTGCGTGTAGCCCACCACCGTGTGACCAAGCGCCTGGCCTACCTGCAGGGGTCAAGGCAGGGGTCTCGAATGGGGGGGGGGGGGTTACCTATTTTCAGCTATTTAAAGTACCATATGCTCTTGTATACTCCTTTTGAGCTATTTTACACCTACTTTTAGCGATTTTTCTCCTATTTCCTCCTTCTATGCCCCGAAAAAGCCTATATATCGAACCACCACAACCCCCCCCCAACCCCCCCTCCAGAAAATGTATCAGCTATCTACCCCTCCGGAGGATGGATTTGCTATCTATCCAACCACTCGGAGGGTCAAAATTCAAGATACCCCTGGGTCAAGGGGCACAATTTTGACACAATTTTCTCACAGAGTCACTTGTTTTCATTACTTTTTGAGCATTTTTGCTCACTCCATCATGACATGGTCATCAATAAAATGAAAATTGTTTAAAAAAGAAAAAAACTTATCGTGAAACAACATCTTATTTCATTTCCTGCCTTCTACTATTAGAAGCTGTGTATGTACTTATAAAGTTTTAGTTTTCTTTTTACACTTTTACACCTTTTACACCTAGTATACCTAGTTTTGCTATCTACACCCAGAAAATTCTATCGAATGAGACCCCCACAAACCCCAGATGTTCTCCCAACTACCTAACCCCCAGAATATACAGGGGTGGGCATCTTCAGTTACCGCTGGGAAAATGCGATAGATTGAGCTACGGTTGAGCTATCAGAATGAAATTCTAACACAATGGAGTAGACTCCATAGGACACCTATTCTGAAGTTTGCAACCCAAACGGCCACATTTTGGGTGAGTTGTGGAACACACGGTTTTTAGTGTAATTTTGTGACTTGGCGTCACCCATAGGATAAATTGAGGGTGGCATTTGAGGGGGGGGGGCATCGGTCGTTGGTGTCGTCCCATTCTGTCGTACATCGGCCGATTTTGATGCCCTTTGAGTATGTTGTGGTCGGGGCTACTACCAAATTCTTTTTTTACTCGAATAGTCCCCCAGTCCCGAGACAAGGGGGGTGAAGTCACAAAATTACACTAAAAACTGTGTGTTCCACAACTCCTCCAAACTGTGGCCGTTTGGGTTGCAAACTTCAGCATAGGTGTCCTATGGAGTCTACTCTATTGTGTTAAAATTTCATTGTGATAGCTCAACCGTAGCTCAATCTATCGCATTTTCCCAGCGGTAACTGAAGATGCCCACCCCTGTACATTAAGGACCTATCTAAACTGCGGCCAGGGTCCAATGGCACCAGACCGGCGCACCTTAGTCTTTTTGTGTTCGATGCGCATGTTTGCGGCTCGCATGCGACGCAGCGTGGCCACGTTCAACAAGATCAGGATCACGATTGCCGCGCTGCACGCTGCGAGGGGGTTGGTTGCTACTGGGTGCTGCGTGACTCGGTGTTCCGAAAGGCTCTAAATACTACATTGTAACCAGGGCCGTATCCAGGGGGGGAGGGCTGCAGCCTGTATTATTATCAGCAATTCGGTAAATGTACACAAATTCCCTATAAAATACACTTTTTGGCGTGCTTGTCACTCTGTGTATGTATATTTACATACATATGCAGCGCAGCGGTTCTTGGCGCCAGCGCCAACGCCAATGGCGCCATGGCGTGGCGCCTACAGATGGCGCCAGCGCCTTGGCATCATTCCGTTACTGGGTAAGGCAAATTAGGTCAAATTTGAGTGGGAGTGGGGCCGAGCATCCCCCCCTGTTTACTGGGCACCATAAACAAGCAGCCCCCCACCGGTCAAAAATCCTGGATACGTCCCTGATTGTAACTCATGCTGGGTTTTAAATAGATGAAAATTGCTTGTTTGGAGGGTGTATAGCTGGATGAATTTCTGTGGGATAGCTCCTATGCAAGTAGTAGCAGTGTGAAAGTCAATATGAGCATTCTGCAAATGCACTCTCTGTGCAAGTAAATATGCATCCCAGCCTACTACTGGGGGTGAGCACATGCACTTGTCGCAGCAGTGGTCAGGGGCCCAGCACAGCACATGCGTGATCACATTTTGTGTATAGTGACTTCAGCACACATCAACAATTGTGCCATTGTTTGTGTGGCTCTTTCATGGGACCGCCACAAAAATTCTTTTGATGTATTGGCATATTGTTGACATATTGTATTGTTTACATATTGTTTACCTATTGTATCGTTCACCGAAATGATAAGTGTGAATGGTGGCTGTGCAACTGACAGATGAGGCAGTGCCAGCCCAGCGCCAGGCCGCACGCGGTGTCTGCTCGATGCAAACCACTCCGCGTGGCTGCTCCATTTTGTGCATTTACATGTGCATACTCGGGTCAAGTGTTCATGATGAATTTATGCTTTCGGGGTTTTATGTCAGATTATTATCATATTCACTTTTTAGTGCCCGTACCGCATGCTTGGTATGGATTAGGGTGTCAACAAAAACTTTTTGGCGGAAAACGGAAACGGAAACGGAAAAATTTTTTGCACATGCCGGGAAACGGAAATGGGAAAAAATTTGCGCTTGCCGGACAACGGAAAACGGAAAAATGGAAGGCCGGAAAACGGAAACGGAAACTGAAAAAATTGCTGAAATTATGCAGGAAACGAAAAAAATTTGCCGGATATGGAAAAAATTTGCAGAAATTTATCCTGAATCATAAAAATTTGCAGAAATCTCACTAGAAATAGGAAAAATTCACTTCATTGAGAAAACAGAAACGGAAAAAAATTTAGCAGACGGAAAACGGAAACGGAAACGGAAAAAAATTTGCCTGTGGAAAGCGGAAACAGAAAACGGAAAGTTGACACCCTAGTATGGATGTTATTTACCATAATCTGACAAATATGGCAACAGGAGAAAAAAGTGCTGAAGAATCCTGCAGTCGTTTCACAGCAATATATTACTGAAGAACACCTCATTTGAGATTGATCACTCAGATGGCATATATACTGTAGAAAGTATAGCAAAAAGTGCAGCCCATATGTAAATATACACCAGTGCACAGAATGGAGTGGAGTGCGGAGTGGTGCAGCGGCACTGGGGTACACCCAGCCCAGCCACTCGGCCGACGGCACCAGGGGGCATTCCCAGACCCTGTAAAAAGCTCTGTAAAATGTCAAATGTCATGCAAAGTGTCAAAGTCATGGAAAATGCCCTGCAAAATGGCAACTCGGTTGCCATTTCGCAGGGCATTTTCCATGACTTTGACATTTTGCATGACATTTGACATTTTACAGGGCTTTTTACAGGGTCTGGGAATGGCACCAGGTCGCACCCCTCGGCCGGCCAGAAATATCCCTGCAGGTGGGCACTGCATGGTGTTACTGTTCTAAATATACAAATATTTGGGTTAATGCAGTATATAATACAAGCAACTCACGGTAGTGTTGACTAGAGAAAATATCCAGCAGATGAGGATTATGGCTTTAGTTCTGCCGGCGGTGAACACCATCTTGTACTGCAATGTGAATCGGGTTTTTTTTATCCATATTTTGTACTCCGCCACTCCAAACGCTGCAACTATCTATATACCCCAGGCGCCACTCGGTTATCTGTGCACCCCCCCCCCCCGCAAATCGATTTTAGATATCTAAATTCCTCACCAAAACCCCATTAGAAAATGTTTCAGCTATACAGGGTGCGGCAATTTAGACCTGCGCTCTAGATTTCGAATAACTTGTCACTGGGTGGTCGGATTAACGTCAAATTTTAGGTCAACATTAACAACTAAATAGGAAAGAAACCCTGAAAATATGGCTGCGATAGTACCACTCGTTCTCAAGTTATTCATGCAAACGCGTAATTGTCACTTTACCATCACCCCGTGATAGGTTTTAAACGGGATCCACTTTTCGGGACCCGGATCGGGATTGGGATTGTTTTTTCAGTTTTTCTCTCTCTTTTTTCGCAGCGGCATGCCAAAATGCGTGCGCGTGCGCCATTAATCCTCCTTACCGATAAGGAAATCGGCAGACGCTTGCGTAATTGGTTGTAAAGCAAGGTGTATTTAAGGTGCAAGGTAGTAAAGCGACAATTATTGGTGTTTGCATCAATAACTTGAGAACGAGTGGAGCTATCGCAGCCATATCTTCAGGGATTCTTTCCTATTTTGTTGTTAATGTTGACCTAAAATTTGACATTAATCCGACCACCCGGTGACAAGTTATTCGAAATCTAGAGCGCAGGTCTAAATTGCCGCACCCTGTATATCCCTGGGGAGGGGCGATTTACCATCTATCTGAGCCCCAAGGGGTTCAAATTAACAAAATGCCTGCAGCAGGGGTCACCTTGGTCGGGTGCGCTATAGCCACGTATCTGTTTACAGCTATGATAATCATCGTGTAGACGACGGCGACCCAGCACAGCACCACCACGTGGCCCAATTTCCTCAGCACACGGTACTGTTCCACGAGGTACGCTGCGTCGCTGCAAATTTGAAGTGTTTCGGTGAGAAACAATGGCGCTGCGCCTGCTGCTGCTAGTTGACATTGGCTGTCAACTGGTTACCATGTCAATTCAAATTTCAGTTAATCCATTCTATTGCACAGAATGATGTTGAATTCTTGTTATGCTGTAATCATATTTTACGGCAAAGAATACAACAGTGTCATGCTTAACTTTATGAATAACCTAAATTTCTGATATAACATGTGGACTTGATCATGTTTCGATGCCCGTCATCTAAAATCGAAATAGACATATGAACCAGTGTACGCTAAGGCAACATAAAATCAAGATTCAAAGGTTTAATAAAACTCTGCTCAGTCCAGGCTCTGATGAGTTTTTTCTTAAATGGAGGTTAATTCGAGGGTGAGTGTAATTAGACGAAATACGGTAACTCGGTTGGCAAGGTGCCAACAGACCCATGACATGGTCACTCACAAGAACAAGATGGGTGCGAGGGCGCACGTAGACACGGCCATGTTGACCGACTCTGCGATGACCATGTTCACGTAGAGCATGGAGAACTGCGAGTTGGCCAGCAGCTTCATTCGCAGCATCACCACCAGCACCAGCAAGTCGGTGCACAGGCCGGGGCCACTCACAGAACATGGCAAATGTCATGCAGACTGTCAAATGTCATGCAGAGTGTCGAATGTCATGCAGAGTGTCAAATGTCATGCAGAGTGTCAAATGTCATGGAAAATGCCCTGCAAAATGGCAACTCGGTTGCCATTTTGCAGGGCATTTTCCATGACTTTGACACTTTGCATGACATTTGACATTTTACAGGGCTTTTTACAGGGTCTGGGAATGCCCCCTGGTGCCGTCGGCCGAGTGGCTGGGCTGGGTGTACCCCAGTGCCGCTGCACCACTCCGCACTTCACTCCATTCTGTGCACTGGTGTATATTTACAAATGGGCTGCTCTTTTTGCTATACTTTCTACAGTATATATGCCATCTGAGTGATCAATCTCAAATGAAGTGTTTTTCAGTAATATATTGCTGTGAAGCGAATACAGGATTCTTCAGCACTTTTTTCTCATGTTGCCATATTCGAGTGTCAAATGTCATGCAGAGTGTCAAATGTCATGCAGAGTGTCAAATGTCATGCAGGGTGTCTAACGTGAATAGTCATTTTCAATGTAATGAAAAAATCGAATCTCAAGTTGGAAAAAATCCAATTTGTCATGTTGCATGGAATTTTACATGATTTTTCACACTTTGCATTACATTTTACATTTGCCACCGTCTGTTAGTGCCGGAAACGGATTCCAATCACCCCCAAGCAACCCCTTCATCGCCAGTGCCCCCCAGCGAGTGCGGCATCGGGCCAACATTTGCATGGCATTTTACATTTTACAAAGCATTTTACAGGGTCTAGGAGTGTCACCTGACAGGCCGATTGTAAAGATCACTAGGCCAGCAAACCTTTGCAGGGGTGCGCTGCGAATTTGAGGGTTGTTTTTGTGGGTGCAAACTAAATAGTGGTAACTTGAGCAACGTGTATCAAGTGTATAGTTTGGGGCCTATTCCGCAAGTGCCCAAGTGTCAAGATGTGATAATGATAAGTTATGGTGGTCAGTTTGGTGTAAATTCGAAAGTGGAAAAGTTCGGTGACGAGGTAATCAAGTGATAAGTAAATTTCACAATGAAATAGCTTGTAACTTTTCACTTGACTTTTCATCTGACTTTATTTACTAAAAAGGTCGCTGAGCACTTTTTCACCTGTCCACTTGCGGAATTAGCCCAAGTGTTTCTCTGCGTTCGGACACAAATTAACACAGGTTCTTGAGTGCCAGCGACAACTTTTGAATTTCACATTTTGCGCAAAGGCGAGTGCCACACCCCAAGCCTGTTTGGTGCCATGGTGCCAGGGGGCACTCCCAGACCCTGTAAAATGTCAAATGTCATGGAAAATTCCCTGCAAAATGGCAACCGAATTGCCATTTTGCAGGGCATTTTGCGTGATTTTTTACCCTTTGCATGACATTTTACATTTTACATTTTACAGCGCTTTTTACAGGGTTTGGGTGTGCCCCCTGGTTGCGGCATATCATGAATATGTACCTATTATACTCATTTACCTGGCATGCATCTGCACCCCTCCTGGCAGTCCTGGCGCTATGATTTCCAATGTCATTTTATTGCCGCTGTGCAGTTTTTTGAATTAGGTGCTCGTCTATTGGTATGTAGCGTTTAGTATTTAGATTTTGAGATTTTGAAGCAAGCTATTTTTATCTGCAAGTAGGTGGATAGATAGATGCTCCGCGTGTGTGCACTGCGAAAATAAATACTGAGATGAAATATTTATCAATCCCTTGCATTCTAAATCTAGGTAAAATATGTATGTAAAATATTTGTATCAGATCAATGTTTTTGTGTTGATTTCATGCAGGCGTTCGAAGAAATGAAGTGAAAAGCAATTTGAGATAAAAACACCTCTTGAATACATTTGCACAAATTACTGGGTATTTTTTAATCTAGTTTTTAAGGAAAGTTTCAACGAAAGGGTTCAGTTTTTAAAGACCCCGTTTACACGGATTTTTAGTGACGACTCGACAACAATAAAACGTTCAATAAGTTGAGTAAAAAGGTTCGTAAATATACCTTCTACCTAAGCGAATATGCAGGCCAAATTGCAGACTCGTGCTTGTAGCTCAAGATTTATAACGTTCAAAAAAAGTTTGCTATTGTCGCTGGCTGTCGGAGACAGTCCGACAACTGCAAAAGTTTTCAAACGCCTTTAACTCATGAGCTACAAGCACGATTGTGCAATTTGACATGCATATTCGCCTAGGTACGATGTATAATTGACCACTTTTTCTCATAAATATGGAACATTTTTACTCAACTTATTGAACTTTTTTTTTTGTCGAGTCGTCACAAAAAATCCGTGTAAACGGGGTCTAAGGAAAGTTTTAAAGTTTTATGGAAAAGGTTTGATTCGTGAGAAAAATGGTTACTTTAATACACACAATTCATGTTGAAAATATGTGTGATATTATAGTAAGTGATCGTTAAAGCCGTTTAAAAAATGCCGTTGTCGCTGTCACTGTGACAACAGAAATTTTTAAAACGCTGTTGTAATATCATTACATTGTGCTCTATTCTACACTTCAATGTTACACCATATTCTATTCTGTACACTTTATATTCTATTATAAGTAGGATTTTGGGTGATGTCTGAACCCCTAAACTTTATGTTTCAACCATCTCTTTATAAGTGGCTAGTGTTTGTGTTAAAACAGTTCAGTTTTCGGTTGCCCAACTTGGGTATTTATTTTTGGGTGTTTCATGATTCACTTTGGTGATGAAATGAAGTACTGAAAAACAACATTGGAGCGTGTCGCTGGGCGACGGTGGAATCATAAAGCACATTCGCACTTATCACGAACGTTCCTCTACTTTCATCTTGCCAGCGCCGGTGAGCTCGGCTGAGGCTCGCAGCTGGATAACACATTTGGGTGAGCCTGCCTATTAGCGCTGCCGAATGTGTTACATGGTGATCGTACTTATAAAAAAATAAAATTAACTGAACCCATGTGCAAAAGGCCGGCTGCAAACGACAGCACAGGCAGCACAAAAATTATCTGCCGCAGAGTAAATTCGACGCGTGCAGTGCGCCAAAATTAGTGCCCAGTAGGCACAGAATGCCTGACACTGAAGCAACTGCCCCTGGAGGCTCTGGGGTGACGGACCCCCCAAAAATTGTCCGACAAGTCACGTACACTGAGTGCGAACTCACACAAAAAATCACCGAGTGGACCCTGGCCTCAGATAGGTGGTCACTATTGAATGCGGGAAACTCGATAAACCAATACCGAAAAGACAAATGGCCAAAATTTAACTCACCGTGGAAAGATGGCACAGAGGTGCTCGCAAAAAAAGTATTGAAGCTGGCAGAAAAATACTTCAGTACCACAAAGGATGACCACATCACAATGGAAGACCCAGAAGGGGATTCCGATGATGATGCGGACAAAGATGCATCTCCCATAATTCGCCCTGGTGCAGGGGCAGTGCAACATGCAGCATACGTTCCCACCCCACGACGGGAACTGAAAGCAAATGTGCGATCAATGGATATGTCTGCACTAATGACTATGGTGCAGCAACTAATGCAACAGCAGCAGCAAATGAATGCACGAATTGATCAACTAGCCAGCACGTCATCACAGCAGCCCAAGCAGGTGCTAAGCCCTGCACCGGGCATCCCACAAATGACTGGCCAAATCACAGTAACCCCGCAATTGGCCAGTTCACAAAGTGGGCTGAGAAGTGACCCTTGGACTTGGGAAACAGATGATCGATTGGCAACATTGCCACAAGGGTCCATTTTGGAACGCATGATTGCATACATGGAATGCTATGCACTGTTGCCAGATGATGGACTGCCACGTTTGAGCATGCAAACCATACCCCAGGATCGGATGAGCGTTGGCCATGTCGCATCGGCAGCGAGCAAACAAATAAAATTTGACGGAGACCAGAAAAGCAAAACCGGCCCATTCAAATTCTGGCTCCACATGGTCATGCAACAATCAATGGGTGTACCAGAAAGCCAGCAGCATTTATTTTGGAACATTGTGTTCCAACAGTGCCTGATAGATGATGCTCAAGACAGATACATGAGCATCAGAATCGCTAGGCGCCATGACATTCTGTATGTGGTGGACAAATTGATTGGAATTTACCGTCTTGACCACCAAGTATACTCAGTGGCGGACTGGTATAATTTGAAAGCCACTGCAGGGGAATCAGTCACAGCCCTGTACACGCGCCTCTGCACAAAATTCTATCACATTAGTGAAAGGCTTTCAGACAAGGACCGTGAACAAATGATTGGGGACAAATTATTCATTGAGGTGCCCAAATTGGTCCCATCGTCCTGCTGGTACATGTGGAGGCAACGCTGGACAGAAAATGGTTGCACACTAGACATGGCAGTAACAATGATGGAGGCTACACGCAAAGAGGTGGAAAGGAATCGCGCACAGTGCAAGGAAGAACAGAATCAGAGGCAGCACCAACAGTACAGTGGAAATGAGAATGGGCAGACAGAATGCCACAATGCCGATCAAAGTAGACAGACAAAGCAAAAAGTGCAAAGCACCATAGCAACAAATGGTGAGCAGGCCAAAATATGTGCCACTTTTGACCCGAAAACACACAAAGGGCCATGGTGCACATACTATCTGCACGGAGCTCCAATGCCCCATGACCCATCTGAATGCTATGTAGACAGCAAATCACCAAAGTTCCGACCAAGCCGAGCAGAAAATGCGCAGCGCAACTTGACCAGACGAAGGCAAACTGACGAAGATGCGAAGCAAAACATGGAGAAAAAGTGCAAGGAGCTGAATATTCCATTCCAGACAGACAGCTCAGCAAGTCGGTGCACCCAAGCAGAGTATGAGGCAGAGTATGAAATATATGGGGCTGAAAGCGAAAATGAAGAATGGGGTGACCTTGACAGCTGGATCCCCACGATTAACAGCACAAAATATGGTGAAGAAAGCCATGGGGCACTCACAAATTCACCAGACCCAATGGCTACAATAGTGTTCCAAGGAGTCCCGATCACCGGGCACATTGACACATGTTGCCATATTGGCCTGTTCATCGAAGAATTGACATTGGAGGAAATGTGGGCCAAATCAGCTCTCGACCCAACACAAGAACGCGCAAAATTCAGACCGTACACTGGCAGCGACATCCGAACATCGGGAAACATCATCAAAGGGGAATGGCTCAGAACTTATGACATGTTGGTGGAGCACACTACCCCAGATGGAGTACGGCACAAAGATATGCTGCCAGCAGTGGTGAAATTGTGTGGATTTTTGCCACCTGCAGACCCATTGCTGATTGGCCAAACAGCAATTTGGGGGCCACTGCAAGTAGTGCGAACAGCACACAAGGAACTGGAAAGATTGTCAAAGAAATACAAACAAGAAATGGGAACAAAATTGAGACAGGGCAACACAAATGTGCTGCAAGCCCAGAAACAGCGAGAGGGACTGAAGGTGCCCACAGTGGTGGCAGCCAGATGCACACCAGACAAGCCACCAGGGCACAAAACAAACCAGAAGCACATTCCCTCCACACCTGAAATCGCCAGCCACAAGGTCGCAGCCATGTTGAATGCAAGAAAACAAGGCAGTAAACACCACTCTCGCATATTTTGGAGTCAGAATTTCCGTAAAGTGTCCCACCTGATTAACACAAATGCAAAAAATTCAACTCATGCAAAGAGCCCGCTGCCAAGTGCCCATGCCAAATACATGACATCATCCTACCACCATCTACCCCGCCAATTCCAGTCATTACACTAATTATGGCATTCAATTGACAGATGAAGAACAAATGGAATGTGAGAGGAATTTGAAGTGTGGGTGATTCTGCCAAATTGTGATATTTACAGCTTGTGATTGATTTTTGGTATTTTGTTTGGCATTGTTTTATTATTTTTACAGGATGTTGATGGTAAGTTTTGTCAGTTCCCCCTGGTAGGGTGAACTTGGGGGGGACTGTTGTAATATCATTACATTGTGCTCTATTCTACACTTCAATGTTACACCATATTCTATTCTGTACACTTTATATTCTATTATAAGTAGGATTTTGGGTGATGTCTGAACCCCTAAACTTTATGTTTCAACCATCTCTTTATAAGTGGCTAGTGTTTGTGTTAAAACAGTTCAGTTTTTGGTTGCCCAACTTGGGTATTTATTTTTGGGTGTTTCATGATTCACTTTGGTGATGAAATGAAGTACTGAAAAACAACATTGGAGCGTGTCGCTGGGCGACGGTGGAATCATAAAGCACATTCGCACTTATCACGAACGTTCCTCTACTTTCATCTTGCCAGCGCCGGTGAGCTCGGCTGAGGCTCGCAGCTGGATAACACATTTGGGTGAGCCTGCCTATTAGCGCTGCCCTATGTGTTACAACGCCTATAACTTTTGAGTGACAAGCATAAAATTATCTGGAACATGGAATTGCGTAAAAGTACTGTGTATTATACACAAACTGTGTTTTCTGTATACACACTGTGTTTTCTTCCAAATATGGAACTTTTTCCTTGAGTTATGAAGAAAAAATGAAAATTGTCACAATTTTCTTATAAACACCGCCTAAAGTCATATTTATCACATCAATTATGACGACATTCTTTATCAATTTACTTTGATGCAAATTGATACTTTCTATGCAAATAGTTGGCCGTTGATTTGGCCGTCCAAAATTTGACACGTCACATTTCCAATCAAATTTGAATGGTGATCATCATGTAAAGTGTTCATTTGCATAAATAAACTCGGGCACTATTGATTCGGTCAAGAATGTCTAGCATGAGTCAACCCTCTGATGAAAATATTTATTCAAAACGGAATTTGCATTTCAATATTTTCAGTGGGAACTATTTATTTACGCTGAGTTTGTAAAAAGTAAATTACTTGTCAAGAGTAGTGATGTAAAAAGCGCTAGGATTTAGGCGCCAGAGCAAAATGGCGCCAAGCGCCAGAAGCGCATGGCGCTTTTTACATTGGCGCTAGCGCCAAGCGCCAGCGCCAGGCATTCTGTTCCTAGCACCAGTCAAAAATAGCGCAAAGCGCCAAAAGCGCCACGGCGCTTTTCATAGGAATGGCGCCAAGCGCCAATAGCGCCACGGCAAGATAGCGCCAAGCGCCAAAAGTGCCATTTCGCGTTTTGCTTAGCGCTGCCAGGAGCCAGCGCCATGTCGCTTTTACATCACTAGTCAAGAGCAGAATACAGTTCTGTGTTGAACTTCAAAAATTCAAGCCAATACTCGGGTGGGTCCCCCCCCTCAGTGTATTGTAGGGGGGGGGGGGGGGGTTAGGGCATTTCTACGGGGGTGCACTGATACGCACATCTGCCCGTTTTTTTCAGTTGACACTTTTCCAAGTGATTTTCAGATATGAGTGAAGTGAAAAAAGTTCACTAATGTCATTGCGCAATGTTTTTCACTCCACTCATATCTGAAAATCATTTGGAAAAGTGTCAAGTGAAAAAAAGGGGCAAATGTGCGTAACGGGCAGATGTGCGTATCAGGCCTGCCCTATTTCTACAGCTAGCACGCAACAAGTCAAGCAACCGAGTCACAATTTAGATTTAGATATTTAGATTCATGTAAATATTCTGTGGGGGCTTACATTCAATTGGGAAGGTGTTGCAATGCGTTGCCTACCGTAATCGAAGTGCCATGGAAACGCCCCCCCCCCCCCCGCAGGCAGTCGGCAGATGGAGATAAAAATGTGCTGGGGTTCGCGCAGATTTCGCACCCCCGTGGCTAGATAGGACGGCTGGGAACCGTTGCGGGGTGCTACTCCCAGACTCTGTAGAATGCCCTGTAAAATGTCAAATGTCATACAAAGTGTCAAGGGTCATGTGAAATTCCCTGCAAAATGGCAACTCGGTTGAACGGGCGACGGGTGAAACGGGTGCTTTTTAATTTTTACGTCAATAAAATGATATGAAACCGCGAAAAATATACTTTTTGAATTGATCATGTCAAAAAATATACGGGCGAGATGGATACACATGTAGGTATCCAATATAAGTGTGCCGTCCCATGTGGAACCCCAGTATAGGTGTACCTGGACAAATTGAGCACAATCGAGCAGCTGCTGGCACGCTGCCAGCGCCACGAGGGCACCGCCACGGCGCCGAGCGCGAGCGAAGTCATAGACAAGTTGGGCAACTCGATCGCTGCGAGCGAGTCCGTGCCCGCTGCCCTGTTCGCGTTTCTCAGATGCGCTAAGGAACTGTGGCCGGACGAGGTTTTACAGGTGTGTGATGGTTACTGGTGATGTGATTGCTCCACTGGTGTTTAGCGATTTTGGTGCCTGGGGCTAGGTTTTGGAGGACGACTATGGTCTGATACCCGAACATTTTGTGGAGCCGCACCGATACCCGAAACCGAGTCCACCCGAACCCGATACCCGACATCAATACCCGAACGACACTTGAGACCCGAAAATACCAGACGCATGTAAATACAGACTCTTGCACCTTTTTGGAAATGATACCCAATACCCGACTCGAAGTTTTCGGACCTGATTACCGAACCCAAAATGTTTGAAATTCCATACGTCATTTTTTGAAAGTACCTTTTGCTCCTTGACGCCTTGTGCCATTTTTTGTGGGCACATTCAAAATTGCACCAAAGGCATTAGCGCCATTGCGTTGTATGTAATTGACAATTTGCAACTAAACACCTTCCCGGTCAAGTTAGCCACCCATTTTTTTATTTCACTTCGGAAGCTATATCTCGGGTTATGGTTGGGCTATAGAGCTGAAACTTTGTAAATATATAGTTGTAACATCCATCAGCTCTGCAACAATGGGAGGAGGCATGGCGACTAACTACAGTGAGGGTCGCCCTATATGCCAAAAATTTTTGCGGGGTTTTCAGTGTCCCAAACAAGTTCACCACCCACTTGATTAGCTACACTACAGGGGCTGTATCTCCAGTTGTGGGGGTGGTAGAAAGCTATAAATTTTAGGGTGTCTTGGCAAAACCCACTACTACTATTCACCAGTGAGGCAGCTCCCGACGACCCACTACAGTGTGGGTCGCTGTGTATAAATTTGTTGTTTTTTAAAAAACGACCCAAGTGTCCTGAACAAGCTCACCACCCAAATGCATTTTAAAAAAGTTTTGAGAACATACATGATATAAAAACTTAATTAGGTTTTAACCCTAGTTCTGCTAATTAAATTTTTTTTCGTTGTTTAGCCACCCCCCTCAAAAATGGCAGACCGAAAATTTCATTTTAAACCAATTTTTTGTTCCACACGTTAAAAGTTGGTTTACAAAGTTCAGTAGGGGAGAGTCTAAAGTACAAAGTTATGTAAACAACATGCCCTCCAAAATGGCCACATAAGGAAATTTATTTGGGTGTAATGAAAAAGTTAAAGATCTGTTAAATTTTGTTTCTGGAATGACATCATTATGACATCACAGACTTCACCCCAAATAAATCGTCCTTATGTCGCCATTTTGGAGGGCATGTTGTTTATGTAACTTTGTACTTTAGACTCTCCCCTACTGAACTTTGTAAACCAACTACTAAAGTGTGGAACAAAAAATGGTTTAAAGTTAAATTTTCAGTCTGCCATTTTTGATGGGGGTGGCTAAACTATTTTCGAGGGGGGAATTATTCAAGGGGGGGGGGAACTATTCAAGCAAATACGGTAATTCTAAATACATCGCAATTGACTTGCGGCGCAAAGGCTTACGATATGCTCTGTTTTAGTTGATGGGCTTTTCAATTGCGTGCCTGGGGAGATTGTTATTATTCTACACGTGACATTAAAATCACTGCACGTGTAGACTATGCGCCATAGTTGTTAAAACGTATTTACGTTTACTCAAAAAGTAGGTTTACTCGAGTACTGAGTATATACGTTTACGTATACTTTGAAAAGTACCTGTACTAGCTTTTACGTATACTTTTTTAAAGTACTCGAGTACAGAATACGTATTTCAGATAGCCTGTTTACAGGCTTTTTCAAGGCATAGATGGTAAAAAATTGAAACAAAAACAAAAAATATTGGAAAAATAGCTGAAAATAGACAAATAACACATGAAATAGTGAATTCGAAGGTTAAAATGGTGAAAAAGGAATGAAAAGTAGTGATTTTTAGTGAACATTTGGGCAAAATTCCTAAAAAATACTAAATTTTACGTTTTGTGGGGAAAAAAAGTATTTTACTCATGTTTACTTACCAGTAAAAGTAAAAACTTTTACTTTACGTTTTCTGTACTCAGGGGGTGAGTAAAAAATAAATACTTAACGTTTGCGTATACTTTGAAAAAAGTTTGGTACTTTTAACAACTCTGCTATGCGCTCCGCGCCTAGGTAATGCAATTTACGTGCATTATGGAACACAGACGACCATTTCGTTTTTTATTTATCGTAAGAATATGTTGTAGACGGCTTACAATTTGCGTTAATAGTTTATTTATTGTGTCGTTGTCCGGTAGGATCACCGATAAAAATACAGTATGTAAAATATACACTAAACGTTTGCATGTGAAATGTAAAATAAAAGATTCCACTGCGTGGGCTGTGTTGCATTCACGGTCAAAGGATAATGATTTCCTTTGTATTCGTTCTGTGTTTCCTTTGTGTTTCCTTCGGAATGATCGGAAAAATTAGGTCGTTTAGGTCCTTTTCAATCGATTGCCTTGATTGCGCTCCCGCTTAAAGTATTAGGTTGGAAAGAAAGTTGTGTCAGTTTTTGGATTGTTGCGGCTGCGGCTTGGGCGACGGCTCTGCTTCGGCTCTTTAAGCCCACACACGCTAGTTGACATCGACACCAAATGTCAACTGGTGCCGATCCCGATTCAAAGCTAGCTGACGAGTGGACGAACGACGTTCAAACGCCAGCTTTGAATTGGGAACGGAACCAGTTGACATTTGGTGTCGATGTCAACTAGCGTGTGTAGGGCCATTCCCACAAACAAAAGTTCACAGTTGAACACCACCGCTCCGCTCTGCTTCGTTTCTACAAACTGACACAACTTTCTTTCCAACCTAATAAACCTTCCCGATCAAGTCCGGCCCCCCCCATTTTTTATTTTACTTCTGACGTCCTATCTCCTGTTCTAGGACGCGCCAGAAGCTGAAACTTAGGGTAGATATTGGCGCAACCCCCCTCTACTTCGCATGAATTGAAGGGGTCGCGGCGACCCCCTACAGGGTGGGTCGCCGAGTGCAAAAAAAATTTGCAGCTTTTTTAATGTCCCACACAGGTCCGGCCCCCACTGATTTCTTTCACTGCGGGTGCCGTACCTCCACCTGTAAGAGGGGTATAAATCTAAAATTTTGGGGATGTGTCGCCAACACCCCTCCCCTACTATACACTGGCCAGGCGGTCTTTGGCAACTCACCACAGTGTGGGGTGCAAAGTTTAAAATTTATTAAAATGTTACTGTCCCACTCATGTCCAGCATCCAATTGAATTTAAACATTGGGCACTTTTGTGTTGTTTTAACACATGTGGTTGACAATGTGAAATAAGCATGAAATATACTCTAAAAAATCTTATCCGACCTAAAACTGCCCACCACATGAACCCCTCCCCCCAAGTGGGTGACAAAAAAATCACTTTTTACAACTTTTTCATCAGACACTTCAACTGCTGGTTTACAATGATTTTTAGAGGAGGGTTAAAGGTTTCAAATTGTGTAAAAAAACCTTACCTCAAAAATGCCTTCATAAGAAAATTTGCTGGGGGTGAATTTCAAATTGTGAATTTTGCCTATTTTTGTTCCTGCAATGATGTCATTTTTACAATTTGAAATTCACCCCCAGCAAATTTTCTTATGAAGGCATTTTTGAGGTAAGGTTTTTTACACAATTTGAAACCTTTAACCCTCCTCTATAAATCATTGTAAACCAGCAGTTCAAGTGTCTAATAAAAAAGTTGTAAAAAGTGATTTTTTTGTCACCCACTTGGGGGAAGGGGTTCACGTGGTGGCCAGTTTGAGGTTGGATCAGATATTTTTTAGAGGATATTTCATGCTTATTTCACATTGTCAACCACATTAGTGTTAAAACAATACAAAAGTGTCCATTTTTTGAAATTCAATTGGATGCTGGACTTGTGTGGGACAGTAACATTTTAATAAATTTTAAACTTTGCACCCCACACCGTGGTGAGTTGCCAAAAACCGCCTGGCCAGTGTATAGTAGGGGAGGGGTGTTGGCGACACATCCCCAAAAATTTTAGATCTATACCCCTCCCACAGCTACAGCGTTTAGCATACGGGACCCGCAGTGTAAGAAATCAACTGGGGGCCGGACCTGTGCGGGACAGTGAAAACGCTGCAAACTTTTTTCACATATATGGCGACCCCCTCTATAGTCAGTCGCCGCTGCCCCTATTATTCATGTGGGGTACTGGGGGGTTGCGCCTATATACCACCCAAGTTTTAGTTTTCCACCCCTCCCGCAACCGGAGATATGGCCTGCGAAGTGAAAAAAAAATAGGCGGCCGGACTTGATCGGGAAGGTGTTTTTTTTCGTGTTTCCCTTCTCAAAATGGTTAATACCAAAGTTAAATTTATACACACAAAAGTATCTGGGTCAACTTGGGCTGGCGGGGGGGGGGGGTATACAATTCGGAATTCATTACAACTGCCCCGCAGCTGCCGGCAGTGACCCCCCTGCGGACGATCGCCTACAGCTTGACATTCGGCGGCGACACGGACACTATCGCCACGATGGCCGGGGCCATGGCTGGCGCCAGGAGCACACACGATTGCATCAGGTGCCTTTTTTACACGTTGTCAAGTGACAAGTGGTGGACTTTAGTGACTTGGCAATTTCATGCGCAGGGGGCACTCCCAAGCCCTGTCAGGTGTAAAGTAAAGTGTCAAATGTAAAGTCAAATGCAGTCAAGTGCATTTGACTTTACATTTGACACTTTACTCAACAAATTACAGGGCTTGGAACTTCACCCTGAATTTTTTTTGGCTCACATTGGCATAGTGTCAATGAAATCTAATAAATGAAATATCTGAATAATGAGAAAGTTCATTGATGAGGAAATGTAAAAGTTTTTTAAACAGCTCTGAATTTTCCTATTATTATACATGCGTTAGTTATTGCTGGCTCGGTGCCAACGTCAACTACATGCTGCAAGTCACTCGAGTTGTAGACAGTGTTAAATGAGAAGTGAAGTCATAGGTTAAAAATTGTTTGAAGAGTAGCTTCATTACCAAGTTTACTTGTCACATTCAAATTTACTTGTCACAAATAGACCGCCACATGTCTGATGCTCAATCACTTGTCTCGGCACTTGACAACTCTCTGAATTGTCCCCAGGGACCCGCACACGGCTGGGCTGTTTGCCAGATTTGAGGGGGTCGATTTGGTAGCGCAGGTTGCTGACAGGTTGTGCCAAGTTGATGGATTGTGACTCTGACAAGTTTGATCGATTTGTGTATGTTTGAATGACAGCTTTGACTGAAAAGTTGTTTTGCAGTGATTTATTCGCATAGGATATTTGCGGAGTACCGTATTTCCTCGAAATACCCCCCCCCCCTTGAAATACCCCCCCCCTCTCGAGACCACTATGAAACAATCACCCCCCTCGAAATACCCCCCCCAAATTGAGTGTAAAGAGAACGTACATGACAAATACGGTGTGGAGGCCCAAAGGTACCCTGTGCGTCAAGGCCGACCAATGTTTCGTCGGCCTGACGCATAAAGCGGCAGTTTTGATTCCGCAAATCAACGCCGCGCTTTGCCGAGTTAGGCTCCGCCCACCTGGGCGCACCTTGGCGGGTATAAAAGCCTGGGCGTAAAAAAGTGTCTTCGAAGGTTTTGTAAAAGGAAAATAAAGTTTGCCGCGTAAACTTCTTGGATTTCGATTCTCCGGCCCTTGCCGTGCTTTTGCCGCTTGCCGCTTCGCTTTTCCCCGCGCCGCTCGCACCTCCACAATGAGGGCTCGCCAGCTTGGTTAGTTTCGGGTGCTTTCTCGTGTTCGCTTTGTTCAGTTTGCGGTCTCGACAAGTGTTGTCGCCAATTTGGCAAGGTGCCAAATTGGCAGTTTTCCAAGGTTGTCGTTCTCCTCTCCCGTGCCGTTTTTGGGGTCTGTACGCTTGCTACAGATTTTGGAGGTCTCACCGAGATCCGTTTTTGCGGTCTCGAGATTAAGAACACTCAGTGCTTAAACCGCTACTTATTTTCAGCTCGGCTACGAAACGAATCATCCTCGGACGACGAACGGGTTCTCGCGGCGCCGACCAACGCACCGCCACCGGACGCGCAGTTGTTGCGGTTTCGCCGTCGGCCACCGGGAGTTCCGCAGTACGGTTGGAACTGATTTTGTCTGATTTTTTTGCCATTTTCGTTCTTCGAGATGGACTCAAACCCGGTGAAAGAATTGGTAGGGTCCGCGTTGGATGTATTTTCGTTACAAAGACGGTTGAAAAGTTCCGTTAGAGTGTTGAGAAGTTTGGTAGTCGGGATGAATATCGACCGCGAGATTTTGTCGCAATTTCGTGAGAATGGAAAGTTTTTGAGTCGCGACGAGGTTATTCAGCGTCGTTTTTCCGACCATCACGGTTGTTTGACTCATTTGGGACTAAATCACTTAACGGGGTACCTGAAACAATGTCAAGCGCGGTTGCGCCGGGACATAGCCTCAAAAAAAGTCGATAAGGCCAGCGCTGAGCTTCTAGCGCGGCGGAATCGCCGGCATTCCGACGGCGATACAGTCGATATTGATCCCGAAGTTGGGGTGGTGAGTTCCCCAGAAAAGGATAGGTTGAAAACCACTGGCGCGGAGAGGAATGAGACGGTTGACGCCGCCGCCGGGAGAGACTCGCCCCCGAGAAGGTTCGCCGCGGGCGTCGGTGATTCGATCGGCTGGCCGTTGAGACCGGTGCCAGAGGAGCATTCGACTTCGACCGGACAGCAACCGGTGAGTGAGGGAGATTTTTCGGTAGTTCCCCCTGGGAATGGAGACCAGGGTATTCACGAGCTGCGTGACTTGGTCGAGATTTTAATGCGCCGCTGCGAAGAGCAGGGCAAGATGATTAATGCGTTGCTAAATCAACAAAATCCAAAACCGCCTAGCGAAAAACCAGTGAAATTGGTTCGGTTGGCCGGAGATGTACCTTTACCGCCTGGGGGGGAGGATTTTCCACCCCCACCGGTTCCGAAACATGGAACATTGCCGGAAAATGACTATTTAAGTTTTGGCGCAAATAGTGATAGGAAATGGGAGCCGGCTATCCGATCTGCAAATTTAGTGCAACGCTCACGCAAGTACGCGTCCTATTTGACCCCCGAAAATGAGATCCGGTTGCCCCTGGTGTACCGGGATGTTCCATTAATGGCTCAAACACACTCCAAATCGCAGATGAGCTGTCTCATTGACAGCTTGGAGAAATTTGACGCCGAAACGGGACTGGCCCAGTTGGCAACGTGGTGCGACGCCGCTCGGGCGGCGGAGACGCAAGTGGCCAGAGAACAGAGGTCAGTGTTTTGGCGTTTGTTATTCGGTTCTAAATTAGAGGGAAAGGCCGCCGATATTTTGAAATCGCTGCGGTACGTGGATCGAAATGATCCAATGATTGTTTTCGATCAATTAAATCAGTTCGTAATGGGTAGAAAGGAGCGAGCGCGGGAAAGCGCTGAATTTCACAATTCTTTCCAGCGTGCGGATGAAAGTGTTCTGCAATATCACAACAGACTAAGGGAATGCATGTCAGACGCGATTGTGGCGGAAAATTGCAACGTTCGGTTGACACTGGGCCGGAAAATTTTGGGTTCCCTAGACCGACGCATAGTTTATGAACCACACATGATGGAAAGGGTGTGGGATGATTTGGAAAAGGGGGATAAATCGCTAATTCATTTAATCGGGGTTTTGGACCTGGCCAGGGATGTTTTTCTCAAAAATCGACGAGACGGAGGAAATCGTCGTTTTCCGTCAAAAATAATCTCGAATCCTCCCGCGCGAAATTTTGGCGGGGTGCCAACTGGTAGGAGTGCCAGTGGGGGAATGTCGAGTTCCAGTGTCGGCGCCAATGCGTCGGCAGAGTTAATTACGGCTCAAACCCCGCCCGAGAAAAATGGGTTTCCATTGTGCCGCCACAAATTGCACTACGGAAAGGTCACTTACCATCACCCTGATTTCTGCTATTTTGATCCAAATGGTCGCTCGTACCGTCCGCAGATGGCCGACCGTCTGAACGCCGCTTCGGGGAGTAACACGTCGGCACGCGGGCGTGAATTACCGAGTCAGTTCAACAGCCAGTTGGCAGGTAGCCAACAGCGAAAAGTGACTCAGTACCGCGCCAGACACTGTGAAGGGCTGGACGGTAGGGAGCAGTATGACCAGGTGCCGAGCGATGACCAGGTGGGTCAGGGTTTTCCAGGGGATGATGGGTTCTGGCAGGAAATGCAGAATGCACAGGACTCGCAGCCGGAGGCTGAGATAGATGATCGCGCTGACAATTTTCAGGCGAATTTAGCAACTTTTCACGTAGTTCCTAGGGTGGGGTACCCGGACATCCAGTCCGCTGGGGAACCGCTAGTGGCCGCAACTAGGTTAGGCCCCGCCGCGTCAATCGCGGATCGAAAAACGCCGAAAATTGTCAACTCGATCTCTGATCAAGGGAAACCGATTCCAGGTAAATTGCCGAGCGTTTTGCCAACGGCACACTTGAAAATTTTTGGTTTGACCACAAATGTTTTATTGGATACTGGATCTAGTTGCACGATTTGTCCGGTATCGATGTTGCGCGCCATGTGGGCGCGTGCGGGAATGGATGAAAATGAGGAAAAAAGGAAATTTCGAATGGCCCCAAAAGGGGATAAATTGAACACTGTCGGGGGAGCGATCTCGAGCGTAGACATTGCTTTTTATCCAATGACGCTAGTACACGCCAACCCGATCGATGGAGAAACTTATCGGGTACGGGCGCCAGTTATGATAATTAATGATGCTAAACCGAATGCAGTATTTAGCAAGGAATTTTTACTGGGGACTGATTTAATGGCGCCACTTCAATGCCATCGGTTGGCGATGTTTATTCTAGATTATCAGTGGGTAAGGCAGTGTACCGAAAAGTTTGAGACGGAGCCCGTCGCTAACGTGGCACAGACGTCATTCCCGTTTGGTGAAGTAGCCAATCGCGTTGCTTTTCTCAGAAACGTCGAGCCCTGCGTGGATGGAACGAAGGAAAAGTCGACAACCCGAGTCGACTCAGAGGCTATCTCCATGGTCATGAACGCGCAGCTGTGCTTGGAGCCGCATTCGGCCCGCGTGACGCAGCTGCGGCGCCAGGATTTTGACCAGGTTTGTGGTGGGCACGTTTCGGTGGAAAGTGAAGTTTTTTTGTTGGACAGTGCACCGACATACGCGAAATCAAACCACTCCGAGTCTTTCTGTGACGGAATTCACGTTCTGGGTACGGTGCTGGAAAATGTCAGGCAGGAGAATGCTTTACACACCGTAGTGATCACCAACCAGACCGACAAAATGATTACGGTAGAAAAAGGGACTAAAGTAGCTGAGTTGGGAGCGGCACCCACGATGTGGCGTGTAGCCAACGGGGCGGTGCATTTGCCAAAAGCTCCTGAAAAAGATGACCCTACTTTTGAAGTAGCGCCCGATCCGCAGCGAACCGCTGAGATCATCGATGCTCTACCAAAAGTAGAATGGGACGAAATTCCTGAAAATTACATGGATCGATTTCATGCGTTGATTGGACGTTTCCATGATATTTTCTCGTTACACAAACATGAAATTGGTTGCACGCCGCTCGTGAAACACACGATCCAGCTGGTGCCGGGTGCTATCCCAGTAAAAATGAAAGCACGCTACGAGTCACCATCGAAACGAGAAATTATCAAGGAAACCATCGAAAAATGGGAAAAAATGGGGGTCATTGAAAAGTGTGATAGTCCATGGGGGCTCCCGTTGGTAGTGGCCTGACGGGAAGATGGGCGCCCCCAGGTGTGTATTGACAGTAGATTTTTGAATGACGTCACCGTGAAGTCGGCGTTCGCCCTGCCGCGAATTTCGAATTTAGTTCAGGAACTGGGCGGGAAATCGATTTTTAGCTCCCTGGACATCAGGGATGCTTATCACCATGTGGAATTAGCATCTGAGGCGGAAAAGGATATGGTCGCGTTTGTATGCAGCGAAGGTCTTTTCCGCTGCAACCGATTATCGTTCGGGTTATGCAACGCGCCGGCCACCTATCAAAGATTAATGAACCTGGTCGTTTCAGGCTTAAACGAGGACATCCGCTACCCGTGGGTTCACTGCTACCTGGACGACGTGCTGATCAGTTCCACGTCGTTCGACCAGCACCTGCAACACCTCCAGTGGGTGTTTTGCCGCCTGCGGTGGGCTGATTTGAAAATGAATCCAGGTAAGTCGAAATTTTGGCGAACACATTTAGATTATTTGGGGTTTGAAATACAGCCCGACGGGGTCAGGCCGAAATTGTCAAAAGTCCAGGCTATCCTGGAGCAGCCATTGCCAAAAACGAAAACAGAAATGCGCACGTGGCTAGGACAAATTCAGTATTTTTCACATTTTATCGATAAATGGCTGGACTTGTCGGCACCTTTGTATGAGTACTTGAAGGGTCGCGTGCCCAAAGGCGATCGCACTCCTATTGTGTTAACGGAAGAAGTCATCCAAAATATGGAGGAGATAAAGCGAACTTTGTGCACGCGGCCCCTACTGTGCCTGCCACGGTATGATCGACCGTTTTACTTAGAGTCGGACGCGAGCGAATTTGGATTGGGGGTGATGTGTGCCCAGTACCAAGACAATGGTACGTATAAACCGCTGGCGTACGCTAGCAAGAAGTTGCCAACGGGAATGGCTGGGTGGTCCATTCCGCAATTAGAGGCGCTGGCCGTAGCTTTTGGTATAATGCGATTTTCGGACATTTTAGATGGAATGGAAATAATTGTGCGGACAGATTGTCGCGCATTAGTGGAAACTTTGGAAAAAAAGGAAAAGTCAAAGTTGACGCGCTGGAGTGTTTACATGAAAACACAACGTGTCAAAATTGAATTTAAGAAAGGAATTGACAACGTGTTTGCGGATGGATTGAGCCGCCTTCCCGTGGACACTTCTGACGATAATGAAGTGTTAGAGAAGGCAAAGCAGTTGCTAGGGGAATGCCACCGAGTGCAGATTGAAAAAATGCTTCCGAAATTTCAGGAAATCGACTGGGCCCGCGAGCAAAAACTGGATTCCCAGCTGGTCGCCGTGATCGACAACTTGGCCGTCGTTGAAAACGCGAGCGCAAAATTGTCAGAACGAGTGCTGCTACACAAAGGTTGGTGGGGGTATCGGCCTTGGGCCCCGGCGCATTTGCGTGATGAATTTTTGGTAGCGGCACACCAGGGAAATGTAGGAAGTCACGCGGGGCATCAGCGCACGTATCAATTGTTGGCGCAGTTTACTTCATGGCCGGGAATGTTAAGTGCGGTTCAAAAGTTTGTAAATGGCTGTGTGGTATGTCAAAAATCGAAAGTGAAACCAGGGACGAAATTCATTCCATTGGCGTCAAAAATTGAAACAGTGCCATTCAGTAAAGTAGGTGTCGATTTAATGACAATGCCAAAATACAGGCAATTCACCGCGGTAATGACCATTATTGATTATTGCACCCATTTTGCCATTTTTGTGCCAGTGACGCTGGCGACTTCGGAAAAAATCGCGGACAGTTTTCTAAGAAACGTGATCTATCGCTATGGGGCGCCAAAAACGGTAATATGTGATCGCGGTGCCGAATTCGTGGGGCCAGCTTTTCGACAGCTGGCCGCAGTGCTAAAATATGACATTCACTTCACCTTACCTCGCAATCCCAGGGCCAATGGAATGGCGGAACGCGCACATCGCACGCTGCAACAAATCCTTCGAGCTCAGTTTCTCGACCTGGGAAAGGTTACCGCCGGTGGCGCCGTGGTGCGGCGAAATTGGGTCGAGGAACTGGCGTTAGCCTGTTTTCGATACAATTGCGCCGCAAACCGCTCCACTGGTTTGGCACCGTTCCAAGCTCTGCATGGATATATGCCAGACCTGGTCGTGAAAGTGGGCGGAGGGTATCGACGCGTGCGCGCGGCGGAAGTGGATGAGGACGTCGACGAGCTCCGAGCAAAGGCTCGGGAGCAAATTGGTGACCAGGCACCAGTCGAGTGTGACAGTCACCTCGCCGTCGGTGACGAAGTTTTTGTAAAAAAACACTTTGCATCGCCGCATGTGGCGATAAGAAAAATCGCGCTGTTGTGGGATGGTCCATTTACAATCTCGGCTATTTTTAACAATGTAGTCCAAATCGAAGACGAAAGTGGCCCCCGCGCGATTCCTATTGACTGTGTGACACGTTTCAGACCCCCGTCGCCACCGCCGGCTCGCATGATTGTCAACCACGGCCCCGCCCGCGCCGCTCACTTCGACATGCGCCCCAGGTGTTTTGAGTGCCAGCAACCGGGCCACAAATGGGCGCGCTGCCCGACGCGCAAGGCGGCGCTGTTCAACCAGTACCTGGCGCGCATGGACCAGATCGCCGTCGCCAAAGGTTATGACGTCAACCAGTTTGGAAATTGGGTCAGTTCGAAGTAAGTGTTTTATGTTGAGCGGTTAGGTAGTTGGAATGGTTTTATTTAGTTATTTTAGTTGTTTGTTTGATTTTTTCTTTTTTTTACTTGGTTTACTTGATAGTCGTTTTGGTGATGTTGTGCTTTGTAGTGTGGTGGTACTAATTAACGCTTGTCAGTGGGTAGATTTTCATTTTCGGTGTAGAAAATGTTGCCAGTGCCTGTAGTAGTCACAGAAAGTAGACCACAAAAGAACAAAGTAGACAACTAACCCTGCAGCGGGCGTGCCCTCAATACCTCGAATGTGTTTGCCGCATTCGCGACATGTTCCCGCCGCCGTCGGATGATGAAGTGGCCAACCGCGCGTGCCGTTTCGCCGACAACTGGTACCCGCTGGACGTGCTCGACCTGCAGTACACGGACTCAGAGACGATCGCGCTGGTTCTGGGTTCTGAGGTGAACGGACCCACGCCGGTGCGGCGCCACCAGGCGCCGCCCGCCGGCCACCAGCGGCCCGGGGCTGATGCCCCCCACCTGGCCAGACCGGTACGCGCCAGAAAGTTTTTGTTCTGCACTTTTTCTTTTTTTTCTTTTGCACGAGTGTTTTGTTTGAGTGCTGTTACGTGTGCATGCCTTAACCCTTTGCTTGCTGAGACATCGTGGTCAAGGTGCTAGTTTATGGCTCAAATCCCAGGGCGTCATTTTCGCTCGGGCACTGAAACAGCCATACGTCGGGAAACCAAGACCGCGATTGCTCGAACTGCCTGGCCAACTCGAACGCGACGCACTGCATCGTCATCAAAAAACGCAGTTCGATCGCCGCGTGCGCCAAGGGCATCAGCACGGCCGCGTGCGCGACGCCGAGCGCGACGCCGAGCGACTGGGTCTCGCTAACCCGCCGTTCCGGCACGGCGTGCAGCAGCAAAACCGCAGGCAAAACCGCGTGCAGCGGCGCCGCGACGACCGCGACCGCAACAACGTCATCAGGATGCGGCAGGTACATGGTAGCAGCGTTGTGTTGTGTGTGCTCGTACCTCCTATAACCATAGAGACCGATATTTTCGAATTTTGACCTCGATTATGCAGCTAGTGCACGAGCGGGCGGCGCGTGATCCCGATCGAGCCCACCAAGAACCGATGCCGCCACCCCAAGTCTACCAGCCGCGCGGCAAAGTCGTCAGGGCGATCACGCCCGAGCGACCGCGCTCGCCGCCGCCCCCCGCCGCGAATCAGCCGGCCGCACCGCCGCCCACGCGCCGCGCACACGTCGCCGGCCAGCTTCCCGTGCGCCGCCGCCTTGACTTGGAGATGGAACAGGTGAATATTTCGAAAAAGATGCCCTTTTTTCCTGAAGATTCACAAGGAAAATTTGTAATATTGAACATGTATGCAGAACCCGGCACCGGAAAACATCCCCGAGCACCACGGCGGAATCGAGCAGTTCTGGGAGCCCTACCCCGGGGTAAATTACAGTTTTTTTTTTTTTTTTTTTTTTGGGGGGGGGAAGGGGAAAAACAACTGGTTTTAAATGTTAAAAACCAACTTGAAATTTTTTTGAAAACTTTGAAATGAGAGGGTGTTTATGGAGTGAAAAGTTTTTTGTTTTTGTTGCTAGACAAGTAGTTCTGTTGGAAACGTGCGTTTTCTTAAAAGGAAACTAGAAAACTTGCGGGACTCAGGCGAACGCCGCGATGGTCCCCGTGGGCAACCCGCCAATCGCAATCGTCTCAGTCGCGCCGCGTGACATCATGGGCAACATCCTGTTGTCCAGCTCGGCTGCGTTGCCCATGCCCCAGCGATCCCGCTCGAGCAGCGTCGAGGTGTTCGCGGGCACCCCCGTGGCCGAGCGCTCGCTACTGGATTCCACGCCGGAAACGCCGGCCGGAAACGAGCCTATGGAGCCACACACCTGGTCTCCTGAGGAAGCACCCGAGGCGGTGCAGGCCCGGGCCGAGGCCGCGGTGCTGGCCGATGACGGCGCCGGAATGGTAAGTGTCGAGCGGGAAGCGAAAGGTGTTCACTGCACGCAGAAACCAAAACTACCGAGAAAATGTCAACCCAGATGTCTACTCCGGCCGATAGCGAGAGCGACGGCGACCACGCGTTGGTCATCGACGAGCAGCCCGACGACGGCACGCTGCGCGAGCCGGTCGACATGGACGTGGACTCCGACAGCGACTATTTGCCAGAGGATTGAGGCGCGGCCGTACAGGTTTCCCGGTGGTTTGTAAAGTAAAAGGAAATGATTTTGATTTTTTTTTCGCGGCTAAGTAAGTGTTCAGTAAGTGATTAAAATTGTGTACAGTTTCGTCGGCTCTGTGAGCCTAACACGCGTGGTCAACGGGTGGTTTTTCGGGTTATTAGCATGGTCTTAATTTTTTTGCATTCGTTTTAATCTGCAGTTTCTCGCTAGGAGTGTTGCGCTTTGGGGGTGGGAACTACGCCCACGCGCCTTTTTGCCCCTTTGTACAGTATTGCTTGTAGCACCCAGTGATGGTGGTTTTTTTGTGTGTCTTATCTTTTCCCTGTGCAGGTTTGCTAGATTTTTCCTAAGAATTCGTGCGTTTTGTTCACCTCACCATAATCGGGTTCGTTTGTTTGCGCAGGATTTTAGTGGTGGTTTTACCGGTTTGTTGTTTGATGCTCGGTTTTAGATTTTTGTGTTTTCTCGTTTGTGCCCCAGGCCGGAGTGCCCGCCTCAGTACGCCCGGGTCCTAAATCCCTTACCCTCGCTTTTTTGCGGGGGGAGGGTGTGGAGGCCCAAAGGTACCCTGTGCGTCAAGGCCGACCAATGTTTCGTCGGCCTGACGCATAAAGCGGCAGTTTTGATTCTGCAAATCAACGCCGCACTTTGCCGAGTTAGGCTCCGCCCACCTGGGCGCACCTTGGCGGGTATAAAAGCCTGGGCGTAAAAAAGTGTCTTCGAAGGTTTTGTAAAAGGAAAATAAAGTTTGCCGCGTAAACTTCTTGGATTTCGATTCTCCGGCCCTTGCCGTGCTTTTGGCGCTTGCCGCTTCGCTTTTCCCCGCGCCGCTCGCACCTCCACAATGAGGGCTCGCCAGCTTGGTTAGTTTCGGGTGCTTTCTCGTGTTCGCTTTGTTCAGTTTGCGGTCTCGACAAGTGTTGTCGCCAATTTGGCAAGGTGCCAAATTGGCAGTTTTCCAAGGTTGTCGTTCTCCTCTCCCGTGCTGTTTTTGGGGTCTGTACGCTTGCTACAACGGCAGTTTATGTTCTGCGTAGTGCAGAACACACGTTAAAACAATGTCGGAATCACGTTAGAACAGTGTTTATACCATCTACGTACTAATATTAGTCTACAGAACCTTATAAATGGCAGTTTTTGTTGCATTTTTCGACGTCTGCATACGTTTCAGACGACAATTTCGTACTTGGTTTTCAAAAATTTTCTTGTGAAAAAATACCCCCCCCCCTCGAAATACCTAGGAGGCGATCGCACTCCTATTGTGTTAACGGAAGAAGTCATCCAAAATATGGAGGAGATAAAGCGAACTTTGTGCACGCGGCCCCTACTGTGCCTGCCACGGTATGATCGACCGTTTTACTTAGAGTCGGACGCGAGCGAATTTGGATTGGGGGTGATGTGTGCCCAGTACCAAGACAATGGTACGTATAAACCGCTGGCGTACGCTAGCAAGAAGTTGCCAACGGGAATGGCTGGGTGGTCCATTCCGCAATTAGAGGCGCTGGCCGTAGCTTTTGGTATAATGCGATTTTCGGACATTTTAGATGGAATGGAAATAATTGTGCGGACAGATTGTCGCGCATTAGTGGAAACTTTGGAAAAAAAGGAAAAGTCAAAGTTGACGCGCTGGAGTGTTTACATGAAAACACAACGTGTCAAAATTGAATTTAAGAAAGGAATTGACAACGTGTTTGCGGATGGATTGAGCCGCCTTCCCGTGGACACTTCTGACGATAATGAAGTGTTAGAGAAGGCAAAGCAGTTGCTAGGGGAATGCCACCGAGTGCAGATTGAAAAAATGCTTCCGAAATTTCAGGAAATCGACTGGGCCCGCGAGCAAAAACTGGATTCCCAGCTGGTCGCCGTGATCGACAACTTGGCCGTCGTTGAAAACGCGAGCGCAAAATTGTCAGAACGAGTGCTGCTACACAAAGGTTGGTGGGGGTATCGGCCTTGGGCCCCGGCGCATTTGCGTGATGAATTTTTGGTAGCGGCACACCAGGGAAATGTAGGAAGTCACGCGGGGCATCAGCGCACGTATCAATTGTTGGCGCAGTTTACTTCATGGCCGGGAATGTTAAGTGCGGTTCAAAAGTTTGTAAATGGCTGTGTGGTATGTCAAAAATCGAAAGTGAAACCAGGGACGAAATTCATTCCATTGGCGTCAAAAATTGAAACAGTGCCATTCAGTAAAGTAGGTGTCGATTTAATGACAATGCCAAAATACAGGCAATTCACCGCGGTAATGACCATTATTGATTATTGCACCCATTTTGCCATTTTTGTGCCAGTGACGCTGGCGACTTCGGAAAAAATCGCGGACAGTTTTCTAAGAAACGTGATCTATCGCTATGGGGCGCCAAAAACGGTAATATGTGATCGCGGTGCCGAATTCGTGGGGCCAGCTTTTCGACAGCTGGCCGCAGTGCTAAAATATGACATTCACTTCACCTTACCTCGCAATCCCAGGGCCAATGGAATGGCGGAACGCGCACATCGCACGCTGCAACAAATCCTTCGAGCTCAGTTTCTCGACCTGGGAAAGGTTACCGCCGGTGGCGCCGTGGTGCGGCGAAATTGGGTCGAGGAACTGGCGTTAGCCTGTTTTCGATACAATTGCGCCGCAAACCGCTCCACTGGTTTGGCACCGTTCCAAGCTCTGCATGGATATATGCCAGACCTGGTCGTGAAAGTGGGCGGAGGGTATCGACGCGTGCGCGCGGCGGAAGTGGATGAGGACGTCGACGAGCTCCGAGCAAAGGCTCGGGAGCAAATTGGTGACCAGGCACCAGTCGAGTGTGACAGTCACCTCGCCGTCGGTGACGAAGTTTTTGTAAAAAAACACTTTGCATCGCCGCATGTGGCGATAAGAAAAATCGCGCTGTTGTGGGATGGTCCATTTACAATCTCGGCTATTTTTAACAATGTAGTCCAAATCGAAGACGAAAGTGGCCCCCGCGCGATTCCTATTGACTGTGTGACACGTTTCAGACCCCCGTCGCCACCGCCGGCTCGCATGATTGTCAACCACGGCCCCGCCCGCGCCGCTCACTTCGACATGCGCCCCAGGTGTTTTGAGTGCCAGCAACCGGGCCACAAATGGGCGCGCTGCCCGACGCGCAAGGCGGCGCTGTTCAACCAGTACCTGGCGCGCATGGACCAGATCGCCGTCGCCAAAGGTTATGACGTCAACCAGTTTGGAAATTGGGTCAGTTCGAAGTAAGTGTTTTATGTTGAGCGGTTAGGTAGTTGGAATGGTTTTATTTAGTTATTTTAGTTGTTTGTTTGATTTTTTCTTTTTTTTACTTGGTTTACTTGATAGTCGTTTTGGTGATGTTGTGCTTTGTAGTGTGGTGGTACTAATTAACGCTTGTCAGTGGGTAGATTTTCATTTTCGGTGTAGAAAATGTTGCCAGTGCCTGTAGTAGTCACAGAAAGTAGACCACAAAAGAACAAAGTAGACAACTAACCCTGCAGCGGGCGTGCCCTCAATACCTCGAATGTGTTTGCCGCATTCGCGACATGTTCCCGCCGCCGTCGGATGATGAAGTGGCCAACCGCGCGTGCCGTTTCGCCGACAACTGGTACCCGCTGGACGTGCTCGACCTGCAGTACACGGACTCAGAGACGATCGCGCTGGTTCTGGGTTCTGAGGTGAACGGACCCACGCCGGTGCGGCGCCACCAGGCGCCGCCCGCCGGCCACCAGCGGCCCGGGGCTGATGCCCCCCACCTGGCCAGACCGGTACGCGCCAGAAAGTTTTTGTTCTGCACTTTTTCTTTTTTTTCTTTTGCACGAGTGTTTTGTTTGAGTGCTGTTACGTGTGCATGCCTTAACCCTTTGCTTGCTGAGACATCGTGGTCAAGGTGCTAGTTTATGGCTCAAATCCCAGGGCGTCATTTTCGCTCGGGCACTGAAACAGCCATACGTCGGGAAACCAAGACCGCGATTGCTCGAACTGCCTGGCCAACTCGAACGCGACGCACTGCATCGTCATCAAAAAACGCAGTTCGATCGCCGCGTGCGCCAAGGGCATCAGCACGGCCGCGTGCGCGACGCCGAGCGCGACGCCGAGCGACTGGGTCTCGCTAACCCGCCGTTCCGGCACGGCGTGCAGCAGCAAAACCGCAGGCAAAACCGCGTGCAGCGGCGCCGCGACGACCGCGACCGCAACAACGTCATCAGGATGCGGCAGGTACATGGTAGCAGCGTTGTGTTGTGTGTGCTCGTACCTCCTATAACCATAGAGACCGATATTTTCGAATTTTGACCTCGATTATGCAGCTAGTGCACGAGCGGGCGGCGCGTGATCCCGATCGAGCCCACCAAGAACCGATGCCGCCACCCCAAGTCTACCAGCCGCGCGGCAAAGTCGTCAGGGCGATCACGCCCGAGCGACCGCGCTCGCCGCCGCCCCCCGCCGCGAATCAGCCGGCCGCACCGCCGCCCACGCGCCGCGCACACGTCGCCGGCCAGCTTCCCGTGCGCCGCCGCCTTGACTTGGAGATGGAACAGGTGAATATTTCGAAAAAGATGCCCTTTTTTCCTGAAGATTCACAAGGAAAATTTGTAATATTGAACATGTATGCAGAACCCGGCACCGGAAAACATCCCCGAGCACCACGGCGGAATCGAGCAGTTCTGGGAGCCCTACCCCGGGGTAAATTACAGTTTTTTTTTTTTTTTTTTTTTTTTGGGGGGGAAGGGGAAAAACAACTGGTTTTAAATGTTAAAAACCAACTTGAAATTTTTTTGAAAACTTTGAAATGAGAGGGTGTTTATGGAGTGAAAAGTTTTTTGTTTTTGTTGCTAGACAAGTAGTTCTGTTGGAAACGTGCGTTTTCTTAAAAGGAAACTAGAAAACTTGCGGGACTCAGGCGAACGCCGCGATGGTCCCCGTGGGCAACCCGCCAATCGCAATCGTCTCAGTCGCGCCGCGTGACATCATGGGCAACATCCTGTTGTCCAGCTCGGCTGCGTTGCCCATGCCCCAGCGATCCCGCTCGAGCAGCGTCGAGGTGTTCGCGGGCACCCCCGTGGCCGAGCGCTCGCTACTGGATTCCACGCCGGAAACGCCGGCCGGAAACGAGCCTATGGAGCCACACACCTGGTCTCCTGAGGAAGCACCCGAGGCGGTGCAGGCCCGGGCCGAGGCCGCGGTGCTGGCCGATGACGGCGCCGGAATGGTAAGTGTCGAGCGGGAAGCGAAAGGTGTTCACTGCACGCAGAAACCAAAACTACCGAGAAAATGTCAACCCAGATGTCTACTCCGGCCGATAGCGAGAGCGACGGCGACCACGCGTTGGTCATCGACGAGCAGCCCGACGACGGCACGCTGCGCGAGCCGGTCGACATGGACGTGGACTCCGACAGCGACTATTTGCCAGAGGATTGAGGCGCGGCCGTACAGGTTTCCCGGTGGTTTGTAAAGTAAAAGGAAATGATTTTGATTTTTTTTTCGCGGCTAAGTAAGTGTTCAGTAAGTGATTAAAATTGTGTACAGTTTCGTCGGCTCTGTGAGCCTAACACGCGTGGTCAACGGGTGGTTTTTCGGGTTATTAGCATGGTCTTAATTTTTTTGCATTCGTTTTAATCTGCAGTTTCTCGCTAGGAGTGTTGCGCTTTGGGGGTGGGAACTACGCCCACGCGCCTTTTTGCCCCTTTGTACAGTATTGCTTGTAGCACCCAGTGATGGTGGTTTTTTTGTGTGTCTTATCTTTTCCCTGTGCAGGTTTGCTAGATTTTTCCTAAGAATTCGTGCGTTTTGTTCACCTCACCATAATCGGGTTCGTTTGTTTGCGCAGGATTTTAGTGGTGGTTTTACCGGTTTGTTGTTTGATGCTCGGTTTTAGATTTTTGTGTTTTCTCGTTTGTGCCCCAGGCCGGAGTGCCCGCCTCAGTACGCCCGGGTCCTAAATCCCTTACCCTCGCTTTTTTGCGGGGGGAGGGTGTGGAGGCCCAAAGGTACCCTGTGCGTCAAGGCCGACCAATGTTTCGTCGGCCTGACGCATAAAGCGGCAGTTTTGATTCTGCAAATCAACGCCGCACTTTGCCGAGTTAGGCTCCGCCCACCTGGGCGCACCTTGGCGGGTATAAAAGCCTGGGCGTAAAAAAGTGTCTTCGAAGGTTTTGTAAAAGGAAAATAAAGTTTGCCGCGTAAACTTCTTGGATTTCGATTCTCCGGCCCTTGCCGTGCTTTTGGCGCTTGCCGCTTCGCTTTTCCCCGCGCCGCTCGCACCTCCACAATGAGGGCTCGCCAGCTTGGTTAGTTTCGGGTGCTTTCTCGTGTTCGCTTTGTTCAGTTTGCGGTCTCGACAAGTGTTGTCGCCAATTTGGCAAGGTGCCAAATTGGCAGTTTTCCAAGGTTGTCGTTCTCCTCTCCCGTGCTGTTTTTGGGGTCTGTACGCTTGCTACAACGGCAGTTTATGTTCTGCGTAGTGCAGAACACACGTTAAAACAATGTCGGAATCACGTTAGAACAGTGTTTATACCATCTACGTACTAATATTAGTCTACAGAACCTTATAAATGGCAGTTTTTGTTGCATTTTTCGACGTCTGCGTACGTTTCAGACGACAATTTCGTACTTGGTTTTCAAAAATTTTCTTGTGAAAAAATACCCCCCCCCCTCGAAATACCCCCCCTCGTTTGACCCCCCCCCCCTCTCGGGACCACTATGAAACAATCACCCCCCGGGGGGTATTTCGAGGAAATACGGTATTCAGAATTACTCACTTTTGTGTTCTTGATTTAATTTTGATTATTTTGTAAACGTGAAATGAAGTTTTGCATAATGTAACATTCAACATGTGAATCCACGTCTATGTACATCTGCAAAATGTGACTGATGATCCCCGTTCAATTCAAAAACATTTAAGGTAACGAAATTTGGAGTTTTTGAATCACAGATGCGCCGCCTGAACAAGGGAGCTTCGTTGCTCAAAGCTCAAACATTTTATACATCTAATCAAACCTTTCTATCCCCATTAATATACCGCAAATCCTCGAATAAGAACCCCCCTCGAATAACTCCCCCCTTGAATAACTCCCACCTCCAAAACGTCTGACGAAAAAATAACTCCCCTGGGGTCTTATTCTAGGGTTTAGGGTATTCTCCGTTCTTAGCTACCAATCCCACCCTTAATTTTTTACATGATTAATTTTTTCGTTGCGTCACGCAAAACTGAACGATTTTTGCTAAATGAGCACAAGCCGCAGGTGTGTGCACAAATGAAATGCAAGCAAACAGTGCATAATTCTGACTGCAAATTGGTGGATTTCAGGCACCGATTTGTATTTAAATGCACTTTATTTATTGACTTGACTTTTCTAGTCGTCGGACATGGCGACTGGTGGGTAATGTATACTATTAGACATGTTTTGCGCAAATTTGCGGATTTATGATGGTAATTAATATTTATGTATGCCGTATTACCTCGAATTATCCCCCCTTGAATTAACCCCCCCCCTCGAATTAACCCCCCTCAAAATTGGCTGGGGAAATAATGACCCCCCCCTCGAAATACCCCCCCCTTCGGAATGATGTACGTCATGTACATAAACAATACGTCATGTATGCAATGTACATGATGTATATTACTGTTAATTTGCATTGCAGCTACACATAGACTAGTTTGTGTAGCTATCTACGTTTTTATGCCAAAATTTATCCTGTTGGACACATTTATTACCTGTTTTGGGTATGCAAATGCCTACTATTAACTACGATCCTTACGAAAATTTCTGACGAAATAATACCCCCCCCCCCCGAATAAACCCCCCTCAAATTTTGCTGGCGAAATAATAAACCCCCATGGGGGTATTTCGAGGTAATACGGTAATTCTGTTTCTCGACACAAGTGTACATAATTATGACTTACCACTTAAGTTTTCACTTGCCACTTTTCTTGTCACCAGTTTACTTGCGGAATTGGCTCCAGAAGTCATACCAAATGCCTGTCAACTTCCAGCAGTAAATTACACCTTTTTTTGCAAATTTTTGCGACAAACAGTAAATTTTGTGGCATCAAACAGTTTTCTGTGTGGCTCAGTGGAATAAAAATATGACCAAAAGCCAAGTTGCAAGTCTGCACAGCAATTTATGTTTTTCATGTATTTATTTTGCATAGCTATAATGATGTGGTATATAGCTTGTTTTTGTTTACACATTTAGGATTGTGATCCGTTTTAGAGCAAATGATCATTTCTGAGCAAATCAAAGCAATTAGAAATTAAAACAGCAAATGATGGCCAAAGCTTGACAAAATTGTTTCAGCAAAACAAGACAAAAATCATTTCATTCTCAATAGATTATTTAATTTAGCATATTTAATTTGCATTTTGTTATTCACTGTATTTTGCTGTGATAATTTTTACAACATTACAATCAGAAATGGTGGTGACAATGAAAAAAGCAACAACCATAACAACCCTTTGTCTTCTGTGCCTCTTGCAATGTGTGTTCTTGTGAGAACAATAGAAAAGTGTCTGGCCATAATATTTATTCAGCTTACATTTTTGCTCCAGATCTTTGATTTACCAAAAATGACACTTTTATCACAAAATGCTGCCTCAGAATACTCAACTACACTCAATGAATGAGAAAGAAACCAATCCTTCATGATTCACTTATCCCAAATAGCCAGTTCATCAAAAAATCCAAGTGGCAGTGCCACACCCTCTTAAGTGTAAATTATTGTGTCAAATGCCATAACAACTGACAATTAAAATAAAAAGGACATTTTATTACTGAAAGTTTTGACTTTTTTATGTAAAATGTCATTAAAATGTTAAAATTGTAGTTTGAAAATAAAATAAATGTTTACATCTTAAAGGGCATTTTACATGGTTTTAACAAATTGCATGACATTTTCCATTGTCTGTCAGTATCCCCAACCCCTTCCAACTAACCCCCCCCCCCCAGTACCCCTGAGCGAGTGCGGCATCGGGGCAGCGTGCAGCGAGCTGCTGCCCTGCTCGCCCTACGAGCACTGCCAGCTGGGCAAGTGCAGACTGGCCGTGTGTCGTTCTGACGCCGACTGCGTGCAGGGCGAGAAGTGCGTCCTCGTGGGCAACTCGCTCATCGTCACTGCCGGCTGGAAGAGGTGTGAGTTGGAGGCCAGGAGGCAGAAACCTAGTGGGTGCGGGTTTTTTTGAAGTGTTTGATAGATATAGGCAAATGACAATTACATATGTCAACTATGCCAATCTACTTCCGTCAGAAAGATTACTAAAAAGAGCTATTTTAATAGATAAGGCATGCTCTACAAATAAACGCCTTGACAAGGATATGACATCACACAATGCTTTCATGAAGTGTGTCACATTTTTATCACTAAAAGATACAACAGCTAGGCTGCTGTCTAAATTTAATGTGAAACGCATATGCAGGAACAATAGACAAACACTTTCCTCAGAAATTCTGAAAAAACAAAAAAATTCAAGCATTAGGAAAGATTTGGGGGTGCAAATTCACCCGAAAGAAAATCATTACAATCACCTTACATGGTTTGCAGCGAGACATAACGCTATCCGTAATTACGGTTCAAATGGGAAAAAAATTGTGCAGACTATGTAGTGATAAGTACACAAAGGTACCTATAGATTGTTTTCACATCATACACACATGCCCACATTTAGAGAAGTTACGTTGGGAGATATGAAATACCCGGTGTATATCCAATTGCTCCAAAGTGGGGGATTGGTTGAGTTATAAAATATGTGCAATACATAGGAAAGCAGTTAACGATTTATTGAATATAGGAATTTTAAATATGGTAGACACAATTTGATCACGTATCACGCATACTAAAATAACCAAAAATTCTATTAAGTGACATGCAAATTGAGGCCTTTTTATTTCATGGCTACAAAAAAGTCTGGACATGTCCCAGATATAACGTAGAGAGTGATTTTGGCCCAGATTTGCATGACATTGAATAGAGTATTTAATGGCTACACATTTAAAACAGTGATATCATTGGAATTAATGCCATTTACTGCGGCACGATGCAATGACATGCGATAGCTTATATTTTGATCAGCGCTAGCAAAACTTATGTGTTGCGTGGGTGCAAATTCATAAATCGGTGGGAGCGGTTCCACCTGCGTCGGGAAAATACATTATACATTTGAACACTTAACGTGGTTAGGTGCACTTACGTACAGAAAGTGGTTAGGTGTACTTACGTTTTCCACGTTTTGTTGAGGCTGAGGGGGGGGGGGTTGTGAACAGGGTTGACAAAATCTCAGAAAAAAATAAAAATAAAATAAAAATAAAATGGAATATTCAAGAATAAAAAAAAATAAAATAAAATGGAAAATTTA
This sequence comes from Sphaerolaimus hirsutus, assembly GCA_964036195.1. Lineage (NCBI taxonomy): Eukaryota > Metazoa > Nematoda > Chromadorea > Monhysterida > Sphaerolaimidae > Sphaerolaimus > Sphaerolaimus hirsutus. The sequence continues at coordinate 1,304,682 of OZ038451.1, read as the reverse complement.
AGAATAAAAATAAAAATTGTATAAAAATTCAATTTTTGTAAAAATTTTGTAAAATTGTATAAAAATTCGTATTTTTGTAAAATAGTATAAAAATTCATTTTTTTTTGTAAAATTTTGTCTCGTTGCTTTAGTTTCTACCTGTTTATTCATGGATATGGGAGCAGTCCCAAGTGTAAAGTGTCAAATGTCATGTAAAATGTCATGCAAAGTGTCAATTGTCAGGACAAATGTAAGGTAAAGTGTAAATTGTCATGACATGTAAAAAATAAAGTATCAATTGTCAAGCAAATTGTGTCCAAATCTTATGTTTGATATCTAAATCTTATGTTTTGTATCCAAATTATGTTGTTGTTGAATCCAAATCTTATGTGAACATTTGGATACAAAAACAAAAACACAAGATTTGGATACACAATTTACACTTTGCATGACATTTGACATGACACTTGACATTTTGCATGACAATTGACACTTTACTTTACATTTGTCATGACAATTGACAAATTGCATCACATTTTATAAATGTGCCCAGCACACTCCACTATTCCTTCTACTGAAAATGCAAACCATTCTTATCAATAATTGTAACTTTACACTTGCAGCTAGCTAACAATACATACTGCATGCAACTTTTGAAAAGTAAGGGAAAAATTTGTCACAGGTTTTTCATGTATAGGTCTAATTATAACATTTTTCTGGCTTTGCATGCATGATTCTGATTTTTTGTAAAATTTTTGTACAATTTTTGTAAAAATTTTTGTAAAATGTGTCATTTTATTTTATTAATGACTTTTGGGAATAAAATAAAATAAAATAAAATGAAACAAGAATAAAATTAAAATAAAATAAAATTTTTATACAATTTTACTAAAATGAATTTTTATAAAACCAACCCTGGTTGTGAAATCCGCAGTCCTCCCGCTGGCATAACGTTATTTGAGCAGCCAACGGAGCAGCGTTACCATTCTCGCCAATGGCAAGTATATATTGCCTATGGGGGGGGGGGGGGGTAGGGTGCACCGTTGATATCATTGATTTAAAACAATGAAAAATTTTTTGCCGAAATTATTTTTACAAATTTACCTAGTTCCCATTCCCGCAGAATCTGTAAGTACGATATCGGTAGTTGGTGACGCATTTATTTGAAATGCGTTACCATGAAATCTTGTCACTATATGACTTAATTGCGGCCAAGAATTTGAGTCGTGAAATTCAAAAAGATCATCACTACCAATATATCGAATATCTGCACAATGGGTGAGAACAGGATTCATTTTTATATAAAGAAGACTGTTTTCAACAAAAACCTTCACACACACAAAACATTTTAAAAATTTTCCTCAAAACTTATCATGGCTCATTAATTTTATTATTGTGCCGAATATCATGATGTTGGCATATATCCATGCAAACTTCTCACATTGAAAGTGGGCGTGGTAATGACACATCGAAATTACATAAAAAATTAAATTGGGCAATGGCCCGTGAAGGTAAAAGAATTCGGATGGACAGACCGCAAACATGGCAGTCCAAGAGATGTAAGATAGCGGCAAGTTACGCTATAATCTCACTCCAAAATAGCTCTAAGTAAGTAAGTAAGTAAGTTGAATTGTTTAAAAATTAATACTTTTTTATTTTTTTTGCAATGGTTGTGCATTTTCTAGGTTTTGTCTGCTGAATTTCGGAACTCATAAATATGCTTGAGTGAAATTGAGTTTACCCAAGTGAGTTACTTTTAGGTAATCCACATCAACTGTAGTTGGTAGCCAGGCCACTTAATTCCGGTTAATTCAAATCCAATTTTAAAAATTAAATTTTATCTGCTGTGTAGAGATAATCCCCGAAAAACATCGCTCCCCCAAATACCCCCCCCCCCCACTGCAGCGAAATGCGCCGGGGGCACAGCGGTGGTTGTAAACGGTCAAAATCGCAAGTGCAACGCATTCAACCACTGTCCCGGCAATGAATTGTGCGACCCCCACGCGTCCATTTGTTGCAATGGGCTACGAGTGTGTCGCAGACCCTTCGCTCCGGAAATTGACCGGACCACTGGCAAACCCAAGATTTGTGTCAATGGAGGGGGCCCCTGTGGGACTAATGCTTTTTGTGAAGACACCACTGGCTTCTGTTGCGTGCGTGAGTTGTGTTTTGGTGGTTTTTGCGGTTGTTTTTGAGGTGCTACTTTGTGTGCATGTTCTGGGTTACGCTTGTTGTTTTTGGGAGTAAATTCTAGTGGATTTTTTCATGTTGTTACGAAATAGCACACTATGTTCCGATAAAAGTGATAATTACATATCAAAAATCAAAATCATATTTTTTCAATCCACCCTAATCAAAATTTCATGAAATTCACTGACACTAGACTTCAATCCCAAAGAACATCCAAATCAACTTTTGCAGGCGCGTCGCTGGGAGCGCCGTGCGCGGAGGGAGCGCCGTGCAGCACAGCGAACGCGGTGTGCCAGTGCGCCGGCGGCCAGTGCAGCTGCGACTGCATCAAGGAGCTGGGCTACGTCAGGACCAGCACCGGCACCTGCGAGAGATCCAGTCAGTTGGCTCCGCTTTGCTTTTGTGCATGTTCATTTGGCTTTCTTGGACTACATAAGATGAAATTGTCGGTAAATGAGTGCCATGTGAACATGCGTCGTGGGATCACAAGACATTATACCAAGATTGATCCCAAGGCATTATGATATGATTTCAAAACACCGCTGCCCCCCAAAACACCCCCCCCAAAGCACCCCCAAAACAAAAACCAAAAACAAACAGACCCCCAAAACATCTCCCAAACCACTACCCCCCAAACACAACCCACAAAAAAGACCCCTCAAACACCCGCCAAACATCCCCAGGGGTGCGTCTATCAGCCCAGTGCCGCACGTCAGCCGAGTGCCGCAGCGCGTACTCCACGTGCCAGGGGGGTCGCTGCACGTGCCAGCAGGGCTTCGCACCCACCTCAGATGGGGGCTGCCTGCCCACCATGTACACCTGCACCCAGGGGGGACAGCCCTACATGTACCAGGGCAAGGTGGGCATTTGCGATAGGAGCTTGGATATCGATGCTATTGTTAGGTGCGTTTGGGTATTGCGTGGGACTTTGATGGCTTTTTATAGTTGAAAGCCAATGTGTTGCGTTCATTGATGTATTTTTTTCATCGTTTGATTTTTTGAATAGCACCATTTGTCTGGTTATTTACCTGTGGCATTTCACCCATTTGATGTGACACATATCTTAAATAAATATCATGTAAAATGTGTGAGAATATTTCATTTGAAAATTTCCTTTGCTGAATATTTATTTTACATTTTACATGACTGTTGAGTTTGACACTTTACATGACATTTCACAGGGTGTGTTATTGTTGTACCACTTAACTATTACTTCCCAGATCACCCACTATTTCTGATCCACCCACTTTGCAGGGACCGTTACATGGACGATGATGTGTCCAGTCCACAGCCTTTCTCTCCATCCATGTACAGGTCAGCAAATAACCGCTGGACATAAAACACCCCTGTCCCCCTGGACATGTGTCACCCTGGACATGTGCACACATGTGAGGAGTAAGAATATTCTGCAACAAACAAGCATGAGCACAGATGCAGTTGGTGCACAGCAACAGCACCACCAAGCCAGTACCAATTAATTGCAGCGTGCATGTCCACTGTATACCAATGCCAGTCAGTGCAGTCAGCTCGCATGAACTGTGCCCACAGCTGCATCTGGGCGTGTGCCATTGTTGCCTCATCTATGTTTGTCCACCCACTGCCGCATGGTGTGCACAGCTGACATCGCTTCCACTGCCGTGAAACAAGGGTTCAAACAAGACTTTTTGATACAGATATTCGATATTTGATTTTTTTCAGATTTGATAAACACGTCTACATTTGAGTACTCACCAAATCGATCTTTATCATGCTGTATATTTCAAATTTTTGCTAAAAAGTATTTTTACTTGCAATATGTGACACAAGTAGGGTGTCAACTTTACGTTTTCCGTTTTCCGTTTCCGCTTTCCGCAGGCAAATTTTTTTCCATTTCCGTTTCCGTTTTCCGGCTGCTAATTTTTTTTTCCATTTCCGTTTCCGTTTTTCCGGCTCATTTTCCGTTTTCCGGCTAAAATTTAAGTTTTTCTGCCTTTTTTCCGTTTTCCGGCTCAATTGTCTGTTTTTCCAACTTTTTTTCATTTTCTGGCTCAATTCTCTGTTTTCTGTTTCAGCCAAACTGGTAAACATGCATGCAGGTTCTCAATTATGCAAATTGTTTCTATTTCTAGCAAAATTTCTGCAAATTTTTTGATTTCTGGATAAATTTCTGCAAATTTTTTTCCGTTTCCAGCAAAATTTCAGCAATTTTGTTCCGTTTCCGGCATAATTTCAGCAAATTTTTCCGTTTCCGTTTCCGTTTTCCGGCCGCTCATTTTTCCGTTTTCCGTTTCCACTTTCCGCAAGTGCAAGATTTTGTCCGTTTCCGTTTCCTTTTTCCGGCAAGTTCAAAAAAATTTCCGTTTCCGTTTCCATTTTCCGCCAAAAAGTTTTTGTTGACACCCTAGACACAAGTCGTGGCAGGCGCGAGCTTTGTGGGTTCCCAGTAGTGGCGGTGCATGTAAATATGCATCTGCCGCAGATGTCCACGAGTACATGTGTCCACTGTGTGCATGGTAATGTCCAGGGGGTGCAGATGTTCAGTGGTGACATTTCATTCAAATATAAGCAACCTCAAGATGCCCAACACCATCCATGTTCCCCTTGATCCGTAGTCCATACGTTTGAATTGAATTTGTTTTGATGTCCACAGCTACTGACACATATTTACAGGTCGCCGTTGTTCGAGCCAGTGTCGCACGACCAATGTGCAGCCAGGGAGAGGTACATGAGGGACACATGTCCACAGGGATACTATTGTGTGCCCTTTTTTGATGTGCCCGATGGACCTGAGCATTATAAGGTTGTTTATTTTTTTTTGGTAAAATTTTTTTGGCTGCATCTGTGTGGTGAACCCTCATTTTTTCAGTTTTGAGTAATAATATATACAATATGGCCGATCGAAAGCTGGTGCATCCAGTGTTTCATTTCTTTTATTCGTTGAACAGGTGGGAATTTTTCAAGATGGGAAATTTTTCAAATAGGGAAAAAAATAAAATACATTTTATTCAAGCAAATACGGTATCAATACAACCTCCAATATGCACCCATTTCCCACTCACAGCAAAAAATGGGGGTTTGATGCGTCGTGAAGTGTCTTGAAGTGTCTCCACGGCAACACTTCCTGACGCTTCACGAAGCTGGTCGGCGCTTCCCGGCGCTTCACGAAGTTGAATGTGATGACACTTCACGTCACAGACGTGCGTCAACCATGCTGCACAATTTTTGTGAAGTGTCTTCACTGCGTCAGCATCGGGAAGCGCGCTTCACGAAATTTTGGCCATCGTGAAGCTAGGTGAAGTGTGTGGAAGACACTTCACCAAAAATCTCGTGAAGCGTGTTGAAGCGTGTGGAAGTGTTTTCACAGAGGCCGCTTAACGCGCATCCAGCATGCTTCACGACGCATCACACCACCATTTTTTACTGTGACTGCAGGGTGTGTGCTGCCCGACAGCCCGCTCGCAGCCGGCGCCCAAGTGCCCGGTGGGCAACCCGCACAGCAGCAGCGTCGGCCCCAACTTCGGCTGCAAGCACTGCCCCGCCTTCGGCTACTTCTGCCACAGAGACAAGCTGACCACTGCCATGGAGGTGAGCAGCATTGCAGAAGTGTGCGCTTGGACTTTTGTGTGCATTTGAGTATGTAGATGTTTTGGTATTAGTATTGGTGTCATCGTTTTATCGATTGCTAATTTTCAATTGTGAGCTCACTTAGATAGAAGTGGAAATGACTTGTCATAGTGTGTGCACTGTGCACATTCTTCACAACAGATTATTTTCACAAAAATCACACTTCTTCATTCCTTTGTGCACATGGGTTTGTCATACACTGTAAATAAGCTTAAATGTTGAGAATGTCTAGTGTGAATGTATTTATGTTGCTGATAGTAGTGTGAGTTATACAACTGATGCCTCCATTGCTTTTTTTAGTTGAAAGAATGGCGTGAGTAACACAACAGTTTGTGGCAAAAATGTCATTTACATGGGTTCATTCCATCACAATGCACTGCTGCTAATGTGCCATGTGCCATGCAAATTGCATGATGCAATGGAAAGTGGCCACGCAGATCTGCTGCCCGGCGCCGTGCGTCAACCCCACGGACCTGTACATCAGCGGCACGTGCTACCCCATCTCCGGCGCGGGCGAGCCCTGCGACATGGCCGCCCAGTGCGTCGCCAGGTGCCAGTCCCGCACTCTGCCAAGTGCACACGCAAGTGTCAAATGTCAAGGAAAATGTCATACAAATTGGTCAAATGTCATGCATGCAAAGCTTCAAAATTTCTGTGATAATTTTGTTTTGATTGGCATTTTACACGGCATTTGGCACTTGGCTTAACACTTTACGAGGTGCGGGACTGCGCAGACATTCCACTGCGAGCAGGCTCAATGCCAACTTGGACCAGCAAATGATGGGTTTGCTGCTGCAGACGAGTCTGGGCACTGCCATGGGCTGCTTTGCTGGTGTTTGTGGATGTCAGAGGGGTTACATCGATGTACAGGGCAGGTGTATCAGTCAGTTTGTTTCAGCAGCTATTTTTCGAGGAATTTTTTATCAGTCGAGTTGTGAATATTGATGTAATTGGATCGTCACATTTTCTAAAGACCTCGTTTCTTCACTGCGCATACATCTTTCAAAATGCAAAAAATAGGTGATCAACTGTATAATGCAAAGTTGGCCCCGTGCCAGGAGCGCAGTGCACCATCGGGACGATGGGGGAGCCGCTGACGGGGGCGGATGGGTTGACGCAGCGCTGCAGCCCGTCGGCCGACGGCGCCCCCTCGCAGTGCGGCCCCCAGCAGGGCTGCGACCCCACCTTCGGCGTGTGCTGCAGGATGCTCACCAGCCCCACCTACAATCGTTCGTGCCACTTGTCTCCGCTGGTTTATGCGCCAGTAGTGGGAAACACTCAAGCGATTCACAAACGTGCTGACATGTAGAAACGAGATCGGGACAACGTGTAAACAATGCCACTTGTGAACATCGATTGTGACTAGTCTTATGTGTAGCTGCAATACAAATTAGCAGTAATAAATACATCGGTACATTGCATACATGATGTACACCATTCCGGGGGGGGGGGGGTTTCGAGGGCGGGGGTATTATTTCCCCAGCCCATTTTGAGGGGGGGGGGGGGGGTTAATTAGAGGTAATACGATAGTTTATTTTATATTGTGACACTTAATTTTCATAGTTTCTGTTAAGAGTGATGCTTAAAAAATATTTGTGTTAAATATTTAGTTGACATTCAGTTCACAGTTATTTCCGATGTCAACTAGTGTGTGTGGGTCCAAAGAACTGCATGTCAGCTTGGTATCTGCAAACTGGCAGCGAGTTGTCAGTAAGCTGTGTTTCTGGTTGTGCCTAAAGTATTATATATGTGTTTTTCGGGAACTAGAGTGGGATAGAAGTGAAGTGAATTGAATAGTGGATTGAAGGGAATAGAAACGTGGCGAGTCAAGTGACATATAATTTTTTAGTGACAAGAAATGTTGTAAATATGTAACATCCATTGACAACTTGACTTGTCACTTCAACTGCTGAATTTTCACATTAGTTTTTTGACTGAATTCACAACCATGTGCCGGTTCCGCAAGTGGAAAAGTTAAGAGTGAAGGGTTAAGAGTTGAGTAAAATGATAAATGATAAGTTATAAGTTAAGAGTTGAGTAAAATCATTTGTCGTTTTACTCAACTCTTAACTCTTAAATTTTCTCATAACTTGTCATTTGTCATTTTACTCAACTCTTAAGTTTTAACTCTTAACTTTTCCACTTGCGGAACTGGCGCCTGGACGCCAACATACCAACCATACACACATTTGTAATGGAAACAAACAGGGGTATTGTAATTTAATTCTTGGTTGCCTGGGGGGTCTGGGACCAACGACCAAACCACACTCAGGATGTCCCAGCGGTTATGTGGAATCTGGAATCTACTGCATGAACGGCGCCGGCTGCTATTACGGCCAGGTGCCATCCCAGACCTTGTGAAAGACCTGTAAATTCCCTGTAAAATGTGAGGTAAAAAACCCTATCAAATGTCAAAGTGTCAAATGTCATATAAAAGACCATGTAAAATATCGAAAAAGACATTAAAAATCGCAAACAAAAATCTGAAATTATAAAAATGATATAAAAATAGAAGTTGTTTATTTACTTAAAGTTTAAAAACGTTACTTTAGTTTAATTTTATTTGTAAATGTTAAGCATGACATTTGGCTTTTTAAAGGGTTTTTTTTACATGACTTTTGACACTCTGCATGACACATGGCATTTTGCATGGAATTTGACAGTCTACAGGTTTTTTACAGGGTCTGGGACGGCCCCAGTTCTGCTTCTATGTAAGTGATTTGGCAAATGGCCAAGGTGTCTGCTGCACTGCAGCCAACAGAAAGGGCAATGCCACAATGCCAGGAAATGTAGACGGTGGTGCTGAGCTGCCAGTGGAAAAGTTGGAGAAAGATGATGATGAATTTTAATAATTTTATGACAACAGATTTTCTACTTGACTTATATTTTTGATTTACCACAGTCACGGAGAGATGATCGTGAAACCATTTGCTTTTTGATATGTCATACTCCAATGACATGACACTGTGCATGCGCAGTAATTTATGTCTAACTTTGGAAGTGTGACAATTATAATTATGTATTTATTATCATTATGCGATGTTTATGAATACATGAAATTTTTTTTGTTGTGATTACAAATTATTATGTTTACAATGTTATGTTTACATTCTGTCTTCAGTTTTTCAAAATTGAATCCTGTATTTTGAGATTGACCAAAATGCAATAATATCACTGACAAATAAAATCAATAATATCCCACAGTGATTTGCCTGGCAGCCCTGGTGCGGACTGCATCGAGAGCAGCACACAGAGCCGGGGGAGTATGGCTTGCCTGTATGGAATCATATTTACGACTGTCAGGCTGAACCTGCATGCAGAGACACTTTTCAAAACAACAAAATGTAAACTGCTTCCACATCAAGTTTGGCACTGATTCTTTACTTTCTATCGAGTGCTGTATCTCTAGGTATGTGGGTATATTTAGAAGGATACAATTTGGGGTAGATGTAGTACACATCTACCGTACTGTAAACCAGCAGGGGGCGTTGCACCAACTACAGTGTGGGTTGCTGTACGTGCAACTTGTTTGTGCAACAGCCAACCCCACCCCCATTGTAGGCACTTCTAGCTGTCACGTCTAGCCACTGAGAACACCAAAATCTACCTGATACATTACTCAAATTCATTACACAATAATATCTCACCACGAACAATCCAATCATTTTCAGCTGCCTCCAGTGCACCAGTGGCACAGTCCCCAGGGCAGTCCCCTCCACGTTCGCCTCTGCTGTTTCACTCCAGGGGCCAGTTCCGTAAAATGAGAAGTGAAATGGCAAAGGCAAAGTAGAAGCGCAAGTGAAACGGCAAGTGATTTGGCAAGAGCGAAGTAAAAAAAATAAAAAGTAATTTCTCTTCGCTTTTGCCATGTCACTTGACAATTCACTTGCCGTTTCACTTGATTACAGGTAAATATCCCCCCATGGACATCTTCCCCCCAGAGGGAAATAGTCCGCGAGGACTACTTCCGCCCGAGGACTACTTCACCCCGACTTTTATAACGTGGGGGGAAGTAGTATGGTACCCTGTCAATGGTAAACACAAATAAGGTGTATTACATTATATATTATACATTGGGGGATATAGTCCTTGTTGGCGGTGGGCTATTTCACCCTGCCGGGGGAAATAGTCCTCGAGGAATTTTTCACCCCAGGGGGGAAGATGTCCATGGGGGGATAGGGTATGTAAGCTGTTTCACTTGGCCTTTGCGCTTTGACTTGGCCTTTGCCATTTCACATCTCAGTTCTCATTTTGCGGAAGTGGCACCAGATTGTCAAATCCACCAGCTGCGGCAGGCCCCCCACCGGGTCAGGCCTAAATGGCATCTAATCCGCTTGGCATCTGGACCCGGATAGCATGAATTTCTGCCTGCTTAGCATCTAGACCCGCCTAGCACCTATCCAGTGCCAGATGCTAAGCGGGCGGTGGCGTAGGTGCCAAGCGGACGGCTGGGGCCAGGTGCCAAGCGGGCAGGGGGGGTCTAGATGCCATCCAGGCGGGCGGGCGGGTGGCGGGGGGAGGTATGTGAACTCAGGTGGCAAACACAAAGGGCAAAGAAGAATGGAAGTACACATAACAATGGAAGTACACATAACAATGGATGTCCCTTTGTGTTTGGCTTCTGAGCTCAATGTTTGACGCATGCCCCCCCCCCACCCCCGCTGCCCACACAGATCGATCGCGGATGATTGGACGTCATTGCGTCCACTCCTGTGCGATAGTATACTCGGCGTACATGATACTCTGCCGTCGCACTGATTTATATCTCGTTTTGGAAGCGTGCCAATGATTGTTAAGTCACGCGATTTCCGCAAAAAGATGAAAAAATTCATCGATGTGAATATGTAAATGACTAACATTATAACAACAATCAATTTTGTCATCTTTTTATGAAACTCGCACGCGCTAACCATCGTTGGCACACTTCCAGCGGGAACCACGCGTGCAGGGTGTAAAGTAACCAGAGTATAAGTATAATGATATGCACAATCAAAGCCTAAAATCGGCTGCGTGGGGGGGGGGTCAGATGCATACATGTGCTGTCTCGTGGGTGTGTGGAGGGGGGGGGGGGGTTCAGCCTGCTTGGCATCTACACCCACACAGCATGGGGACCGCATGGCATGTGCCGGCATGTAGCCCGCTTGGCATCTATGGGACGATAGATGCTACGCGGGTCTAGATGCCATGCAGGCAGAAATCCATGCTACGCGGGTCCAGATGCCATGCAGGTTTAGATGCCGAGCAGTGCAGACTCCCCCCCACCAGGGAGCACAGCAGCTGCTCACTCAGACTGTCCAAGTCATACAATACAAATGTGTGCAGTTGTGGTGCACTGTGCACGATTGCATTGACCACGTTGCCACCGAATAATTCACATGCACTGTTCAGTTTGAGGTGTGTGAGCTGTGGCCAAGGTGCTTGCCTGCACATGTGCACCAATGTCTGTGTAGCGGCTGCAGAAATGTCCTCGAGTTCCAAGTGCTGCATCGTGGAGCGCAGGTTCTGTCGATGGGTGGGGTTGCCCTGGGACAAAGGAGCTCCCACTGCAAACATGCAACCAACTGAGAGTGTGTGCAGAGCTCCTGTCACATCTGGTGGCAATCCCAAGCCCTGTAAAGTGTAAAGTAAAGTGTCTAATGTAAAGTCAAATGCAAAGTGAAGTGTCAACTGTAAAGTCAAATGCAAAGTAAAGTGTCAATTGTCGTGCAAGGTTCAGTAATAAATTTTTTTCTTTCTTGTTTTGATTGACACTCTACTTTGCATTTGACTTTACATTTGACACTTTACTTTACACTTTACAGGGCTTGGAACTGCCCCCTGCTGAACAATGAGCTACGAGCTCGTGCGAGTGTTCACACGATGCCAGCTGCGTGGTGGATTCTCCCTCAATTGCAATGCCCACGTCTACTTGGTGCAGTGTGGCAGCAGGTCGGTCCACCAGCGCACACACCCGTCTGCAAAAGGAAACATACAGGTGACTCACGGAACCCAACTTGCATGCTGCCGCTGCGGCAAACGTTGTAAGACGAAAGCTATGTAAAGTGTAAACAGAGAAGTACCTGCTACCAGCGACCATGGGGCAGTCCCAAGCCCTGTAAAGTGTATAGTGAAGTGTCAAATGTAAAGTCAAATGCAAAGTAAAGTGTCAATCAAAACAAAAAAGAAATGATTTTATTACTGAACTTTGCACCACAATTGACACTTTACTTTGCATTTGACTTTACAGTTGACACTTCACTTTGCATTTGACTTTACAGTTGACACTTTACTTTACACTTTACAGGGCTTGGGATTGCCACCAGGTGGCATGCTTCCAGTGTACAACTCTGCTGTAGAACCATAACCAAAAATAGAATGGCTGTGGCGCCAGGCGATTGCATTATAAGTGATGATTTGGGCCAAAAATCCATATTTTATGTTGACTCATTGCAATATTGTTTTTTTTTGTTGAATGTTCATGATTTTAAGTGAACTTGGGTATGGAATAGTGCTTAAATAGGGTTAGAAGGTTAATTCATTGAGAATCATGTTTCCCATTAATTATTCCCATTCATTGAGAATTAGTGGAAGCAGATTGGTTGGATACTACACTAACATAAATATCACAGCTTTTTATTACATAGACAGGAATTGAAGCAATGACACTAAAATGAGACAAAGCACCACAACAATGCTTTCATGCAATGCAATTCCCAAATGCACATGCATCAACATTTGTATACTTTTACATATGCCAACCTTCTCAAATCTCTCCAACAGCATTCTATACTGGTCATCATTATTTTTGAGGGCCCTTTGAGTCTTCACTGTCCACTGATTCTGGACACAAGTGCTGATTCTTGTTCCTTCTGCAATTCATCAATTTTCTGTTGCAATCTTGTCACGTGCGATTTGAAGTTTTCACTCCTGCGAAGACTCAACCCTGTGCAAATGTGAATTGCAAATAACCAAGCTTGCAAGTCAGCAATCACCACATCAAACACAGCAAATAAAACGCTCGTGAAGTGCACTGGAGCGGTTGGAAGTGCCTCTCGTGATCACACTTCAGAGCCTGATCAAGCCTGATCACCAGGCACTTCACCGCTCATGATCACACTTCCAACCGTGATCAAGCCTGATCACCATTGGAATGCACTTCACGAGCGCTTCACAAATGCCGTTCGTGTATGCACTTCACAAATGCCGCCCATTTCAGGGAAGCGTTTCGTATTTCGTGAAGTGCCTTCACTGCAGAAATGCATTATATGTTTTTGCACGTCAAACCGCTTGCACCATTCGTGAAGACACTTCACGAATGCATAACAAATTTTTGAAGTGCCTGGCTATCTGTGAAGTGCCTGGCCACCTGTGAAGTGCCTTCACGAGAAATTTTGTGAAGCGTTTGGAAGTGCTTTGGCACCCGTGAAGTGCGTTGAAGTGCCTCGTGAAGACATTTCACCGCAGATCACGGCAGATCACCAGCGCTGTTTTTGCTGTGAAGGATATATCTCACAGCAAAAAATGGGTGTGTGGATGCGCGGTGAAGCGTCGGGAAGTGTCTTCACGCCAGCACTTCCCGACGCTTCACCAAGCATGCAAGCGCTTCCACAAGCATCACGAAAATCTGCGTGAAGGCACTTCACGCTTCCTTATATGGCGCTCCCACACAAATGTATGCGTAGGGGAAGCGTGTGGAAGCGCCAGCGCGGGTGTCTTCCACATGTTTGGATGCGCGTGAAGCGCGCGGTGAAGCTAGCTGAAGCGTGTGGAATACACTTCACCAAGATTTTCGTGATGTTGGTGGAAGCGTGTGGAAGCGCGCCGCTTCACGCGCATCCAGGTTGCTTCCACACGCTTCATGAATCCATTTTTTGCTGTGTCTACTGTATTTCCTCGAAAAAGCCCCTTGAATTTACCAATTTGCCAAAATTTACCCGAATTTACTTTGAAATACACCCAGTGTTTTTTCAGAATACAAATTTTGAGGGGATAAACCAAGGGGGCTTATTCGAGAGGAATATATGAGTAAATTTGCCAGTAATTTTCATAAAGAATAGGTCTTTACATACCCATAACTGGTAAAACACATGACTAAAAGAAATACCTATATGGGGACGTATCAAAGTATTGCTACACAAACTTGGATATGTGTATTTAGCTGCGATGCAAATTGGCCCCTACAAAAAGAGTTGTTAAAATACTGGTATTTTGGGTGTAAATTTTAGTAATTTTAGTGAATTAAGTAACATGTCACTGTACTTGGCAGGAAGTAATTTTAAAACACAACATTTCCATATAGGTATGTACTTTGAAAAACGTTCAGTGTGTATTTTATACCTACGCCGCTCATGATAATGAAAACAAGTGACAATAAACTATTTCTTCTAAACAATTCTTCAAACAAAGTATTAGACCCCGTTTACACGGATTTTTTGTGACGACTCGACAAAAATAAAACGTTCAATAAGTTGAGTAAAAATGTTCCATATTTATGAGAAAAAGTGGTCAATTATACATCTTACCTGGGCGAATATGCATGTCAAATTGCACAATCGTGCTTTTAGCTCATGAGTTAAAGGCAGTTGAAAACTTTTGCAGTTGTCGGACAGTTGTCGGACTGTCTCCAACAGCCAGCGACAATAGCAAACTTTTTTCGAACGTTGTAAATCTTGAGCTACAAGCACGAGTCTGCATTTGGCCTGCATATTCGCTTAGGTAGAAGGTATACTTGACCACGTTTTGTAATGAATATGGAACCTTTTTACTCAACTTATTGAACATTTTATTGTTGTCAAGTCGTCACAAAAAATCCGTGTAAACGGGGTCTAATGAACATTTGAATACCTATTTATTATTCACCTAAGTATTTATGTAGAGCAATGTTATAATTGAATGATATGGTGCAGGTCTCAATAACAATAACAATAATGTATGGCAAGCTTGCTCTTTCTACCATGGCAACAACTGTAAACAGTACAAAATGTTGTTTTGCATGCCAACTTCATTGATGTACACATTGAACAATCACCCAGTAGCCAAAATATCAGACAATTTGCCTCTGTATCAAGGCAGCGTGTCAGTTTGCATGGTCAACCAATTCTTACCAAACAAATGCAAACTGCCAAAAACGCTACATATGTACTAGGTATTTATATACTGTATATAATATATACTGTTTGGACAGATTTACCAAAAGTTTTGCCCATGGAAAAGCCTATTCTTTGCCAGATTGCCTTGTAAAATATGTTTTACTCACCCCTGACTACAGAAAATGTAAAATACATTTTTACCCATACTCAGGAGTACATCTGAATAAAATACTTCTGTTAACGTGAGTTGATTTGTCGGGTCACGTTTATTCAGGTTGTCGCATCGTGTCGAATGCTGTCATTTTACTATTTACATACAGAGATCAGAGGAAATCACTTTCATATTGAACTATCCCACATCAGGGATCTAACACATTCACCCTATTTTTCTTTTTTGACGATGAATCATGTTTTGCTGTCCTTTTACGCCTTGTTGTCTGCGTTCTCGTTTTTGCTGCAACCAGGTGTGTCTGGATCTGGTCGGGGGGTGTTATCTGAGAATAGGGCATGGTATTAGAGGGGAGTATGGGTGAACACTTATAGGTGAAAAATTACTGGGCCAATTTTTACTCTAATATTTTTATATTTAGACTAGTAGTAATCTATCGAACCCTGAAAAGGTTTGGAATTTTCAAGAGAGCAGATACATATTTAAATTATTTTTATCTTTAAAGTTTTATACATCTCACTGCTTAAAGGGGATAACGGTGCCTCTGTGATGTTACCCAGAAAATTGGACACATCTTTCATGGTTTCGTCCCCTGCATTGGTTACCGCTGGAATCAGCAGAGTTGCAATGTTTTTCATGGTGTCATTTCCAGCGTTTTTCAGTGTTTTGATGTGAAAAACACCTTTCGGGGTTTGGATGACACTAGTGTCTACATCCATTTCAGCGGTAGCCCCTTTTATTTCCATGTTCCCCATCTTTTTAGCGACTGATAAACCCGTTGTGTTGGCCTGCGATGCCTGCATTTTTTCCTCGATTCGGCGGGTGGCCTCTTTGACCTCCGCTTCAAACACCTCAGCGTGTGCCTCTGAAGAGATGTTTGAGGGAGAGGGCGTGGAGGTGGCTAATGGTTGACCTTGGCGAACCTGTAGGGTTGAGTTTTCTATACGTTTTGAAATGTACAAGTTTTTCTCTGGTTTTGTACAAGCTTTTCTCTGATTACATTTGCACAAAATGACATATAATGTTTACCCCAAAATTTCATCAGATTTTCATAACTTTATAAGTTTCCACTTCGCACTGGTTACCTATACCCAAAACACACTGCAAATATGCATTACATTCATATTTGGTAGCTTTTCACTGTAATTTTTCACTTAGCAATTTTCATGCTAACTAACATTTTCCACCCAGAATTTTCCCCTGGGTTCTTTTGGACCAAATCTGCCCCGCCCCCTTCTGTAATTGTTGTGGTAGGGGCGGGAACGGTGATCGTTGAACCTGCCCTGGTAGTGTTTGGGGTAGTCATACCCATGGTCTTCATTTCTCCTGATCAATCCTCCAGAAATGGGGGCTTTGTTCATTTGTTCAGTTTGTGCCAGGTAGTCCACTACACCGACCTGAGCTTCAGGGAGCTCTTTTTTGTATCCGAAGTCGCGTAGCTGTTGTAACGCTTTGCAATGCTGAACCTGTAAAAGTTCCATTGCATATGTTTGTTCATGCCATGTTAGAGTATATATATTTTCGATTTATCCCGTATTTTTGATTTATCCCACATTTTGCAGATTTACAACAAATTTTTTTTTGAAACCTAGAAATATAGGTATGGAATAACCTGCAGTTCAGTATACTTCTTCGTCAACTCCCTATAATCTTGCCCTGTTTTCGTTAAGGCATTTGCAAGCCCTTCAATATGTGCTGTACAGATAGTGCAGCGCCGCAGGAAATTAGCATGGTATCCGCAAAACCCTTGAAAAAGTTTTTTGACCATGTCAGCTGCCGCCTGACAAACTGCAAACATGGTTGCGGTCCGTGTTTCACGTGCGTTTTTTATTTCCTGTCGAATGTTTTCGTATTTGAGATTATGGCTAGATTAATCTATTTATTGAATGTTCTCGGCTAGAAATGAGTCTCAATTTACAGGGATATCCAGATCTGTTATAAAAAATTTCAAAAAAAATAAAATAAAAATAATAGCCGTTTTTGACGAGTTAAATCAGAGTTGTACAAATACTGGTATTTTTGGAAAACGTAAACGTAAACGTAAATACCTTTTCCAAATCTAAAATATAAATACTAAAACGTAAGGTATTTTTAAAATACCGAGGAATACGTAAAAAAAAACGTAAACGTAAAAATTTTATACGCGTAGTATTTACCATTTTGCTTTGGAAAATACCATTATTTTCACCTTTATATGGGTCAATCACTGATTTCCATACGATATCTTTATGTTTTAGCACTACATGCTCACCATAATGAACAACATCGAGTCAGACAACTATAACGAACGCTAATCTAATTGACCACAACAATGATATCAACATCAAAATTGAGCAAAAATGACATATTTTTGTAATTCAGTCTGATAAATAATTTGCTCAAATGTTTCCATCTCCCAAATGGATACTTTTACCAAATTTCAAAAGCCCAGCGTGGCTAAATGGACACTTGACAGCCAGTGTTTCAGTGCATTGCAACTTTTAAAACTGTTTGTTTAGCCTAGCCTATTTTGGAAAAATGTCTCATCAAATATACTGTGACATCTGTCATACCTATCTGAAGACGGAACCTAAAATTGTGTTGAATTTCTATCATAAATATTACATTTCTTTCATTATTTTGTTCATAATTTATTGTCAGTTTATGTCAAAATACAGTTGCATTTTCATGTACAGCATTTACTCCGGTCAGTGGACAATAGTGGATATGTATTGGAGTGTATTAAATATTTGACGTGTTGTTTGTACTCATTCTAATTGCAGGACTAAAGTGATCGCCACGTCATTCTGACCATTTTAAGTGGTCAACCATCAAAATCGGTAGAGAATTCATGGCAATATGCAGTTTCTTCTGAGGGCGCAGCCACTAAAAACACCTAAATATCAGAATTTTTACATTTTCCGAAGTACCCGGGTATTTCGGTCAGGAAAACGTAACAAAACGTAATGGTATTTTTGGAAAACGTAAACGTAAACGTAAATATAAATACCCGAATAACCGGGTATTTCGGGTAAACGTAAATACGTTTTTCCAACTCTGAGTTAAATTGATTGAAGGGATTTTGTTTTGCCGGCCTAGTTTTTGTCCGAACGTATTTAAGTTAGTTTTAGTTGCCATTACATATTTTCGAGCTTGCGCATGACATTTTCTAGGTGTCCTTTGACTGTATTTATGATAACAAACGTTCGTAGTGTGACTTTTATCCACTACAATTTTATTAACTATTTTTGGATTTATTAACAATTTTATTATACTCCGGTTACTTTACACCCTGCACGTGTGGTTCCCGCTGGAAGTGTGCCAACGATGGTTAACGCGTCCGAGTTTCATAAAAAGATGAAAAAATTGATTGTTGTTATAATGGTATTCATTAACATATTCACATCGATGAATTGTTTTCATATTTTTTACAGAAATCGCATGATTTGATGATCATTGGCACCGATCCAACACGAGACATAAATCAGTGCGAGGGCAGAGTATCACGTACGCCGAGTATAACTTGGATATGTGTATTTAGCTGCGATGCAAATTGGCCCCTACAAAAAGAGTTGTTAAAATACTGGTATTTTGGGTGTAAATTTTAGTAATTTTAGTGAATTAAGTAACATGTCACTGTACTTGGCAGTAAGTAATTTTAAAACACAACATTTCCATATAGGTATGTACTTTGAAAAACGTTCAGTGTGTATTTTATACCTACGCCGCTCATGATAATGAAAACAAGTGACAATAAACTATTTCTTCTAAACAATTCTTCAAACAAAGTATTAGACCCCGTTTACACGGATTTTTTGTGACGACTCGACAAAAATAAAACGTTCAATAAGTTGAGTAAAAATGTTCCATATTTATGAGAAAAAGTGGTCAATTATACATCTTACCTGGGCGAATATGCATGTCAAATTGCACAATCGTGCTTTTAGCTCATGAGTTAAAGGCAGTTGAAAACTTTTGCAGTTGTCGGACAGTTGTCGGACTGTCTCCAACAGCCAGCGACAATAGCAAACTTTTTTCGAACGTTGTAAATCTTGAGCTACAAGCACGAGTCTGCATTTGGCCTGCATATTCGCTTAGGTAGAAGGTATACTTGACCACGTTTTGTAATGAATATGGAACCTTTTTACTCAACTTATTGAACATTTTATTGTTGTCAAGTCGTCACAAAAAATCCGTGTAAACGGGGTCTAATGAACATTTGAATACCTATTTATTATTCACCTAAGTATTTATGTAGAGCAATGTTATAATTGAATGATATGGTGCAGGTCTCAATAACAATAACAATAATGTATGGCAAGCTTGCTCTTTCTACCATGGCAACAACTGTAAACAGTACAAAATGTTGTTTTGCATGGCAACTTCATTGATGTACACATTGAACAATCACCCAGTAGCCAAAATATCAGACAATTTGCCTCTGTATCAAGGCAGCGTGTCAGTTTGCATGGTCAACCAATTCTTACCAAACAAATGCAAACTGCCAAAAACGCTACATATGTACTAGGTATTTATATACTGTATATAATATATACTGTTTGGACAGATTTACCAAAAGTTTTGCCCATGGAAAAGCCTATTCTTTGCCAGATTGCCTTGTAAAATATGTTTTACTCACCCCTGACTACAGAAAATGTAAAATACATTTTTACCCATACTCAGGAGTACATCTGAATAAAATACTTCTGTTAACGTGAGTTGATTTGTCGGGTCACGTTTATTCAGGTTGTCGCATTGTGTCGAATGCTGTCATTTTACTATTTACATACAGAGATCAGAGGAAATCACTTTCATATTGAACTATCCCACATCAGGGATCTAACACATTCACCCTATTTTTCTTTTTTGACGATGAATCATGTTTTGCTGTCCTTTTACGCCTTGTTGTCTGCGTTCTCGTTTTTGCTGCAACCAGGTGTGTCTGGATCTGGTTGGGGGTAGGGTGTCAAAAAATTTTTTTTACGGAAAACGGAAACGGAAACGGAAAAAAATTTTCAGTGGCCGGAAAACGGAACGGAAAACGGAAAAAAATTTGCACTTGGCGGAAAACGGAAACGGAAACGGAAAAAAAATTTCAGCAGCCGGAAAACGGAAAAAGAGGCCGGAAAAACGGAAACGGAAAAATCAAATTTGCACGGAAATGGAAAAACTTGCTGAAATTTTGCTGGAAAAAGGATAAAATTTGCTGAAATATTGCTGGAAGTGGAAAAAATTTGCAGTAATTTTGCTGGAAACAGAATTTTTTTTACATCATTGATAATCTGCATGAATTTTTACCAGTTTGGCTGATCAGAAAACAGAAAGTTGAGCCAGAAAAAGATAAAATGAGGCGGAAAAATGGAAAATTGAGGCGGAAAATGGAAAAAAGGCGGAAAAACTGGAAATTGAGCCGGAAAACGGAAAAAGGCGGAAAAAACTGAAAATTTAGCCGGAAAACGGCTAATGAGCCGGAAAAACGGAAACGGAAAAAATAGTTGCCGGAAAACGGAACGGAAAACGGAAAAAAAATTTCAGCAGCCGGAAAACGGAACGGAAAACGGAAAAAATTTGCCTGCGGAAAACGGAAACGGAAAACGGAAAACGGAAATTTGACACCCTAGTTGGGGGGTGTTATCTGAGAATAGGGCATGGTATTAGAGGGGAGTATGGGTGAACACTTATAGGTGAAAAATTACTGGGCCAATTTTTACTCTAATATTTTTATATTTAGACTAGTAGTAATCTATCGAACCCTGAAAAGGTTTGGAATTTTCAAGAGAGCAGATACATATTTAAATTATTTTTATCTTTAAAGTTTTAAACATCTCACTGCTTAAAGGGGATAACGGTGCCTCTGTGATGTTACCCAGAAAATTGGACACATCTTTCATGGTTTCGTCCCCTGCATTGGTTACCGCTGGAATCAGCAGAGTTGCAATGTTTTTCATGGTGTCATTTCCAGCGTTTTTCAGTGTTTTGATGTGAAAAACACCTTTCGGGGTTTGGATGACACTAGTGTCTACATCCATTTCAGCGGTAGCCCCTTTTATTTCCATGTTCCCCATCTTTTTAGCCACTGATAAACCCGTTGTGTTGGCCTGCGATGCCTGCATTTTTTCCTCGATTCGGCGGGTGGCCTCTTTGACCTCCGCTTCAAACACCTCAGCGTGTGCCTCTGAAGAGATGTTAGAGGGAGAGGGCGTGGAGGTGGCTAGTGGTTGACCTTGGCGAACCTGTAGGGTTGAGTTTTCTATACGTTTTGAAATGTACAAGTTTTTCTCTGGTTTCGTACAAGCTTTTCTCTGATTACATTTGCACAAAATGACATATAATGTTTACCCCAAAATTTCATCAGATTTTCATAACTTTATAAGTTTCCACTTCGCACTGGTTACCTATACCCAAAACACACTGCAAATATGCATTACATTTATATTTGGTAGCTTTTCACTGTAATTTTTCACTTAGCAATTTTCATGCTAACTAACATTTTCCGCCCAGAATTTTCCCCTGGGTTCTTTTGGACCAAATCTGCCCCGCCCCCTTCTGTAATTGTTGTGGTAGGGGCGGGAACGGTGATCGTTGAACCTGCCCTGGTAGTGTTTGGGGTAGTCATACCCATGGTCTTCATTTCTCCTGATCAATCCTCCAGAAATGGGGGCTTTGTTGTTCAGTTTGTGCCAGGTAGTCCACTACACCGACCTGAGCTTCAGGGAGCTCTTTTTTGTATCCGAAGTCGCGTAGCTGTTGTAACGCTTTGCAATGCTGAACCTGTAAAAGTTCCATTGCATATGTTTGTTCATGCCATGTTAGAGTATATATATTTTCGATTTATCCCGTATTTTTGATTTATCCCACATTTTGCAGATTTACAACAAATTTTTTTTTGAAACCTAGAAATATAGGTATGGAATAACCTGCAGTTCAGTATACTTCTTCGTCAACTCCCTATAATCTTGCCCTGTTTTCGTTAAGGCATTTGCAAGCCCTTCAATATGTGCTGTACAGATAGTGCAGCGCCGCAGGAAATTAGCATGGTATCCGCAAAACCCTTGAAAAAGTTTTTTGACCATGTCAGCTGCCGCCTGACAAACTGCAAACATGGTTGCGGTCCGTGTTTCACGTGCGTTTTTTATTTCCTGTCGAATGTTTTTGTATTTGAGATTATGGCTAGATTAATCTATTTATTGAATGTTCTCGGCTAGAAATGAGTCTCAATTTACAGGGATATCCAGATCTGTTATAAAAAATTTCAAAAAAAATAAAATAAAAATAATAGCCGTTTTTGACGAGTTAAATTGATTGAAGGGATTTTGTTTTGCCGGCCTAGTTTTTGTCCGAACGTATTTAAGTTAGTTTTAGTTGCCATTACATATTTTCGAGCTTGCGCATGACATTTTCTAGGTGTCCTTTGACTGTATTTATGATAACAAACGTTCGTAGTGTGACTTTTATCCACTACAATTTTATTAACTATTTTTCATTTTTAGGATGATTCGCCCGAACTTCGATTCCGGTGAGCGTCCCATGCCCTATCGATCGAGGTTCGATCGGCGTCCGTCGGTGATCCGTCCGTTTGAGATGCCGGATATGAACGTGGTTCGTTTTTTTGTTCAAATTTTGCCTTTTTGGCTTGGTGCCAATTTTAGCCCTGAGGTTGTATTTCTCTTTTTTCAGACCCAGTTCCACCAGAGTTACGATTTGAATGGTATGTTGGAGGGTCATAAGTGGCACGCCGTGGAGGAGAAATTATACGGCCACATAAATATGATCAACTTCACGTTTGTCCGCCGCCAATGCCCCCCCGAAAAAATTATGCCCCTGGATGGCCGGGTGGAAGAGCCGGACACCCATCAGATTCTAGTGAGTGTCTTTGTGTTGCTTTATAGGTTCTCTTTTCCATTTTTTAAAGTTACCTGCACATTTAGATGCTTTTGAAAAATTGTGTTGTCTCATTTTCTGTTATTTACGTCTGTTATTTTAACATCTACAGGCGTGCTACGAATGTGATGATCGCCAGCTGATGAGCTATTGCTCCCACAACGATTTACCTCGTTTTATCCCCGGGCACCTGAATTTCATCGTGTGTGAGTGTGAGGGGTGTGAGTTGACTAATGCCCGTAAAATTTACGATTTTGTCAAAAATGTGCATTTGGGGCATGTTGGATTTGGCAGTGAAGAAGATGATACAGAGCGGGGTGGTGCCCTTGTTAGTTGGGAGTATTGGGAGTATTTCACATCTTTGTCTTGCAATGGTTATATAGTTGGCTAAGTGCCGAATTCCGATTAGCGTCTTACCAGAATCAAATTCTGATGTTTGAAAATTTCAAACTTGAACTTTTTCAACGCAGTTTAACCTTTGCTAACCGATGTTTTTCACGCAGTTGTCAATGGTGCGTGATTCTGTTCCGGGTGAATTTGGCGGCCCGCCAACTGTCATTAGCAGTATTTTTGAGGGGCTCGCTGCGCGCCGCGAATTGGGCCTTCACACTGAAATTGACGATGTAAAATTGTACGGTGTCAAGGTTTTTGGTGACATGTTAGTTTTGTTTTTCTGTCAGTTTTGAGTTTTGTTGTGATTTAGGTTTTTTTCTGTGTTAGCAGTATTTGTTAGATTATAAAATGCTAACTATTTAAATTATAAAAATCTTAAAATTTTCTTGTTAAATTAAATAATGTTTAATATTTATAAAATGTTAAATTATTAAGCTTATTTATTTTTAGCTCGCGGGCGTTGTTTGGCCGCGGTCGCACTCGTCCGCCGCTCACAAAATCTGCTTATGGTGAAATGCAGTTTTTGAACTTGGAGCGAAATGCAGACGGTCTATCTAAATTGACCGTGGATTATGAAGAGGTGCAGTTGGTTCCGGTGCAGGGCCGTTTTGAGGCTGTCATGCGTCAGAACGGTCGCAGCGTTCCGGGTGGCCACGAATATACGCCTATTCCGGTCAGTTGACCCTACTTTGGGTGTTTTTTATGTCTCATGTTGAAGTTGTATTTTTACGTCACGTTGTTGACGTTGTAGTGTGATGTATTGTTTCACGTTTTTATTTGATGAGTCATTTACATAGTTTTTTGTTTTACTATTGTGTTACTTTGTAGGTGCGCCTTCGCGGCATGTGGTTGCTTCCGTATTTTGAGGAAGCCCGTGCCAACAATTCATGGAGTAGTTTGCCGGAAGCGGTTAATAATCCTGCTTTTTATTAATTTTTGAATGTAATTCTTCTAAACTTACTTCAAATTTCTAATTTTTTTAAAATTTTGAGCCAACTATTTACTTTTACAGATTTTCCATATGATGGTGCCATTCGTGGTGACGTCATTGTCGCTAGTGGCCGGTACACTAGTTCCAGTGTGGCTGGCCCGTCCCGTTAGTTTGGGAGTGTGAAATGTAGATTGTTTTTTCTTTTGATTTTACTTGGCCCTGCGCACACTAGTTTTCTTTTTGTTCGGAAAGTGTAAACTGTATTTTTTTCCTCGCCTTTACTTGGCCCTGCACACACTAGTTTTCTTTTTGTTCGGAAATGCTGAACTGTGTTTTTTCTTTCGATTTTATTTGGCCATGTGCGCACTAGTTTTCTTCGTGTGCCGATGAATACTCATTTCACTTATTTGTTTTCCGCATTTCTTTTTTTCCTTTAAATTTCGTGTGACTATTTTTCGTCTGGCACTGGCAGGCGAAATAGGTGTTCTAATCGGGCACCCGTTAGTAGTGCCTCAGACGGTTGTAATTTTTCTGATTGGTTATGTTGTGTTGATAAATCCCCCGTTTTATCACTTGGTAGTGGTTTGAGAATGGCCAAATTATTTTTTATGTCCGTAATTATATAGGGGCCGGTGTAAATGGGTTCTAATTTTGTTCTATTGAAATCTTTTTTTAGAACCACATCAGCAATCTTGAATTTGTCTGTTATGGACACTTTTCTGGATGAATTAAACCATTCTGTATATTTTTTCTTAGCTTGATCAGTAAATAATTTGGCCATTCGCCATGTTTTTTGTGGATTTTCATTAGCGAATATTGTTGTGGTAAATTTATTAAATTTTGGCAATCTGTGAAAGATTAAAATGAAAGGTGGTTTACCTGTAATTGAATGTATTTTCATATTAAATTTTAATGAGGCCAAAGATGAAAAATGTGGCCAATCTTTTGATTTATTTTCTTGTAATAAAATTCTTATTAGGGTACAAATAGATCTGATGGTTCGTTCAGCTATTCCATTTGTTTAAGGGTGATATGTCTGTCCAGTGATATGTTGTATATTCCAATGTTTCAGGAACAGTTTGAAGGATTTTGATGTCAATTCCGGGGCATTGTCACTGACCAGGACAACTGGTGGCCCGAAAACTGTAAACAAATTTTCTTGTAGAACTTTAGAAATGTTGGTTGCGGTGCGGCACCTCATTGGAATCGTTACTGTATACCTGGACAAGGCATCTACCACCACCAACAAATATTTATATCCCTTAAAAGGCGGCAAATGTGTAAAATCGATGTGGATTGTATGAAAAGGAGACCCTGGGGTTGGTGTAATTCCTAGTGCTGGTTTTCCGTGAATATGAGGTTTTAATTCATGGCACTGTGAACATTTATTGCAAAACTTTAATATGTCTGTTTTCATATTTGGCCAGGCGCCAAATTGTGTGAGTAGTGCCAAAGTGGCTGTGGGGTCGCCATGAGTGGCATACAAACCAGAATGGGCTTCCGCCAGGAATGCAGGTTGTAAATGTTTAGGAATCCAGACTACAAAGCGACGAATTTTGTATGGTGACAAAACTAACACTATGTCATCCTCTAATATTACATTTGTAAATGGCATCCCTTGTTTTAGTTTCGTTTTAATAATTCTGATGTCCGAATCTTTTTCTTGTTCCTCATTCCAAGCAAATTTAGAAGAAGTTTTATCCATTCTTAGATCGTTGGTGTGGTGTGATTCCAGATCATTACCAAAATTACTGTCAGTGGCTTGCAAAATTGATTCTGCTTGTGGGGTGAGATGGGGTAGTGAGTCAATCAATTCCCCTGCTTCTAGTAGGTCAGTGTCTATTTCATTTTCACCTTTGTCATCTATTGGAGCCCTACTTAATTGATCGGCAATTTTATTGTAATGTGCAGACCTGTGTTCTATCCGAACAATTCGATTTTGCAGGTACATAGCCCATCTTTCCAAGATGGAATGATGTGGCGACTTGTACGCTTGCACTATTCCTGAATTGTCAGTTTGAATGACAATTTTTTGTCCTTCTATTATGGGGGACAGTCTTCTAAGGCTCCATGCGATGGCTAGTGCTTCCAGCATGGCTGCACTCCATTGTTTATACTTGGCATGAACTCGTTTACTCACAAAAGCTATGGGATGTATTTTATTGTCCAATGATTTTTGCAGTAAAACCGCGGCAATTCCATATTTACATGCATCACTTTGTAATATGAATTCAGTGCCGTCATACCGGGGATGTGCTAGACAAGGTGCTTTGGTCAGTGCTTCTTTTAATGTTTTCCATGCTTCAAACATGGTATTGTCCCATTTACATACAGTATTACCTTTTTTGGGGAATTTTGATGAAATAGCATTATATGATGGGGCTGCCGTATTTGCGTATTGTGGTATGAAGTGGCTAAAATATGTGACTTTTCCTAGGAACCTTCTTAAATCTTGTAATGTTTCTGGCTTATCTTGTTCTATCACTGCTTGAACTCTATCAAATGCTGGTTTGATTCCATTTTCACTAATGTCATGTCCCAGATACTTTAGTTTGTTTACTAAAAATAAACATTTTTTGGGACCCAATTTAAGATTTGCCCATCTAATTCTTTCAAATAATTTTTCTAAGTGTATTAAATGCTCGGGTGTGTTGTCACTTGTAATCAAAATATCGTCTAGATATGTACGGCACCAGGGTCTAGCTGGGTTTTCCACTAATCCTCTTAGCATGATGTTCATTAGCCTTTGGAATGAGGCGGGGCTGCCACTAGCTCCCATGGGACATCTGAGAAACCTGAATTGTCCTAAACTGCATACAAAAACAGTTATGTCTTTAGTTTTTTCATTTCCCAATGGTAGGTTATAGAATCCATGTTTTAAATCTAGGCTACTAAACACTTTTCGCCCTGCAAATTCTGTCAAAATATGACCTATTTGTGGTAGCGGATATGACTGTACTTTGGTAATATTATTAACCAATCTGTAATCCACTGTGAGCCGCCAATCATTTTCCCCTTTTCTAACCACTGTAATAGGGCTTGCCCATGGACTATCGCATGGTTCTATTATTTTTCTTGCTAACATTTGCTCTATAGTGTCTACAATGTATGGCCGTTTATGTGGTGCCTCATAACGTGCAGCTTGCTTTATTGGTTTTTGAGTTGGATCCACATTTATATAGTGGGCTACCAGTGTTGTGCAGCCCACATCGAACTCACCACAGCTAAAAATGTCATGAAATCGCTTGATGAGTGATAGAAAAGTTCTTTTCTCTGATGACGTCATTTCTATGATGTTTTTTTGGGGTAGCTTTTTCAATATATATTCACCATTGGTAGTGGGGTCTGTGGGAAAATCTGGCTGTGGTGGTGTAAAATCTGGTGGTATTGGTGTATCTATTGCTGCATGTAAAAATTCGACATCTTTATATATCATGGATTGAGGATAAAACGTTCCAATTTTCATAGATTTTTTTAGAGTAATGTCTTGCTTTGAGGAGTTAATGACCCAGATCAGAAGTGGTTTTTGATTTTCTATTGTTGAAAAGAAAATATCCAAAGCTTTGAGCCATGGATTTTTCTCAGTCAATAATGAAAATCGACATATTCCTTTTATTGCACTGTCAATTTGTATTTTTACTGGAGTAACAGAATTTGCTGGTAAAATGCATTTTGTATGTGGAAAAATGTCTATTTTACCAAATTTTGTGTGTTTTTGTGAGGTTTTTTGTAGTTTAAATGCTCGAATTATTTCTGGAAGGAAATTTAATTTTGGTAGAATATCCATTCCTAACAGGATGTGATTTGAAGCATTTTTAGTCAAATTTACTAGAAATGGCAGCAAAGTTGAAAATTTATTTCCATGGATATCCGTGTGTGTTATATGTAAGAAAGCTTCTTTTATTTGCCCTGGTAGAGTACTTCCTGATGCGTGATGGATAACAGTGTTTATGTTTTTTAAACAGGTTGCAGGTAAAAGCTGTGCTGCCCTCAATATTTTTAATAAGTTTTGATATGATATCATCGATTTTGAAGCTCCAGTGTCAATCAGAGCTTTTACTGGTTGATTTTCAATTTCAATTTGAGTAGTTATTAGAGGAGTTTTTGGAGCTTTTGGTTTAAATTCTTGATGTATGGCATTAAATTGCAGTGCTGTTTTATTTGTTTTATTTAGTCGATTTTTCTGTAAACTAGTAGCAAAAGTATTCCATTTATGTATCACTTTATGTCTTGTTTCACTCAGAATCTGTGACATTTTGGTCAAACCCGGGTACTGTCTGTACATACAGTCCAAAATTTTCTTCCATTTCCTGAATATCATTATCTGGAGATTCGTTGGACTGCACTGACTCGGTACTGTCGTCTTTTACCTGGTTGCCATAGTTTTCTGGAAAAGAAAAGTAATCCACATTAGAAAATCAGTTATCAAAGTTGTTGCCCAGAATTTATGAATTTTACCTGGGTCTGTTTGATCTTCTTGAGCCGATCCGGGGTCGATTTCCATGGCATAGACTTTTTCGGTTTCCGAGTGTTTTGCGCTGGCCAGTGGTCCTTTCATGGTTTTTTTGTCCCCACTCGGCATTGAGCTGTTGTGGGTGGGTGCCGGACCAATGCGCTTTACTCCCATGAATCCCGCTGTGGGGGGTTGTGGTCTTGAAATGTTTGCTCTTTGCTTCCCCATCCAGCAATTGGGTTCATTATGCCCATATTTCCCACAATCTCCACACTTTGATGATCTATCATTTCTATTGGATGCAAATTTTTGCGGGTTGTTGGAAGTGGTGTATTCTTTCTTTTCATTTCCGAACCTGAATTTGGTGAGGGTTGTCCTATTTTCACTAATGGTGTTTTGTTTTTTTGCTTTGTACCCTAACCGTTCTAGATTAAAGAGGTATTCATCCAACATTTGCGCGGCATGTCGTGGTTCAATTACCTGGCTATTTTGAATTTTCATGTGCAAGTCAAAAATCACCGATTTGTCGAATCGCTCTAGCTGTATGCCCCGTAGGAAACACATTAGAATTAGAGTTTTTCTTTGCTCATAGGCAATAAAGTGATGTATTCATTGGGTACTTTACTCATGATGCGTGTGCAAAATTTTATGCATGATTCGTCTTCGAATTGCAACAGCTTTTCCCATTTGTCAACAGGCAGGCGGAGTCCATGTGTTTTATAGGTATTTTCTAATTCACTCAGCACAAACTGGTAATCCAATTTTTGTTCTTTGGTGAAAGATTTAAACAGTTCTTTTGCTGAACTTTCTAATTTCACGCGGAAAATAATGTTCCAGAACTGTGCAACACTGTTGGGTGGTAAGAGAAACAGATGTTGTTCCACAGTTTCTTTCCAGTCCTTAAAATTTTGCTTCTCACCTTTGAACACTGGGATGGTATGTAGCAAAGTGGGTAGAGGTGTTCCCATGATCACACTAGAGTCTGTGTTTGATTGTACTGATTGTGGTTCAACGGGCGCAGCATTTTTTTCTGAATCGGGAACGGCATTGGGAGTCGGATTTTCATGCGCGTAGTTTGGTATATTTGTATTTGACAATAATCCTACCTGATCTGTCAGAATGGCCACATGATTTTCCAATTCCGAAATTCGTGTATTCATGACTTGTGTCAATTCTGTCTGATTTTGGGAAGCTTTTTGCACTGAGGACGTTATGTCATACATTTGTTTAGAGAACATTTTCGTCAAGTTGGTTTGCAACTGTTCTACTAAATTCATAACTTGATCCATCGGTATGGTAGATTTCGTCGGGGATGGAAATTCCGACACAACTGTGGCTACTGGAACGATTGTTTCCTGGCGTTTTTCGGTGGAGAGGATGTTCTGTGGTTGGCTACTTGATGCTTTTTTGGCTTTTGCTAATTCTGCATATTTACTTTCCCAAAATTGGGCATTAGAAACTTCGGTGGGTGTGACTTTGGGCACTTTGCTTCTCGTGTTATTCGAAATGAGAGGGTGGTTTTCCTGTTGTACTAATGGGTGGTTTTCCCCGAGCAGAATGCGAGATGCAATGGCCGCTTGTTGCATGATATTTTGACGCTGTGCGCTAGCACCTTGCGTTTGTGTGTTTAACATATATCTGGTAGAACCGCTATCAGATTCAATGTCGCCATTTGTGATTTCACTGTCTAACGTCATGTCAATTTCTGAATTTGCATCATCACCGTATTTGGTGGCATCACTCATATTGGTGGCATCACCCTTTCTGGTGGCATCACCTTTCCTGGTGGCATCACCCATTCTGGTGGCATCACCCATTCTTGTGGCATCACCCATTCTGGTGGCATCACCCATTCTGGTGGCATCACCCATTCTGGTGGCATCACCCATTCTGGTGGCATCACCCTTTCTGGTGGCATCACCCTTCCTGGTGGCATCACCCATTCTGGTGGCATCACCCATTCTGGTGGCATCACCCTTCCTGGTGGCATCACCCTTCCTGGTGGCATCACCCTTCTTGGTGGCATCACTCTCACTAGTGGCATCACCTCTACTGGTGGCATCACCGTTTTCTAACGGTTTGGTTTGGCATTTTGACCAATTGGTCAATTTTTATGCCGATTTGACGTGACGCAGTCTAAATAGACTGTTGCTGCCGAGAATGCTGCTCGTCCACCAGTTGTTAACGTGAGTTGATTTGTCGGGTCACGTTTATTCGGGTTGTCGCATTGTGTCGAATGCTGTCATTCAGAGTTGTTACAATTACTGAACTTTTTTAAAAGTATATGTAAACGTAAAGTATTTATTTTTTACTCACCACAAAGTATCGAAAACTTAAAATACTTATTTTTTACTCGTACGTACGCGTAAATGTGAGTACAAAATGATTTTCCCATTAAAATGCAAAAGCGAGCACTTTTCTTCATAGAATATGTAGAACTGAGTACGTTTTTGAAATACAACCCTCAAAATGGCCCTACGAATTAAATAATTGACCCCCTGTCGAAAGCCCCCCCCCCAAATTGAACGTAAATGGAATGTAAATATTAAAACCTCCAATTTGTGTTCTGTGAAATGCAGAACACATGTTTAAACAATGACCAAGTCACGTTAGGACAGAGTATATACCATCTACCGTATTACCTCGAATTATCCCCCCCCTTGAATAAACCCCCCCCCCCCCCCCTCGAATTAACCCCCCCTCAAAATGGGCTGGGGAAATAATAAACCCCCCCCCCCTCGAAATACCCCCCCCCCCTTCGGATGATGTACGTCATGTACATAATAAATACGTCATGTATGCAATGTACATGATGTATATTACTGTTAATTTGCATTGCAGCTACACATAGACTAGTTTGTGTAGCTATCTACGTTATTATGTCCAAATATATCCTGTTTGGACACATTCATTACCTGTTTTGGGTATGCAAATGCCTAATATTTACTACGATCCTTACGAAAATTTCTGACGAAATAATAAAACCCCCCCTCGAATAAACCCCCCCCTCGAATTAACCCCCCTCAAATTTTGCTGGCGAAATAATAAACCCCCATGGGGGTATTTCGAGGTAATACGGTATATTTACATAGATAAATATATATGTACTGTATTTCTCCGTGTAAAGGACCCCCCCCGTGCACAACACCCGGGGTGTTATACAGCTGCATAGCACCCCGGGGTGCTATGCTAGGTTTCAAAAAATCACTGATTTGAATTGCTTAAATATCGCTTAAATGGCGCGCGCCACTCATTGTAATTTCGCGGCGCGCATTTTTCCATTGGATTGCTGCACGCTGGGAACCAAAAAAGCCTAAATATGTTGTGACGTGTATCATAAATTTAAAACAAAAGCACACTTTTTTAGTTTAGTCCAGTTTCCGTGTATAACACCCCCCGACCTAACACCCAGGTGTTATACAAGTTTAAAAAAAAGGTTGCTGGAAAGGGTCTCGATTTTGTATAGCACCCGGGTGCTTTACACGGAGAAATACGGTAAGTCAATAAAAATACTCTTATACATGGAGCTTGTTGTTGCATTTTTCTACCTCAGCGTATGTTACAAAGAACGAATTAGTGCTGACAGTTCTCAAAATTCTGGCAAAATAAAAAAAAACCCTCGAAATACCCGCCCTTGTTTAACTCCCCTCAAAATTTTCACTATAAAACAATCACTCCCAGGGGTATTTCGAGGAAATATAGTAAATTGCAGCGTAGTCACCTTATAAATATGTCCCAAATTGAATTCACAGAAATACATTTTCTTTACGCGTATGCCTCAAAAATGTACGTGTACATGTGAGTACGTTACTTTTTTCAAAAGTATATGTAAACGTATTTACCGCGTACTCGCATACGCGTATTTTTCGAGTAAACGTACGTACCTTTTAACAACTCTGCTGTCATTTTACTATTTACATACAGAGATCAGAGGAAATCACTTTCATATTGAACTATCCCACATCAGGGATCTAACAACTTCATTCCCTGGAAAATGTATAAGTGAAAATATGTCTTCAAAGAGTATGTACAAGTGGGTGCTTTTTGCCAAATAATATGTAAAAGCGGGTACTCTTTCCTGGAAAATGTAAAAGCTACTTTTTTACATTTGAAAGCGATTTTTACACTGGAAGACATATCATATGTCAGTTTTTAATGTTTATTTGGTAATTTTATAGGAAAATGATATGATTTTTCAAGGTTTCTCTATTTTAGCAACACAATTCTACATTCTCTGTACATGTGTTCTTTTCAAAAGTACGCCGCATACAGGTGAGCATAGGTACTTTTTTTAAAGTACCTATATGTATATGTATTTACCCAGTACTTGAGTATATGTACTTTTCAAGTAAATGTAAATACGTTTAACAACTGTGTTCTTTATTACCATCCACTTTGGAAATTTCTGCCAAAAAATAAACCCCTCGAATAAGCCCCCACCTCGCCTACGCTCGAATCAACCGTCCTCAAAATTTGCTGGCAAAATACAAATCCCCTAACATAGTAGAACGCAGATAGCTGATGTCATGTCAACTGATGTCAACTGACAACAAATGTCATTAAAACGGATGAATATAGTCAACGTAGATCGGATGAAATGAACTAATTTATGTCAAAGCCATGCGATGCAAAAATGTCAAGTGTTAGAGAAAATTTCGCTTTGGTCTCTTGGCAGTCTTTTCAATTTTTATCCTCTAAAAAATGGCTAAATGTAATAAAAAAGTAGACGCTGCACCCATCAATTGCTGACCAGGGGCCAGTTCCGCAAATTGAGAAGTGAGAAGTAAAAAAGCAAATGCGAAGTGAAATGAGAAGTGAGAAGTCGATTGAGAAGGAACTTGGCAAAAACGAAGATAAATTATCTTAATCCTAGCTAGATGTGTGATGGGTGGCAGGTTTAGATGTGTAATGGGTGGCAGGTTTAGATGTGTAATGGGTTTAGATGTGTAATGGGTTTAGATGTGTACTAGGCCTCAGTCTTCACATCGCATCACTAGCTTGTGCCACCAAAATTACTGCTTGTGACATTCACAATGTCACAAGTAGTGATGGAAAAGCGCCACGGCTATTTTGTACTGGCGCCATTGGCGCTTGCGCCACTCGTATAAAAAGCGCCATGGCGCTTTGGGCGCTTGGCGCTTTTTTACGGGGCGCGAGGTACAAAATGTCTGGCGCTGGCGCTTGGTGCCATTTTGCTCCGGCGCCATTGGTGCATGGCGCTTGGGTTCGGAAAACCGCCTTGGCGTCCTGGCGTTTTTTCCATCAGTAGTCACGAGCACTTCGCCGCCTATGGATCATAATATGCATTGTATCGAATGAAAAAGCTAAACAACACAGTTTTCATTCATGTATTTACTGTTTTTCCGCGTTTTCCTCTTTTGAGTTTCCCAAATTTTTGAGTTTCCGCGTTTCTGTGTAAAACAAAAACACACGCACTGAAGGAGTTTCCGTGAATTTTTGTGTGTTTGTGTGTTTTTCCATCATTGATTGTATCTATCCCAAGGCGAAGTTCGGCCGCAGTGTAAAATGATTTGTTTTTGGGTTCGTGTTTACGTAAACAAGTGTTCTGGGTTTGGTAAACTCTTTTTAGCCAATTGAAATGTGTAGTGTTTGCTAGTTTTGAATACATCTCACATTATGGCCTTTTTGAAATATTCTTTATGGTTTGACTGTTGTTTAGATCGTTAGCATCATCCTAGGGCAATCAACTTTTTCTAAATACTGTACGGATCTGTTTGAACAGGAACACTGGCGTGTTTCATTTAGTGGCACTGATTACAGCAGCTTATTCAATTGAAACTTGCTAACATGTTTGCTAGTGCTGGAAAAGCGCCAAAAATCACCAAAGCCACCATGTAGCCATCCGATAAATATTTACAGAAAAAATCGGAAATGAAATCATGCTGGGTGCCACATAAAAAGGGAACCAAGCGCCAGCCGCCAATAGCACCATATGGAACGGCGCTCCGTCACTAATTGCTAAACAAATATAAATATATTTACTGAACTATACTGAACTGAATATACTGAACAAATATAAAAAGTTATCGTATTTCCGCGAAATACGCCCCTCGAAATACCCCCCTAACAATTACCACTATGAATTAGTTGACCCCTTTCGAAATACCCCCTAAATTGACACGTTAGGACTTGTTAGAACGTAAATGACAAAAGCTGCGGTTTGTTATTCAGGCAATGCAGAAGACACGTTAAAACAATGCCTGTGTTAGAACATGGTTTGTCACATCTACATACTCATATAAGTCTATAGACTCTTATATATGGTGCATAGGCGGCGCAAGGTCCCAATTTGTGCTTGTGACTAGTGATGGAATGGCGCCATGGCGCTGGCGCCATTCCATCACTAGCTGTACATATCAGTGTTCCACTAGATGCTTCAGTCAAAATACATTTTACCTTTCTTTTCTGCTTTCCTAGATGTCTTCAAATGCCATATCTTCTAGTAAAAATTGAAATAATTATATTAAATTTATGTTTATGTTTGACTTTACATAAAGATAAGCATTTAGCTACTTGAGTCAAAATACATCTTACCTACGTGCAGAACTCCTTTGCTGAGCATACACATCGTGTCAAAATTGTTATCAAAATGCTGCCTCGTCACTGGAGCATAACATTCAGGAAATTACTGTGCTCTGCGCTGTGTGTCAGCTATGTGCTCCATGTGTCCAGTGCCAGTGCAGGTGACATTTCTGCTTTTACATATACTGGGCGGACATCACACTTTACATGGAAACCTACCATAACACCACCTGAATAGTGGACCAAAAATTATACAGTTAAACAATAATAGGTATTTCGTTTTTACTATGGTAGGGTTACAAAATTTATCACAAGATTTTATTCATTAAGTTATGGTAGGATTCTGTGCAAAGTATGCACTCGACTCGGTATATTCAATCGTTAGGTAAACTATGAAAATATACTTGCCGGGCATCACACTTCGCATGGAAACCTACCATAGCCCATCTGAATGATAAACCAATAATTTACAGTTTTTCACCAATAATAATAATATTTTTTCTTTTTTACTGTGGAATATTTTATTACGAAATGTAGCACAAGATTTTATTCATAAAACTATGGTAGGATTTTGTGCAAAGTATGTGCTCCACGCGGTATACCATTTAAAACAATGACCATCACAGTGGATGATGATGTAAACACTGCACTGAGGATTGCTTCAGGGCAGGATAACGAAACTGAACTTGACTCTCCGCTGTCAGCACCAGGGGGCAGTCCCAAGCCCTGTAAAGTGTAAAGTAAAGTGTCAAATATAAAGTCAAATGCAAGTAAAGTGTCAATCAAAACAAAAAAGAAAAGATTTTATTACTGAACTTTGCATGACAATTGACACTTCACTTTGCATTTGACTTACATTTGACACTTTACTTTACACTTTACAGGGCTTGGGATTGGCACCTGGTGGTGATTTGATGTCCAGCGACAATTCTGACCACACACTGTTGATGGCTGCTCCACAAAAGGAAAACACAACCTCTGCGGACGATCTGCTTGGCATGCTGCCAGATCAAAATGTTACTGCAGGTGATTTCCCTGCCTTTTGTGTGATCGACTCTAACGGGTACTGTGTAAACTGCTTCTTACTCAAGTTCAGCACAAGTTTTTTTTAATATTCTTAGTGCCTGGCTGCTGCTGAGTTGCTATAAAGAACTGGCTAATATAAATAATTGAGCTTTTAATGACATCTGGATTCCATCATTTCTATCTCCCCTGTGGCTGCTCTGATGTAGCCACAGGGCAATGTAGCGTTTCGTAAAAACAATACAATTTTCATTTGGCCAATATAAATGAGCTTTTTCGAAATTTTGAACAAAATTGGCATTTTTATATTGTAAAAGAACTGGAAAAGTTCACAGGTGGTGCAAAAGAATCACTCAATAAGAAAACCAACCTTTATTTTGTGTCACAGGATTCAGGTTCTCTGACAAGCTATCAAAGACTACCTGAACAAATCCTTTTGACATGCAGAAATCATTTCTTTTCACAACTGGTGCTAAGTGAAACCTTTGCACGAGGGCACGAGGCCATTGCAGACAGTGTAGCAGATGTGTCTGGGGCAGTTGGACACAAACCCAAATGATGTTTCAGATGAAAAAAGTTTGTTCCTTTGTTCAACAACAACTTTTTGTGAGGGGGTTTCGGGGAGGGGGGAGGGGTGGTAAAAGATGCACCACATCAAGGTGTATATGTCACACAAAGGCAACCCCCAATGATAAAGGTTTCACTTAGCTCAAAAAAGCTCATTTATATTGGCCTGATGAAAATATTATTATTTTTACAGGGGGTGCCCCTGAGGCTACATCAGAGCAGCCACAGGGGTCCCCCCAGGGTGCATGTAGTAAACATCTGGGGGCAATTCCACACCAGATAGAATTGATGTAATCCAGAACCAGATGCCATCAAAAGCTCAATTATATTAGCCGGCAGTTTATATAGCCCCAACCAGAAGTATCTCACACACATCTGGGTGTATGGCACTCATAAGAACATAAAAAATCAGTGCCGAACTCGAATCAGCAGGACTTTATTTACTGATATTTTATGTGAACATTGCAGTGGATGACAGTGCGAACAATGCCCTGATTCGGGCTGCGCTGGAAGGTGATGAACATGCATTTGACTCGCTGCTGTCAGCACCCGGTGCTGATGTGCTGCACAGGGACAAGGGTAGGACACTGCTGATGGCTGCTGCATTTGGTGGCAATGCTATGATTGTGGATAGACTGCTGAAGATGCTGCCAGCTGAGAATGTCAATGCAGGTAATGTTCATACCTTTTGTGTGGTAAATGATTACCATATATCCTTGAATAATTCCCCTGGGAGTTCTTTTTTCATCAGAAGTTTTTGAGGGGACGTTTTTTGAGTGGGTGAGTTTTGTGAGGATTATCAGTCAAATGTATGATTTTTTAGTGTACAAATGGGGTAAATTTGGTAACATAAATCATTTGTAAGAATATGAAATTCACAATTCAAGCAGTGAAATCAATGTTAGTGAACTCTAGCTATATAATGTGAGTGAATACAATACATGTATTTACATTTTAAATACATAAAAAGGCTTTTTTGATAAATGGGAAAAGTTTTCTACCCATCAAAGTGGTGGGGACTCACACTCACAAGAGAGGGGACTTATTCAAGAGGGTAAGTTATTAGAGGGGGAATATTCGAGGATATATGGTGATGTTGTTTATACTTTTGATATATCATTTGAAATATTGAGTAACACAGTGGATGATGATGGAAGAACTGCACTAATGTGGGCTGCAAGAAAAGGTAATAATGATGCATTTGAGTCGCTGCTATCAGCACCAGGTGCTGATGTGCTGCACAGGGACAAGTATGGTGGGACACTGCTGATGGCTGCTGCATTTGGTGGCAATGCTGTGATTGTGGATAAACTGCTGAAGATGCTGCCAAGAGAGAATGTCAATGCAGGTGATGTGTCCTATTTACCTTTTGTGTGAGTTAAAATATTGATATATAATTTGAAACATTGAGTAACACAGTGGATGATGATGGAAGGACTGCACTGATGTGGGCTGCAAGGAAAGGTCACAAAGATGCATTTGAATCGTTGTTATCAGTACCCGGTGCTGATGTGATGCACAGGAATAGGCACGGTTACACACTGCTGATGGAGGCTGTAATTGGTGGCAATGCAATCATTGTGGATAAACTGCTGAAAATGCTGCCAGTGGAGAACATCAATGCAGGTGACATCCCTGGCCTTTGTGCAACCAACTAACTGATAGTCTATATAAATACAACAAAACTATTTGTATATAACTATGATAATTATAGAACGATGGGATGGGACCACTGCACTGACAATAGCTGCAAATAATGGGCACAAAGGTATATTTGACTTGTTGCTGTCTGCACCTGGTGCTGATGTGAGGCACACAAGTGTGCGTGGTAATACACTACTGATGTCAGCTGTACTTGGGGGCAACAGGGAGATTGTGGACAAACTGCTAAATATGCTACCAGAAAACAGTGTCCATGCAGGTGATCTTCGTCCTGTTCGCATGATCATGAGCTATTGATACCGTATTTCCTCGAAATACCCCCCCCTCGTTTGACCCCACCCCTCTCGAGACCACTATGAAACAATCACCCCCCCTCGAAATACCCCCCCCCAGATTGAGTGTAAAGAGAACGTACATGACAAATACTGCAGTTTGTGTTCTGCGTGGTGCAGAACACACGTTAAAACAATGTCGGAATCACGTTAGAACAGTGTTTATACCATCTACGTACTACTATTAGTCTACAGGAGTCTATACATGTCAGTTATTGATGCATTTTTCTACCCCAGTGTACATCACAAACGACGATTTTGTACTAGGATTTGAAAAAAGTTCTGGCGAAACAGTACCCCCCCCCCCTCGAAATACCCCCCTCGTTTAACCCCCCCCCCCTCTCGGGACCACTATGAAACAATCACCCCCCGGGGGGTATTTCGAGGAAATACGGTAAGGATATTTGTGCATAACTTTGGAAAGTGGATAACACAGTTGATATGTTTGGAACAAATTCCTTGCTGCTTGCTGCACGGCATGGCCATGAAGACATCTTTGAGCTGCTCATATCAGCCGGTGCAGATGTGCTGCACAGGAACAACGATGACACCACTGTGCTCATGGAGGCCGCATATGGTGGCAATGCAATGATTGTGCATAAATTGCTAAAAATGTTGCCAGCAGAAAGTGTCAATGCAGGTGAATGTTCCAGCTTCGCCAGTTGACCATCTTTTATTTGATCATTGATAAATGCAGTGAATGACATGGGAGAAAATGCGCTGATGTGTGCAGCAGCGGAAGGTAATAAGGATGCATTTGACTCGCTGCTGTCGACACCCGGTGCTGATGTGTTGCGCAGGGACAAGTATGGCAACACGCTGCTGATGAAGGCCGTAGGTGGTGGCAATCTAATGATTGTGCAGAAATTGTTGAACATGCTGCCCCAAGACAATATCAATGCAGGTGATGTTGCTACATTTCCTAAATACCTTATATCCTTGAATAAGACCCCAGGGGCGTTATTATTTCGTCAGAGGTTTTTTTTTGGGGGGGGGAGTCATTCAAGGGGGGGTACTATTCAAGGGGGAGTTATTTTTTCCTCAGAACTTCCAGGAAAACTTCACTTTATTCATTGTTTGTATGCATTCCGTCCCGGCCGTAGGCTAACATTCTTTTGTATTTTTCGTTTCACACACCAAATTGCGCCCATTTGCATTCGATGAATCAGCCCAGACATACCGTATTTCCTCGAAATACCCCCCCTTGAAATACCCCCCCTCGTCTGACCCCCCCCCTCTCGAGACCACTATGAAACAATCACCCCCCCCTCGAAATACCCCCCCCCCCAAATTGAGTGTAAAGAGAACGTACGTGACAAATACGGCAGTTTATGTTCTGCGTAGTGCAGAACACACGTTAAAACAATGTCGGAATCACGTTAGAACAGTGTTTATACCATCTACGTACTAATATTAGTCTACAGAACCTTATAAATGGCAGTTTTTGTTGCATTTTTCGACGTCTGCGTACGTTTCAGACAACAATTTCGTACTTGGTTTTCAAAAATTTTCTTGTGAAATAATAACCCCCCCCTCGAAATACCCCCCCTCGTTTAACCCCCCCCCCTCTCGGGACCACTATGAAACAATCACCCCCCGGGGGGTATTTTGAGGAAATACGGTAGCTTTATTTTTCTGTTTGTCTCGTTTTCATTTTCGTGTGTTGCTCATCGATCGTTTTACCGAGAGGGGGGGGGACTTATTCAAGAGGGGGGAGTTATTCAAGGGGGGCGTTATTTTTTCCTCACCTGGCCAACAGAGGGGTGTTATTCAAGGGGGGTATTATTCTAGGGGGGGGTCTTATTCAAGGATATACGGTACTCAAAATCATTATGATAACACTTATAATGATATGGAACATTGATAATGCAGTGGATGATGATGGGAACAGTGCACTGATGCTGGCTACTTGGGAAGGCGAAGACATGTTTGACCTGCTGCTGCCAGCACCAGGTGCCGATGTGCTGCACCACAACAGGCAAGGGCTGACAGTGCTGATGAAGGCTGTACTTGGCGCTGGTGACAACACAGCAGTTGTGGATAAACTGCTGGGGATGCTGCCTGCTCAGAATGTCAATGCAGGTGATTTTCCTACCTATAAAGTCTTATTTCTTCCTAAATATTTTCCTACTGTTAATCCTCAAATATTGACCTGGTAAAATATTTTTCATCTACCTAACTTTATTGTGGGGAGTTATGTATGGGGGAATTTTAACATCAGAGGTCATAGAATCATTAGGCCGGAATTAGAGCTCAGCGTTGATTCGACGTGAAATGATGACGTGAAATGACGTCGTGAAATTAATTAATCGAGTGTGGATCATGCTACGGGTCTACAATTTTCTAAGGATAATATATGAATCAATACCTTAATCGTGTCCAATACTGAGTGTTATCAGCCACAACTAGAGCGAATTGAAAAATTCAATTTTTATCATTTCACGTCATCATCATTTCACGTCACAGTGTCAGGGAACAACTTGACATTTCACGTCAGACTATTGCAAGCAGCAGTCTGACGTGAAATGTCAGGTTGTTCCCTGAGACTGTGACGTGAAATGTTGATGACGTGAAATGATAAAAATTGAATTTTTCAATTCGCTCTAGTTGTGGCTGATAACACTCAGTATTGGACACGATTAAGGTATTGATTCATATATTATCCTTAGAAAATTGTAGACCCGTAGCATGATCCACACTCGTGTAATTAATTTCACGACGTCATTTCACGTCATCATTTCACGTCGAATCGACGCTGAGCTCTAATTCCCGCTTTAGGGTCTCAAAAAAAACTTTTACAGAAAACGGAAACGGAAATTTCTGCCCTTGCCAGAAGACGGAAACGGAAAAAAAATTTTACTTGGCAGAAAACGGAAACGGAAAAATAAATTTCTTTGCACTTGCTGAAAAATGTAAAACAGGAAAGTATAAGGCTGGAAAACGGAAACAGAGAAGATTTGTTGAAATTCTGCTGGAAACAGACGAAAATTGCTGAAATTTTGCCAGAAATAAACAAATTGCAGAAATTTTGCTGGAAATAGAAAAAAATTATGCAATTTGGAACCTGCATTCATGCTTACCAGCTTCGCTGAATCAGAAAAAAGAAAGTTGAGCCAGAAAAGAGGAAAATGAGGCGGAAAAACAGAAAGTTGAGCTGGAAAAATTGAAAATGCAGCAGTAACAAAAAAATGAGCTGGAAAACGGAATAAGGTATAAAAAACACAGAAAATTTGGTCGAAAAACGGAAAAAGAGTGGCAAAACAGAAAATCCAGGAATGGCCAGAAAACAGAAATTCAGTGGGAAAAACAAAAACGGAAATGAGAAAAAATTTCAGTGGCCGGAAAACGGGAATGGAAATGGAAAAATAATTCAGCGGGCTGTAAAACGGAAACAGAAAATTTTTGCCTGCAGAAAACGGAAACGGTATCCTGAACATTGACACCCTAAAATGACACCCACTATCAGAAAATGGGCTGCCTATGTGTGTAGGGAAAATTACAATCAATTCCACCCATCACAGTAGTGGACCAAGTGGGAATAATCTATTTCCTAACATAGCCAATAGGGGATAAATCTAAGGAGGTAATGAGTCAAGTGATCTAGTTGAGGATTTTGATATGAACAATCATAAGATACAGATTAAAGTATTTCATGTCATTTGCATTCACTAACACAGTGGATGATGATGGAAGAACTGCACTGATGTGGGCTGCAAGAATAGGTAATTATGATGTATTTGACTTGCTGCTGTCAGCACCAGGTGCTGATGTGCTGCACAGGGACAAGTATGGTGGGACACTGCTGATGGCTGCTGCATTTGGTGGCAATGCTGTGATTGTGGATAAACTGCTGAAGATGCTGCCAAGAGAGAATGTCAATGCAGGTGATGTTCCTGCCTTTTGTGTGATAAATGGTAAGTTGTGAGAATACTCGGCGGACATCACACTTATACTCGG
This sequence comes from Sphaerolaimus hirsutus, assembly GCA_964036195.1. Classification (NCBI taxonomy): domain Eukaryota; kingdom Metazoa; phylum Nematoda; class Chromadorea; order Monhysterida; family Sphaerolaimidae; genus Sphaerolaimus; species Sphaerolaimus hirsutus. Next base: position 1,261,952 of record OZ038451.1, on the reverse strand, counting down.
CGTACGTGATACTCTGCCCTCGCACTGATTTATGTCTCGTGTTGGAAGCGTGTCAATGATTATTAAATCATTCGAGTTCCGTAAAAATATGAAAAATTCATCGATGTGAATATGTTAATGAATAACATTCTAACAACAATCAATTTTGTCATCTTTTTATGAAACTCGGACGCGTTAACCATCGTTGGCACAATTCCAGTGGGAACCACGCGCGCAGGGTGTAAAGTAACCGGAGTATACTTTGGAAACCTACCCTAACCCATCTGAATAATGAACTGAAAAATATGCAGTTATTTCATCACAATATTGTGTTTTTGATATGGCATAAACTTATCACAAAATTTTATTCATGAAATTATGGTAGCATTCAGCACACATATTATTTGCTGTCCGCCGAGTACAATAATTATATAATTTTAAACATTGAGTAACACAGTGGCTGATGATGGAAGGACTGCAATAATGTGGGCTGCAAGGAAAGGTCACAAAGATGCATTTGACTTGCTGCTATCAGTACCTGGTGTTGATGTGATGCACAAGGACAAGCATGGTGACACACTGCTTATGGCTGCTAAGTTTGGTGGTAACGTAATGATTGTGGATAAACTGCTTCACACATTGAACTTGTAGATCTCGCTGCATTTCACAAAGTGTAATCTATCATAATACTTGTTGTAACAGCACAATCACATGCCTTTGTGTGAAACCAATTTCTATTCTTCATGAACTTTCTTTCACAGATAGTTTATTTTTGTTTTGCTCTGAATGGTCTTGGTCATGTGTTTGATGTTCTTGAGGCAATCTGAACTGACTGAAGAAAATTAATACCTACAAACAATTCAATTGAAACACATACCTATCATCACTATACCTGTCAGCAACTTCTGGGTGCACCATCTACTTTTTATTGGCTTTAGCCATTTTCACAGCCAAACCTCTTTCGGGGGTCACATAGGCTCAAAAAAAATATCCTTAGGTGCTAAAATCATAAAAATACCAAATATTGCACTAAATTCCATTTAATGCAACAATGTAACAAAATGTACCACTTGAATTTGTTCATCAAAATCTATCAAAACCAAAATATTGTCTGTATAGCTAGCGTTCAGTATGGGCAGTATCACCTTATGTCGTAGGATACTACTAGTATCAGTATCAGCTTACACATCGACCGACAAAACATTGACAGCTCGCTAACAGCCACTTGTTTACTGTTGTCAGCGAGCTGCAGCTATTTTTTTAAGCACCAGACTAGCTGTCGGTGAGCTTTCAGCTCACTGACCATCGGTGCACCATGAGCATTTTCTTTTCTTTCAGCCAGCTGCGTAATGCAGCATTTGAGTTGTCAGCGAGCTGTCAGCTCACTACATTTTATTTTCTGTGAGCCGTTATTTTTTGATGATTAGCCTGCTGTCAGCTCTTTACCTTGCCGCTTGTGGAACTCTCGCCCCAGCACACACTTCATAGTTTTGTAGTTTTGTAGTTGAGCACCCATCCGTGCTACCGTATTTCTTCTAATAGAACGGCGCCGTTCTATTTTTTTCGCCAACTTTTTTACCTGCCGTTCTATTGGAGGTGCCGTTCTATTGGAGGTGCCGTTCTATTGGAGGTGCCGTTCTATTGGAGGCTGCTGTTCTATTTTTTTCATCAGACATTTTCACACGATTTTCATTTGAGCAAAGTATTTTTAGTGAAACATGAGCGACGTTTTTATATCAGAGCATCAATCCAAATGTGAAAACAACCCCTGAATCATAGTTCGGAACACCCTGGATGTTCTCGGTTCTCACCACAAATTTTCCCAATATTGTTGTGTCTTTTGACACCCTTAAAATGTAATTTCTACCTGCCGTTCTATTGGAGGTGCCGTTCTATTGGAGGCTGCCGTTCTATTGTTTTGTGGGTCTAAAAAAGTGCCAAAACCTGCCGTTCTATTGGAGGTGCCGTTCTATTGGAGGTATGCCGTTCTTTTAGAAGAAATGCGGTAATGTAGGTAAAAGAACATGCTGGTTATCGCTCCGAAAACGGCTGATTTCCAGAAAAAAAGATTTGACATAATCTCAGAAAATCTCACAAAATGAAAATATATCTGAATTAAATCTGAAAAGCGTGAAGAAAGTATGAATAGGTAAATATAAATTGGATATTTTTATATTTTGTTCTCATAAATAAAATAAAATTAGGTGAATCTATCTGAAAAATAAGGAGAAAGTACAAAATGTAGTGTTTCCATATTTTATTTTGGTTTTTATAATATAAATCTCCTTACATTTTTGGAGCGCTAATCATGGTTAGCGTTCCAAAATTCTCTGGGAGATTTATATTTAAAAAATATAATTAAATAAAAAAATCTCTTATTAAATTATATTTTCTCCAGATTTTTCCAGAGATTTAATTATATTTTATTTATCAGAAAAAATATCATTAAATCTCTCATTTATATTTATTTATATTTTCTCAGCGTTTTTCAGAGAGATTTAATTATATTTTATTTTTGAGATATTTTCTGAGATTATATTTAATTACATTTTTTGAAAATCACCCATTTTTTGGAACGCTGACCATAAAATGCGCTTTGATGCGTCACAACACCTGGCCAATTTGACCAGAGTACTGGCAGACTGGAGGGAACGCAGTGACGGTTAATCGTTCGCGAGCGGGAACTCCGGTCAGCCAGTATTCTGTTTGGTGGAACTCAGTGGAATTGTAAATATCAACAGTGTACAAAATTGTAGCAATATGCAATGCAGGATGATCACTTGTGTGTGACACAACAACACACCTTGTAGAAGTGTGATGAAGCCACCGAAGTCAGCGTCTTCTACCACCGAATCCGGCAACTCCAAGACCGTAGTGAGAAACGGCCTTTAGAGTGGTTGATTTCCCGTTGTAGCCGAACGTCCACTTGTCGACAGCCAAGTTGAGTTTATTTCGTGGTTGCGTGTTGGAAGGGGTTCGAAATTGTTTCAGGTACTTTATTTGATCAGATACAGCCAAATATAAAAGCGCAAAGCCTAGCGAGCTTCCTAGTCGAAGTTTCTATCGCTAGCTTATTTTCGTTCAGAAGCTTGGGGTCCGCAGACTGAAGTAAAAACTCTCAAAGTAGCTAAGACACGGAAATCACGTATAGAAAAACAGCTACAGTAATTTCCTAATACAAATGCACAAATAAGACATGAATGCAACAAATAAACACATCTAGCCGAAACAGTTGCCTTATACCGCGCGTGCATACATTCAAACAATTATGGTAAAGAAATACCAGGTACAAATTGGGCTAATGGAAAAACTATTAATCTTGAGAGGCGCGAAGTCGGCAAACTCGGCCGATTTACTAATTTGCTTCAATTTGTCAGAAAACATTGACGCACATTGGAACTAATAAAATAGGGTTTGAAAACTGTAAATAGTAGTGTAAATGTTCCTAATGACGTAAATAGAATAAGGTATATTCAACATGATAATAATAATAATCACCTCCTGGAAACGTATGTTGAATAATCTAGCAAATTGGGAATTATTTGAGGTAAATGGGTATTGTAATTGAGCAGAGTTTATAATATATTCGATTGAGCAAGGTATTATAATTATTAAGTAAATATAAATAGTTGTGAGCGAGGTTATGACAATTATGCCTATACGAAGGGCTTTGTACAGTAAATGCTAGTTGCACGCAGGGCACCATTTCTCTATTAGGACGCTGGCCTAGATAATTACGCGGTACGTAAATAATTACAAGATTTGACTTTTGTAAACTGCAAGTAAACTATGCAAATGTATGTATAATCATGATCAGAAAATTACGGCGAGTTGAATGTGCCTAATTTTATATTAATACACCTAATAATAACATATTTGACCTTTTAACCTAAACACTCCACATAAACCTATCAATAACTTATAGAGCACTTTCCTAATCGAATATTCTCCATGGGTAAATAATATAGTGCAGGAAATACAATTTGCGTGGTAAATTAATATAGTGCATAAATTGTAAATTAGTGCAAATAAGTAAATGTGAAAATATGAGCCTAATTATCAATTCTCTGTATTTCTTTATCCATCCATTTTGCCACGGTCAGCACACTCCGGGCGGAAGAGTTGCTGCACCCCGTTGTTGCAGCAACGTCACATGCTGGTGGTGGTGGGCGCCAAAGTGATGAGTGGCGTTTCCACAGTCGCCTCGGTGGTGAACGTGGTCGTGCGCGAAGTCGTGGGTGTGCGTGAAGTTGCAGGTCCGGTTGTTGGTGATGCCAACGCTGACCTAGCCTGATGATGAAGCAGGTAGTTGCCCGTGTCGCTTCCTGCGCGTTCGCGTGAGGTGAATTTGCGGATATCAGGCATGTGAACACTGTCTCTGTTCCGGGCTCTGACTTGTCCTTCATCAGCTGAACTTTCATCTGGTTGAACGTATGCTGATAGTGACTTTGCCATTCTGTCCTCTGTTTCTGCTCTCCTGGCAAATCTGACGGACTGTGTTGAGTTGGATCTGGCTCTCCTCTTGATTGCTGGTCTCAACTCTGTCTTGCGCACTTTTCTTTGTGGATAATTGGTTTCTTTCTGAGTTGATTTCTTGATAGTATATTTGATAGCTCTGAAGCATAGCCATATGCATTTGAACGGGCACACTATGCATTTCCATATGCATGTGTATACGCATGGTGGAATCACTGGTTTCCCTGTGGCGATTCTCCAATTGTACCATAGGTATCCTGCAGCTACGATTCCGGCTATCAGGATTGTGATTCCCAGCAGCATTGCGATTGTGTTGATGATTACTTGAAAGGGTCCTTTCAGCATTCCTCCCATAAAGTTGGTGTACCCTTTTGACACTCCAGATATATAGTGACCATATGCCTTGCCGATTCCTGCTGCTGTCTGTCCAATTCCAGCTCCAATGCCTTCTATTGAATTTCTGATCACTCTGGGATCCAATGACATGTCTGCTGTGTAATCGATCAACTGGTTCTGCACATGCTCTAAGTTCTGTAGTCTCTGAATCTGGCCTCTGACATCCATGAAATTGGTCGCTCTGTTGACAATGTTGGTGAACAGGTGAGGCGCGTCAAACGTGAAGGCCTGCCACGCCCGCCACGGCCTGCCACGGAAAGCCCGCCCTCGAAATACCCCCAACTAGAGTGTAAATAGAACGTAAACGACAGAAACCTGTGATTTGTGATCCAGGCAATGCTGAACGCAGTTAAAACCATGACTGTGTTACGTTAGAACAGGGTTTAAGCCGGAGTTACAGCATAATGATTAGCATTCAAAAAAATGACCTATTTTTCAGAAAAGATATATAAATATATCACTCAGAATTTTGACAAATATAAATATATATAAATCTCTCCAGCTTTTCAGAAAACATATATACAGTATTTCCTCAAAATACCCCCGGGCAGGGTTGGCAAAATCTCAGAAAAAAATAAAAATAAAATAAAAATAAAATGGAATATTCGAGAATAAAATAAAATAAAATGGAAAATTTAAGAATAAAAATAAAAATTGTATAAAAATTCGAATTTTTGTAAATTTTTTGTAAAATTGTATAAAAATAAGTATTTTTGTAAAATTGTATAAAAATTCACATTTTTTGTAAAATTTTGCCTCATTGCTTGAGTCTCTACCTGTTTATTCATGGATCTGGGGGGCAGTTCCAAGCATTGTAAAGTGTTAAATGTCATATAAAATGTCATGCAAAGTGTCAATTGTCATGACAAATGTAAAGTAAAGTGTAAATTGTCATGACATGTAAAAATTAAAGTATCAGTTGTCAAGCAAATTGTGTTCAAATCTCATGTTTTATTTCAAAATCTTATGTTTTGTATCCAAATTATGTTGTTGTTGACTCCAAATCTTATGTGAACATTTGGATACAAAAACATAAGATTTGGAGATAAAACATACTATGGATACAAAAACACAAGATTTGGATACACAATTTACACTTTGCATGACATTTGTCATGACAATTGCCACTTTGCTTGAAATTTTACATGACACTTGACATTTTGCATGACAATTGATACTTTACTTAACATTTGTCATGACAATTGACACTTTGCATGACATTTTACAAATGTGCCCAGCACACTCCAGTAGTCCTTCTACTGAAAATGCAAACCATTCTTATCAATAATTGTAAATTTACACTTGCAGCTAGCTAACAATACATACTGCATGCAACTTTTGAAAAGTAAGGGAAAAATTTGTCACAGGTTTTTCATGTATAGGTGTAATTATAACAATTTTCTGGCCTTGCATGCATGTTTATTATTTTTTGTAAAATTTTTGTACAATTTTTGTAAAATTTTTGTAAAATGTATCATTTTTTATTATTAATCACTTTTGGGAATAAAATAAAATAAAATAAAATGAAACAAGAATAAAATAAAAATAAAATAAAAATTTTAGGCTATTTACACAGGTCCCGGCCGGGGACCGGGACCCGGCAAAAAATAATTTTTTTCAAAAATAAATAATTTGTGTGTATGTGTTCTTTGCGTGTTAATTAGGTTAATTAACACCAAAGTTGCATGCACAATATTTCTGCATGACAGTTACGCACGCCGATGCAAATTTTTTTTGGGGGGTGAATAGATTCATTCGATTTTTCTCAAATTTGGCACGCGTGTACTCCTTTGTTAAGTGAGTACGCATGCCAAATTTGAGCTCAGAGCGGTCAGTGAATATTAATTTATTTATACTTAAAGTTCTGTCGATCACTGTATTTTTCTACAGTGCATGAAATCCTGCCGGGGACCGGTCCCCGGCAATATTGAAATGGTCCCGACCGGGGCCAAACGTCCCCGGTGAGAAAATTATTTTTTCAGTATACAACGATTTTTGGTCCCCGACCGGGGTCGTTTGGCCCCGGTACCACACAAAAATTGCTGGTACTTTTCGGCACTTTGTGGTAAATGTCCCCGGTCGGGGCCAAATGACCCCGGTGAGACAATTTTTTTTTCAGTAAACAGAAAATTTTCGGACCGTACAGGGTCCATTCGGCCCGAGTGCCTTATAAAAATTTATTGCATTAGGGTGTTTAATTTTGTGTGATTATATTTAAATTGCTGACAGTGCTCGCCATTCGCGCTAGGGGTGAGCTACGGTCATAAAATTTTAACACGTAAACGGAACGGGTGTTTTGCGTTTTCACCCGAAATTTCACCCCTCTAGCTCCACCCACTGCGGAACTGTGGGGGTTACAATTTCGGTCATTTTGTACTGATGTACACATGGTGCTCTAGCTCAACGCTGCTTTCAGTTGTGATCATGAAACTTTGGCAAGTGTAAGCCAGTGTGTTGGCAATGTACTGATAGTATTCAACACTTTTATCAACATCATTGCTATTAAGGTAAAATTAATATGCAAATCAGGGTGATGTGCAAAAAAACGTGGGAACTGTGATGGATGTTTTGGTGATCATCTGAGATCATGTTGTATTACAAAGATTTTAATGTTGTTTTGAAATGTGGAGTAAATGATTATGTCAATCAAATTTCATTTGTGTTTCATTACTAATCTGTACTGGACACATTACCTGTGTTCAACAGCGGTGTGCATGTGCAGAGCACCATGTGTACATCAGTACAAAATGACCGAAATTGTAACCCCCACAGTTCCGCAGTGGGTGGAGCTAAAGGAGTGAAAGTTTGGATGAAAACTCAAAACACCTGATATATTAACATGTTACAATTTTATGACCGTAGCTTACCCCTAGCGCGAATTGCGAGCACTGTCCAGGGACTTTTTAGCCTGACCATGTACATGCATGTGTCCCATGCTGTTGTAAATACATTGGCCGATTTTGATGTCATTTAAGTATGTTGGGGTTTGGGGTCTACCGTCTGGGCTATGACCAAAAATTTTTGTTTGCTCAAATAATCCCCCAGTCCTGAGAAAAAGGGGGTCTATATAAAGGTGTTCATTTTGTATGCCTTATCTGGACATTAATTTTGAAGCTTAAAAAGTTGGTCATTTATGGGCTGTTTTGGATCGGTCAACAATTAAAATGATCAGGACAGCGTGCAGATTCAATTTTTGTGGTTGGATTAGTGATGTGTAAATTTCATATGCTGATTTGATACAGTTGAATGAAAATGCATGCAATTTTAAAGCTCAATATCTAAGCAATTTCACAACCGATTTTCACCAATAAACACTTTAAATGATCAGAATCACCTGGAGCTTCCATGTTCCATTTATGTTCTGATTATCAGCTGCCACTCCTAGACCCTGTAAACGACCCTGAAAAGTGTCAATGACCCTTTAAAATTTCATGTGTCATGTAAAATACCCTATAAAGTGTCGTGTGTATCCAAATCTTATTTTATCATATCCAAATCTTATGTTTTTGTATCCAAATATTGCTTTTTACATAAGATTTGAATAACCTTCCTCAAATAACCTCCCTCCCTTGAATAACCTCCCTCTAACTCCTCTAAAGTTGGCCTTGAATAATGCCCCTTGAATAAATCCATCCCTTAGATAAAATAGTTCACATTGATCAAATTCCCACCTTGAATACCACACCCCTTCAAAAAACTGAACCTAGAATAACACCCCTTGAATAAATCCCTCCTCATTTAGTAATTCCTTGCTTCAGTAAGATGTGATTGAGATTGATTAGTCCTTGGTTGGCTAATTTTGTGCACGACTCCTGCATGGTACTTGCAGACAGTGCAAACAAGTTGTAACTTACATCTCCCTCTGCCAAAATTGATAGAGCTACTGTATTTACCCCATTTCATTCCTTTCTAACTCCCCCCTGTTAGTTGAGTGTAGAAAAACGAAAAAATACCTGAAAAAATCCCTCTAAAAACCCAACTCCCTTGTAAAACTCTTCTCCGATTGATCCTGTGAAAACATTCATGGAAAAAATATATTACCGTATTTCTTCAATCATATTGACCGCCAATGTATTGTTTCATAAGTGGTTTTGGGGGGTCAATGTAATAGAGCACGGCAATGTAAAACGAGCACGGCAATATATTTTTCAGATCGTATTCATGATTCAAGTGCAATTAGTGACATAAGTGCAAATCATTGTCATTTTGTGACATAAGGCTGCACAATACCGTATGAGTAGATAGCGAAAGCAAAACATAGGCAGAACAGATGGTGTGCATATGTATGGCGGCAAACATCAAAACATAAATGATCATGCAACATCAATTTTTTCATACGGCAATGTATTCAAGCAGGGCAATGTATTTTTCAGATGCTCGATAGACTCGCCAAAGTAATCAAGCAAGCCAATGTGAATGCACACGTCATTAAGATCGAAGAAATACGGTATGTTTGTTTTCTTTTAGTCATATATTCTTTTGTATGTATTGTGGCGCTATTTACAGCAGCCCATACAAAGGACCGGTTCCCAGTGAAAAACAATTTTTTTCAAAAGTCAATAATTGGTGTGTATGGGTTGCTTGCATGTTAATTAGGTGAATTACCACAAAATTTACATGCACAAAATTTTTGCAAGACAGTTACATGCACTGATGCATTTTCTTTGTACAAGTGTATATGTTTTTTGGATTTGTCTCAATTTTGGCATGTGTGTACTCCTTTGTTTAGTGAGTATGCATGCCAAATTTGAGCTCAGCGCGGTCACCAGTTCTTAATTTTCATGCTTTCATTTTTGTCGTTCACTGTATTCTTGTATAGTGAACGAAATCCCACCAGGGACCGGTCCCTGGTGGCAATAGAAACAGCCCTGACTGGGGCCAAACGTCCCCAGTGAGAAAATTTTTTTTCAGTAAACAAAGAATTTTGGTCCCCAGCTGGGGACATTCATCCCCGACAGGGTCAGGGACAAAAATTCTTTGTTAACTGAAAAATACATTTTCTGACCAGGGCCCAATCGGGGCTATTTCAATTGCTGCTGGGGACCAGTCCCTGGTGGGATTTCATTCACCATACAAAAATACAGTGAATGAAAATTGATAGCATAAAAAACAAGAACCGATAATCGCACTGAGCTGAATTTGGCATGCACACTCACTCAATGAAGGAGTACACACATTCCAAAATTCAGACAAATCCAAAAAATTATACCCTCACCCAAAGAAAATGCATCCGCGCATGTAACCATCTTGCAAAAATTTTGTGCATGCTAATTTGGTGATAATTAATGTAATTAATATGCAAACAACCCATACACACCAATTATTGTCTTTTGAAAGAAAATATGGTTCACCGGGGACTGGTCCTTTATAAAACAAACATAACATATACTTTTGGAGGTGAGTTTTACAAGGGAATGGGTTTTATTTTTGAACGGGGGGGGGGGGGGTCGAGAGGGAAAAAATGGAGTAGCTTAGCATATTCCTTGGGAGGGTGTATATAAAAATTTTCAATTTGTCTCTATTTTATGTGTTTACTTCTTTGTTACATGAGTACACATGCCAAATTTCAGCTCAGAGCAGTTAGCGGTTCTTACTAGGGTGTCAAATTTCTGTTTCCGTTTTCCCTTTCGCTTTTCCACATGAATTTTTTTTACCTTTTTGTTTTCCATTTTCCTTTATAAAACAAACATGACATATACTTTTGGAGGTGAGTTTTACAAGGGAATGGGTTTTATTTTTATTTTTTCTACACTCAACTAACGGGGGGGGGGGGGGTCGAGAGGGAAAAAATGGAGTAGCTTAGCATATTCCTTGGGAGGGTGTATATAAATTTTTCAATTTGTCTCAATTTTTGCGTGTTTACTTTGATTTGTCTCAATGTGTTTACTTCTTTGTTTAATGAGTACACATGCCAAATTTCAGCTCAGAGCAGTTAGCGGTTCTTATTTTTTTATGCTTTTATTTTTATCATTCACTGTATTTTTGTATAGTGAATGAAATCCCACCAGGGACTGGTCCCCGGTGGCAATAGAAACAGCCATGACCGGGGCCAAATGTCCAGTGAGAAAAATTTTTTTCAGTAAACAAATAATTTTGGTCCCCTGCTGAGGACATTTGTCCCCAATAGGAAACAAATGTTTCGTCCCCTGTTGTGTTGGGACGAATGTCCCCAGTCAGGGACAAAAATTCTTTGTTTACTGAAAAATCAATTTTCTGACCAGTGGCGTTTGGCCCCGATCGGGGCCATTTCTATTGCTGCCAGGGACCAGTCCCTGGTGGGATTTCATTCACTATACAAAAAAACAGTGAAATAAAAAATGAAAGCGTAAAAAATAAGAACCGGTAACCGTGCTGAGCTGAAATTTGGCATGCATACTTACTTAATGAAGGAGTACATGCATGCCAAAATTCAGACAAATCAAAAAAATTATACCCTCGCCCAAAGAAAATGCATCAGCGCGTGTAACCGTCTTGCAAAAATTTTGTGCATGCTAATTTGGTGATAATTCACAAATTAATTATGCAAACAACCCATACACACCCATTATTGACTTTTGAAAAAAATTATTTTTCACTGGGACCGGTCCCTTATTTAACAAACGTAACATATATTTTTGCCATGAATGTTTTCACAGACATCAATTGGAATGGGATAGAAGATCAAGAGAATGGGTTTTTTTAGAGGGAGCAGGTATTTTTTATTTTTTCTACACTCAACTAACAGGGGGGGGGGTCAAGAGGGATAAAATGGAGTAACTTAGCATATTCTTTAGGAGGGTGTATAGAAATTTTTCTAATTGTCTAAATTTTTGTGTGTTACTTCAATTTGTCTCAATGTGTTGACTACTTCGTTTAGTGAGTACGCATGCCAAATTTCAGCTCAGAGCAGTTAGTGGTTCTTATTTTTTAATGCTTTTATTTTTGTCAATCACTGTATTTTTGTATAGTGAACAAAATCCCACTGGGGACTGGTAAGAACTAGGGTGTCA